>JAQFVV010006214.1:6526466-7126466 GCA_028023455.1 Epiperipatus broadwayi | reverse complement strand
GAATTATATTATTTTTGTTTAAAATAGTTATAATCACCATTGCTAAAAGTCAACTGTTGAGTTATGTAGTATTTTATCTGATTATTTTCATATGCATTCAGTAAAGTAAAAACTTGTATATAATGTTTGAAAGCATAGGCATAGATGCTTGCTGGTGTTTTTAATCAAATGAGTTTACATTGTAATTTTAAATGATTTTATATATTGCTTCACTAGTTTATAATTAATATATAAATATTAAATCTCTGTTGATTTAATCTTTTTTATATTGATGTAATCACAAAAATGAGCTTTTTTTAAAAAAAATTTCTCTCCTTTGCATAGATACATAACCTTTTCCCTTCATTTATGAGTAGGAGAAATTTGACAATCACAGGGGAATTACTGTGAAATCTCAGAATTTAAAGAATCTGAAACAAAAATTCAAGGAATCTCAAAATAGATTTCTAAAGGAATTCTTAGAATCTCGAAGTAAAATGCAAAAGGTGAATCGTTAAAAAAAATCCCCAAGAATCTTGTTGTAAATAAAAAAACTGAGAATCTCAAGGTAAATGTAGGAGGAAACTAAAACTATCAAAATCTCTGGATAAAAATGGGGGGGGGGGGGCACAAAAATTCAGGAATTCAGTCAAAATGTTGAGATAAAAAAGATTAATAGATAAAGAATTTGCAATTTTAATAATTCAAAGGTCTGAAATAACAATTTCACATATCAAAAGCAAATAGATAGCAAAATATGAATAATTTAGGATTTCTTTGCAGAAAGATTGAGAAATAATTCTGATAACATAAATGGTGAAGTTTTTTTTTAAAAAAAAGTTTAAATATTTGATAAAAGATGGTCAAAAAATATTAATTGGAATCACAAATCATCTGTCTCATGTTTTTTAAGATTACTGTCAATTTTTGTTCTAATTTTTTGAAAATTGTGAACATCACTTCCAATTAAATACAGCAATCAGATTGACCAAAAATATTAAAATTAAAAAAACAACAGCAATTCTCTAATAAAAAGAATTATGGAAAATTAAGAAGGACTTTAGTTAAAGGTTTCTAATGTTAAAATGCAACATAATATTAAAAAAAATGTACTGGCAGCTATATCTTGATAGCAAATATGCTATTTCAGGTATTTTAAAATAATACAGTGATGTTGTAGGCAAACATATACGTCCAAAATAGAAACTAAATTGAATAAATTATCAAGTATATCCATAAAGAGGGAACAGAATGTTCTCTTCACATTTAATAAAAACATTTCTTTGTTATTTCTAAAATTATTGAAGCAAACCAATATAAGATTACTGCCTCAAACAATTTGATAAAAAAAGATAAGTTTAGAACCAAGTATAAGATGAAAGTTAAAACAAATTTTATATAGAAAATTAAATATTGAGTAGAACACTTTTAAGTTCTACTGAAATGCTTATATGAGGAAAATACATTTATGATTGGAGTAATAGTGAAAATAAAAAAATTTATAAGGAAAAAAAATTAAAGCCATATACTGTAATTTTGATGTCATTTTTTAAAGATGTAAAATAAGAAAGAATGATACATAGGTTTTTTTCTGTCTTCAAAATATTTACAAACCAGTTATAAAATCATCAACCAGAATTATTCATTATTTATAAATAATTCCCATTTGAAAAAAAAAAAAAGTATATTTCCAATGTTACAGAAGCCCCAAAATATCTTTGATAGCAAATTTGAAGAAAAGGAACAATTTTGTTGTATGTGTGTGTATTTATTGGTTTATCAGTAATTTGTGTTTATATTTTTCTATCTTTTGATATAAGAATTGATAGCCAATATAAATATTTTATTTCAACAATATTTTTAAAAAAGATAAAAAGTTACAAAAAAAAAAAAGAATATTTTTTTTTATTATCACAAAAAATATTTAATTATTGCTTTTATAATTACAATAATTCAGTTTTGTGGTTTAGTTAATGTAATAATTTTTTATTATCTAATATTATGATAGATTTCCTCATTGCATTCATATTATTTCATTTGTCAGTAAAACCCACCCCAATTAAAGATAACTATAAATGATGATTCACTTGTAAGCATTTTGTTAGATTTATCAATGACAGCAGTATACAAACTCTTCCCTAGTATTTGTGAAACTTCTGTAAAAACTTAAAAATCACTTGATGATCATTTGATATTTGCTATTAAACAATTTTTATATTTATGGAACCATATATACACGGATTGTAAGTCTTTTTAGAAATCTGAGTCTAAGAAGCCAAGATCTGATCATTTATTACCAGTTATTTTAGTTGGTATATTTTACTTCATGGTTTTGATTATTTGCATTCAGGTTTTTTAATATATATTGTCCAATCTTACCAGATTTTTGGAAAAGATACTTGGAGTCATATTAACCATATTCTGCTAATTTCATATCACCTCATCTGTCACATTATTAAGTAACTCATGATTGAGGCTTTTAGACTGGTATTATGGAAATCAGATAATTGATCCCTCCCCCAATCAAGTTAACACTACATACTAAGCAAATTGTTATCACCTAACATTGAATCGAGTTGTATTCTAGAGTGACTGATTTGTTATCTCTTGAAGTATAGACATTGTTAAGACAGTTATGTGACTTGCAAAAGCTTTTGCTTATTATGTGTAGTGGCTTTCTCTTAATAATGATTTGGGGAGGTGGGCCAGCAAATACACTGATTTTGAGAAACTAAGTTTCCTATATTCATATATTAATCATAGCTGGAACAGTAATACACTTTGACTTTAAACTTCTTTTTGGCACTGATAGAAACACACTCCAATTGGAAAAAGATATTTTGTATTGAAGAGCTTTTGAAATTTGATTCTGGATCTACTTATAAATTTTTTTGTAATACATTGTTATCCAGAAAAGATCATCTAAGTTCATATATCTGCTGTCATATTTTATTGCTTTAGGGAATATTGTGTTATGGTTTGTGTTACACCTTAACTTTTCCAGTTTATCTTTTTGCTAATAGATCAGATGAGATGATTGTTCAAACATAGCAATTATGAGGCAATTGCATTTATTGATTATTAAAGCTTGCACTAGGTGGCATTATTATGGAGAAAAATTTTTGCTACCATTTTAAATATAATTAGCATCACAAGTATAGTAATAATATCTCATATCAATTTCAGTCATTCACTATAAGAGTGGTATATTGAAATTACTTAAGTATACTATTTTGATAGTTTTTCAACAGTTAACATTTAGTATTATGTTGAATGCTATTCTAAATTGTATTCTATTACATTGCAGTGGAGTCAATTATGTTATTCAAAGAAAAATGTAAGCAAACAAACAATAAAAAACATTAAAGTTTACCAATTTGATATTTGCTAGCCATTTTTCTTCTCTGAGTGCCATATGCGATTATATATATGTTAATTAAATTTCTTCTGTTTATGCTGAATGAATGCATATTTTATTCTTCCTTTTGTATTCTTTCCGATGTGATATATTGTAATTAGTATAATAAAATATTTTCTGAGCATAATGCTAAAAGTTTTACAACATTTTAGAATATACTCAAAGATGTAAAAATGTCAAAATAATTAGAGATCCTTATTTAGGGATAATAACATCACAATTATGAAAAAAGTTATTGAATATATATATATATTATCTAAAATATATTGATGAAAGTTAGACATTTCACTAATTACTTCATTTTAAAGTAAAAATGTTAAGTTTTTTTTTCTTATTCTTTTTGCTTCAATGAATGCATGAGTGAACACATACTTAATAATATATATACAATTTAGTATTAATAACTAAATTATTTTTAAAATTATATTTATACTATAATCTTGGTTTATATTATTATTATACATTGGCTATATTATATATATGTTTGTGTTGAAAAAAGTGTACACTTGTAGTTCAAACATTAAAACTAAAGCGTTGTTAGCCGAGAGGTATTGCAGTCGCCATGCAAGCAAGTAGTTGGTTGCCCATGCAAGCAAGTAGTTGGTTGCAGACGGTTGTGGGTTCGCGTCCCGGCCGATGCTATGACATATGAAAAAAAAAACAAAACATTAAAACTAAAGCTAAACTAATCAATAAAGTAATCAAAATTACTCCAAATTCACAACTTAACAAGACTACCCAAAGAAAATAAACTCTAAAATGCAATCAACTGCAACATGCAGACTTCCCAAATGAACATGACTACAAGATAACAGTTCAATAAACAATACATATTCTATTCTAATCACTATTTAATCAATAAAATGTGATGGGGCTTGGAACAAAATATAGCATTATTAGTGGCTCAGCTATATTCTTATGTATCTTTAGTGATTTCCCAAACTTTCTAAAATTGTTTCAATGTCTTCATTATTTCTTTATCATTTTGAAAAAAAAAAAAAAGGTGGATGGGGAGTATTATTAGTGGAAAATCATTTAATTTTAGCAGCAAACTAATTTGACTTTTTTAAAAAGAGAGGGTGTGTGTGTGTACTTTTTTCCCATTTATTAGCAGAAAAAAAATTGATTAATAATTCAAATTACCAAAACATAATTTTTATTTTTTTTATAGCTATTTTATATTGTCCTTTATATTTATAATTTTAATGTTAATTAAAGGCATCTACATATAGAGCTTGGGGTAAAAGGGAAAATCAAAATGTTTTTAAATTAATTTTGTTATTTTATCACAATATTTATTTTTAAATTGCAGTATTTAATATCTATAGTATATATTTTAATGGTATGACTTTACTTTGTGCCACTAAATGTGTAATATGCAAATTGGAAATTTAATGTGGAATATAAAAAATGTTATTAGCAATGTATGATCCAACTTTTTGGTGTACCATATCTGTCACAGTAAAATCTAAATGGCTTTAAGTATGTGTATGCATATGTGTGTATAGTTACTAATTATACATGTCCCTCCAAATAGATAAAAACATTTATACAGTTTACCAAATATAAAACAATTATACATGTCCTTCCAAATAGATAAAAACATTTATACAGTTTACCAAATATAAAACTATTGAGCAGAAAAGTATTGTTAGAAAGTTTCCTAACAATGCAGCAAATTTGGACATTTAATTATAGATCTAGTTTGGCTCAGGCAAGGAAATATTTAGTTTATTTGTGAATTGTCAAGGCTTTAATAGATCTTAATAGTTTGGCAAGGTATCAAACTCTGGCTAAGCTAGAAAAAGAGACCAAGCTCAACTAGATAGGTTGAGGAGAGTATTAACAGGCTTCCGATTAAGAGTAACTAAAAAGAAAAAAGAACCTCCAGATAGAGGTCAGTTGGCAAAGAGGCCAGACTTACAGTAAACAGACCAGAAAATAATGTTAGTTGAGTGAGTAAAACTTAGTGGACAGATAGCAGTACAAACATTCAGCAAATTTAACTGTTGTAATTTAATAGAAATATTTTAACCAATTTTAAATGTTTAAATTATAAAATAATGAAATTTTTTTGTCATGACTGAAGGGGGCTGTTAAGGCACTTTGTCAGGTCTCAGTATGCAGAAGATTTGGATAAAGAATTTATGTCGATGTACTTATACAAAAGGTGGAATGATTGTGTTAGGAGAATTGTTGAATATTATAGTGTAAGAAATGGGATTGAAGAATAGATGCATTTATAAAAAATAGGGAGTTGGAGAAATGGATAACTAGTATGGGGAGTAAAAAAAGAGTTTAAATATATATAGAAGTAAACGGAATATTGAATGTGAGTTAATTTATGATAATAACAAGGAAAGTAGTTAATTGTTTAAGGCTTGAATAGGATCTTTAGCAACAAGGGAATATACCCATAAATGGGAAAATAGGGGTGATTAAATCTGCAAGTTATTTAAGGAAGGCATATATAATATTAGGCATCTGTTAATTGAATGTAAATGCCTGCAAGCAGAAAGGGGACAAATAATGAAGTTGCGGAAGAATAAATATAAACAAGTGATTATATAGAAAGTGGAATGCATGGTTTTTATGCTGGTTTTAGAAAAAGGTAAGGGAGATTTATATATAAAGGCTATGGAGTTGATAAAGATTATATTGTGGAAATGGGATGGAGCAGGATAGAGAAGTATATGGGAATAACTTAGCATGGAGAATGGAAAGGGAAGGTAAAGTGGCTAACAAGTTTTTCTGAGCATGGTAGCTGAGAGATTCTTGACTTCGAAAAAGGAGAAGTCACATCTCATCTCATAATCTCAAATTTATATGTATACATGTAAGTTGGTTCAGCCTAAATTTTAATTTTCCATTATTTTGTAAATTTTTATTAAACTTGTGTTATAGTGAGTGTGATATAATATATATGCACATACATGAATATATAAAACATTTTCTTTATTAACTGATATAATGTAAAATTTTTTGTTACAAGAAAAATGAACTTTATAGCAAGTTTTTCTTATCTCTGTATAAAAATTTTGTAATATTGAAAAGACAATGCTTAATTTACAAAATGTTTTGATCTTTAGTGTTAAAGAATCTCAAATTAAGCATTATCTAGATAAATCCTATAATTATAGTAATTAGTTAGGAATTTGTTAATTAAAAAGTAAAATTATATGCTGGCTTATCTGAAAATATTTTATCTTATATTAATTGAGAAGATTCTAAGAAATACCTGTGAGAGAGCAATGGACAGTGAGCCTTATAAAAGCTTGCCAAAAACTATTCATCCTATTCTTGATTACATTCTTCTTTCTTCTATCTACTCTACAAGCTGCACTTGTCACCAGTTAACTCTTTCCCATTAAGAGTATTCATTAGTATTCCGCAATTATCTTATGACATGCAGCTGCTTGTGCATGCTACTCATTAGAAGAATCAATTGCTACAAATGAACATATCAACTTATCGATAATATGTGTGGCTACGCATTTCCAAATGATGAACTTCTTGGTCCAAGCATTAACTTCATTCTCCAATATGATCTAAATTCCTAGGAAATGTGACCTGAAATTGCCAACCTCATCACTGAAGCATCTCTCAGTTGAATTTTCCAGAAACAAATCATGGAAAGAAATGGACATAAGAGTACTCTTCCACATAATCCACAAAGATATCAACTCACAGACTTACAATAAGCCCTGGTATAATTGAATTTGTATTAATAAATCTATATGTATGTTTAATATAAATGATTTTATATAATTTCATTGATATATTTATATTAGTAGCATTGCTTCATTCTTGTATGGATGTGTTAATTTTGTTATTATGTTTTATAAATTATGTTTTAAGAGTCCATATTGAATCAATTCTGTTTTCTTTCAAAAGTTTTAACAGTTCAGAATAAAATCTTAGTTTTAAAATTAGCTTAGTGTTATTATAAAGTTGTTAGATCCTCCCCTCTCTTTTTACAAGTATTAGAAATCTATGTATTTTGTTTTAGAAAATAGGTCTTAAGTATTAAAATCAAATATAGATTAACATCCCTTTTAAATAACAGTTTTTAATAATGTTTTAAAATAAATAGGGTTTAAAAACTGCATAAACTGTTATGTTTATATATATGGGTATATAATAAACTTTAGATTTACTAAAAGTATTGGATGCCTTGTGCATAATATTTTATCTTGTATAAATGAAAGTAATGATCTGCTTATGTGGGTGGGAATAAGATTATTTATAATTACCACATTATTCATTTATCCGTAGGGTCTTTTATTTAGCCTTTGGTCAGCTATGTTTCTACCAGACTTTTTTTTTATATATTATCTCTTAATTTAGACCATCTATCTCTTGAATCATGGTCTTTGTTATTCTCGCATAGGAAGGCTTTGGAACAGATTTCTGTGTCTATAATATAATTATTGCTGTATATTGGTGAATTCTTTGTAGATCAGTAATGTTTCTGCCATGCTCATAATTAGATATTCTCTTTTAACCTGGGTTATCTATTGCTTGAATTGCAGTCTTTATTGTTTTTGCATGGGTCTTTTATTTATTTGTCACTCATAGCCCTTATTATTTTTCGATATTTTTTTCTAGTGGTATGGGTTTGACTATACACACAAACCCTAATACAAAGTGTATATGTATGGATTGATTGCATAATAAAATATACAAATATTTAAATGATAATATAAAATGTTTTGATGAAGTTAAACACACCTATCATAAGTAAACCATTTCTTAAAGATTATTTCAATATTATATAAGTCAAAGAGGAGATGATAACAAGTTAACTATCAAGGCTTTCTATTTAAGTCATGGTACTTAATTTAAAACCATCTCTAAATGAATTTTTTATGCTTATTATTTGTTTTTCTTTTTATTTTCATTTTCTTAATGCATAATTAATATTGTTATTAATAGTTCTTAAAAAAGCTATTTAATTAAAGGGGGAAAAAAAATCTCTGTAACTGACAAAATGTTTACAGCTACATGCGAATCACCTAAGGGCAATTTGCATGGGATCTTCACAATCTGACTTTACAGAATAAACAACTTTTTTTAATTTTTTTATAGTCTGCTAAGATCAGTTAGATTTACTAGACTGTATCATAGTTTTTTTTTTCTCATGTGTCATAGCATCAGCCGGGAAGCGAACCCGCTAACCCGGGATAAATGCTTGTAAAGCAACTGTCGCTGACCTCTCAACCACCAATGCTTGATGTATCATAGTTTATTTAACCTTAATTAATTAATTGATTGCAAAATAATGACAAATGCTAAATATAATGAGACACTACAATTTATTCAATTATATACATTTTTACAACACTCGTGATAGCATAAATTATTTAACCTTAATTAATAATTGATTGCAAAATAATGACAAATGCTAAATATAATGAGACACTACAATTTATTCAATTATATACATTTTTACAGCACTCGTGATAGCATAAATTAACTGCCCTGTCAATAAACAAGTTAATATGATTAGTTATTTATGGATTCTATTATTAAGTTTAAATACAGATAATATATGTTATAATATGGTATAATACTTTCTTAATTGTTTCTGAATAGATATAAACTTGCTGCACAGATTAACAATCACATATTGATAATTACAGTTTTAAGATTTACTAAACTTAGAGTTTGCGGATATGCTATATTCATTAACTATTTTAAATACCTGACTACCATAAATACTTTCAGGCTGTAATGCAGATAAGCAACTAAATATTATATAAGTAAATGTAAGAGAATATTTGCGTTACATTATTTATGAATAAATAAAAACATGAGCTAGGAATATACGCTAGAAATTTTTGTCTATTGCGTACTATTGTAAAGGTACTAAACATAAGAGGCACTGGCAATCACAAAACGGTATCATCCAAGATGTGTGTACAAATAAAGCATATAATATACGGTAGGAATTTTCGTCTACTGCATACTACTGCTCTAAGCAAAATGATGATGCAAGTGATCTGCAATCGCAAACAGTATCATTATCATTTATGAATAAATTAAATTAGTACAAATGAATTTCATATATAAACAAAACAGTCCGAAATAAAGTTACGACAGTTCACTTACATAATACACCCAAATTATCCTTTTCCAAATCTGAAGGATAGTTTGCTTAAAACTATAAACTGTTGAAAGATAATAAAAAGACAATTTATTCTGTCTATGCAGCATGTTTTG
Source organism: Epiperipatus broadwayi (assembly GCA_028023455.1). Classification (NCBI taxonomy): domain Eukaryota; kingdom Metazoa; phylum Onychophora; class Udeonychophora; order Euonychophora; family Peripatidae; genus Epiperipatus; species Epiperipatus broadwayi. Next base: position 7,116,847 of record JAQFVV010006214.1, on the reverse strand, counting down.
TATCTGATCTAGAGTTCATCAAGCTATCATTAAATTATTATTTTGACAACTTTTTATATTTACAGGTAATGAAAATGGCTGATTTTAAAATACTAAGATTTATAAGCATGACCAAGGATTGTGATCAAAAACTAATTGCTATACATAAAAATTACTCTTCTCTTAGATTTATGCTGACAGAATTGTGGTGTGATTAAATAAAACCAATATGATAAGAATACATTTTAAAATTCATATCCCATTTTCTTTCTTCACTAAGAGTTTGAACTCAGATTTCAGGTATCGTTTTACTTTTAGAGGACTTCATTTATTCAACTATAGCTATAATAGCAATAGGTTTTAATCATACTGTTCTTAATTCCATAATCAGCGCTGAATGGTAGATTAATTGTTGAGTGATGACTGGTTTTTCCCAAAAGCAATAGATACTTGAACTTTAGCTATGTAATGGACACAATGCTTCTTAAGATATTTCTATAGTATTTGACTTTCAACCTGCACTCTTCCCTGGTGGACAGAGTGAAGCAGATGCGGCTTCTCTAATCTTCCATTGTATTTTTTAACACCAGGCACAATAACTATACTGAAAGTACAATCAAGAAAGATCAACACAATAAAATCAGTCAAGTATATCAGCAATAATACTTTAGCAGTAGTCATTACTAATTACAATGATTTATAACTCCTATTTGCAGTTCCTGGAGTTGCCTTATCTACAAAATCAGATCCATCATCGGTCATTTCAATTCACTGATCTATTGGTGGGAGATAACTCTTGAACTTTGTTTTGGTTTGCAGCTTATTTGTGCAATCACGATATTTAAAATTTTATCTTTGAAAGGGATTACCAGACTAAATTACATCAAATACTTATCTCCTTAATTAATCGATCTCTTTATAAGAATTTTAATTACATTTGCTAAGATAATGCTATTTCCACTTTATAATTATAAAATACATCCTGTTTTAAATTACTTGTAAAATAAACTTCTAATTAATCATACTGTATATATTAATCTGTGTATATATATAATTTTTATTTATTAAAATTGCTGAAATTATTGAATTTAAAATTTCCTTCAAATTTGTTAAGTTACAGACATGAAGCATATATAAATATCTCATCATATCAGTACAATCTGCTAAAAAAAAAAAAGAAAACAATAAAAAAAAAAAGATTTTACTTTATTAGTAAAATAATACATGCACAAAAATTAGTATACCAACAAAAAAAAAACTTAATCTATAATGCTGTAAATTCTGGTTCTTTTAATTTTGACAGTTTTCAACCGAGTACCATTTGGGTCTTGGTTATTAGTATTTCTATAACTAACTGTTCTCATCTTGTGATTCTTTCTTTTAGGTATTCTTACTTGATGGCCTACTATTAATAAACTCAAACTATTTAGTCAAGCTTGATCTTTACTATTTTCGGAATTTTCTAGTTCAGTTAGAATTTGATTTTTTATATGGCTATATGGTCCAGTCAAGAAAGCCTTGATATCTTCAGAATAAACTATGCCATTTATTTGGGCAAAACTAGATTTTAAAGTCTATATTTGTGGCATTATTAGTCCACCTTCCAATAATAATTTTCTATCCAACAGTTTTACAATTTTCGCTACTGACATTGTGAGTTTGCTCATTTTATCACCATTGAGTTTTACCTTAACATATTGTCCAAGGTTTCTCTAAAATTATTGACTTTGATATCCTAATTTTCTTTTATTATGCAGATATCAGAACTATGACAAAAGAAACTGAAAATAACTGATGAAATCTGCATCCTGTAATTCTATATGTCATAAACTTTCTCTTTACATACAAAAGTTTCTTATTCATTTCTAAATCGACCTGAAATTTCATACTCCATGACAGATAGTACTTATCCTGTATATCTATTATTTCTTTCTTGTTATCCATAATTATATTTTCTGATCTTATCTCTTTACTAATCTCACAAATTTTCTTTTACTGACTTTATATCTTGCTCTACTTCTTCAATATTTTGACCTAATGTGTTTTTAATGATTCTACTGCAAGTGATAAAGGTAATAAAAGAAAATATGAATGAGATCAGAGAAGAGATGAGATTAAAAGGAAAAGAGTACATAGTGTGGAAGAAGCACTAGTACAGGTAAAATAAATATTGGAGGACAATAAACAGACAAAATAAACCTTGCAACATCAGGTGAAAGTGCAAGAAGAGGCCATAGTGCTTAGGGAAGAAAGGCTTCTTGGTAAAATTAATATTGGAATAGATACTATGATGGAAAAGTTAATCAAGATATTGAGAGAAGTGAAAAAAAGCTAAGAAAGGAAATAGAGTAAGAGTGTGTGGAAATTAAAAGTTGCATTGAGTAAAGAATAGAGACCATTGAAAGTGAGCACTATGAACCCAGGAGTCAAGAAAATAAAAGAGTGTGTGAATATAATGTAAATTTTCCAGAATCTAAGATAATAAATATTAAAGTTAAAAAGAGATGGGAAAACTAGCCAAATCATCATGAGTAACATACAGATAAAATCTTACAGAGCGGAAGTGTGGGGAAATACTTTGGTACATTTAGAAAGTTTACAAGAGATGTTTCAGTTTCATAACTTGAAGGATGAGAAGATTGCAGTTGCCTGTAATTGTCTCCATGGAGTGTCCCAAAATTGATGGCATACATTGAGAATAAAGCCTGACTTTTAGAGCGATTATATGCAGCTTATGGAGGAGGAACACCAAGATGGCCTCCTGTGTAGAGAAATATTCAGCCGTACGGGAGAAACCCGTATACAATTTTTCAACTGGCAGATAGCTAAATTAAGATCACTGACTGCCTTTCTCAGAAAGGCAGATAATTAGAATAATTCAATATAATATGCCTGTAATAGTACAGTAAATCATGCTGGGGCAAAGGCAGCATAATATTGAGGAAGTAGCAGAATTGCTAACTGCTGTAGACTTTGGCAAGGTGCAAAAAGAACCCCCAGACAAATTTAAGGGTCTGGATCCACCAAAAGGATTGGACATATGTAAAAAAAAGATATGAGATAAAAACAAATCCAAATAACTAAAGAAAGATGAACCGAAGACAGCTATCAGGACTTGTGCCACTACCAGAGGAAGAACTACCTCCTGTATGGAGAGAATTGCACCAAAAGGTAGAAGAGGCTAATAGATAGCCTAATAAATAAAATACAGCTGGTTTCTTTTTAGATATATATACTATTTTTTCTTGTTATGTATACTGATTTTGTGTACTAACTAAGTAAAATTTTTTTTTTGACAGACTATACTGATATGAAGAAATATTTATATATGCTTCATGTTTGTAATTTAAAAATTCAAAGGAATTTTTAAAATTAAAGATTTCAACAATTTAATAAATAAAAATTATATTTATAAGTATATGCACAGATAAATGTATTATTAATTATAAGTTTATTTTAAGAACAGGTTAAAATAAAATGTTTTTTTTTTTTTATTAACAATTATAAAGTGGAAATGACATTATAAATTTTTATAAACAGATTAATTAATTAAGGAGATAAGTATTTTATGTAAATTAGTCTGGTAATTTCTTTCAAAAATAAATTTTTTTAAGTGTGGTGATTAGATCAATAAGCTGCAGAACAAACTGGAGTTCAGGAGTTATCTACCACTAATAGATCTGAGTTTGCTAATAAGCCAAGTCAAGGAACTATAAATAGAGTTTATAAATTATTGCTGCTTATTGATTATTGCTGAATTATTGTTGCTGAAGTGCTTCAATTAAAGTTTGTTGCTGATAAGACTTTGATTGTGATCCTGTTATATTTATGGTGATTGGTATTCATGCAGGAGTAGAGAAGCCGCTATTTGCTTTACTCCGGCCGAAAATCTAAAAAGTGTGTGGAAAGGAGCTATCAGCTAATGTAGAAACATCTTAATGAACATTATTATTATTACATGCCTAATCTTCAAGGGTCTACTGGTTTGGAGAGAAACCAGCCATCAATCAACAATTAAACTACCGCCCGATGCTGTCTGTGGAATTAAGAACAGCATAATAAAATTTACTGCCACTCTAGCTATGGTTGAAGAAACAAGTCCACTAAAAGTATACCAATACCTGAAGTGCGATCTCGAACTTTTAAGGAATGAAAGGGGATGGGTATGAACTTCAAAATATTTTCTTATAGTACTAACATTAAGTATTTATCTTCTGCATCCTGAAAGTATTTTATTAATTATCATTATTATTGATTTTGTAAATCTGTTTAAAACTAATATGAAAAAGGATTGCTCTGTTATTTTATTTAATCATGCCACAATTCAGTCAGTGTAAATCGTAAGAGAATACATTTTTATATAAAGCAATTATTTTATTTATTGCAATTCTTGGCTGTGCTGATAAAGACTTAGTATTTTAAAAGTAGTCATTTTCACCAGCTGTAAATATAAAAAGTTGTCAAAATAATAATTTGATCATAGTTTGATGAACTCTTGATCAGTTACAAAACAGGCTGCATAGACAGAATAAATTATCTTTTTATTATCTTTTAATAGTTTTATAGTTTTAACCAAACTAGCCTCTAGATTTGGGGAAGAATAATTTGAATATATTGATGTAAGTGAACTACTGTAACTTTATTTCAGGCTGTTTTGTTTATGTATGAGATTCATTTGTACTTATTTTATTTATCCATAAATAATAATAATAATACTGTTTGTGATTGCAAGTCACTTGCATTTATTATTTTACTTAGAGCAGTAGTATGTGGTAGATGGAAATTCCTACTGTATATTATATGCTTTGTTTGTATACGTGTCTTGGATAATACTGTTTTGCAATTGCTGGTTTCTCTTGTGCTTATTATTTTTACAATAGTACACAATAGACAAAAACTATTATCTATAGTGTATTTCTAGCTCACATGTATTTATTTATTTATAAATAATGTAATGCAGATGCTGCCTTTTACATTTACTTATATAACATTTAGTTATTTACTTGCATTACAGCCTAAAAGTATTTACATTAGTCTGGTTCTTTAAATAGTAAATGAATATTGCGTATCCTCAAACTGTAGGTTTATTAAATCTTAAAACCATAATAATAAGTTGTGATTGTTAATCTGTTCAGAAACAATTAAGAAATATTATAAAGTATGTTATCTGTCTATAAACTCAATAATAGAATCTATAAAAAAAACTAATTATATTAATTTATTTATTATCATGGTAGCTAATTTATGCTAGCATGAGTGTTATAAAAATGTATACACTTGAATAAATTATAGTGCCTCATTATATTTAGCTTTTGTCATTATTTTGCAGTCAGAATTAATTAAGGTTAAATAAACTATGAATCTTACTAATCTTAGAAGGCTATAAAAAGAAAAAAATTGTTTACCCTGTAACATCAGACTGTGGGGATCCCATGCAAATTGTCCTTAGATGATTTGCATGTGAGATGTACATTTTGTCAGTTATAATATCTATAGAATATATTGCACCACAAAATATGTAATATCCCAAATTGAAAATTTAAAGTGGAACATAAAGAAAGTTATTAGCAATGTATGATCAATCACACTTTTTGGTATACAGTATCTATCACAATAAAATCTAAGTGGCTTTAAATTTGTATATGCATATCTGTGTACTAAACATTTATACAGTTTGCTATCTAACTCCTGGAGAAAATAATTAATCAAAGTGTGCTCATTTATCAATAGTTATTACAATTAAACAATTTTAGAACACTTTTGGTAGAAACAGTAATTATCTGTATATGAAAACATGAGGTTAGTAGATTATTTAATCAGAATAACACTAATTGTGTAAATAGAAGGAATATTGGATTAAGAACAAAGTTAAGATTTATATTTTTAATAATAAAATAAATAATGTAAAACTAATAACAATAATTTTATTTACAACTAATAAGTATACACTTTACAGATATTTTTTCTTGAACATGAAAAATTATCTGCATAAAAGAGATTAATCAGCAGTATTTCTAGGTATAGACTATTTCCAATTTTTAGTTCAAATGGCTTTTCTTATTAAAATATCTAAATTATTAAGACATTCTGATTTAATATTTATTTTAAAATCTTTTGTTTAAAATATAACTATATGTAAAATAAAAATGCATAAATTAATTAAACAAGTAAGAGTTCTGAAATCTCTTATCTAAGATTTTGGCTAAAGAGAAAGATCTGTATATGATATATTAGATTTAAAATATCACAAAAACTTTTCCTTATATAGGAATTCTCTTGTATGACATTTTAATTAATAAAGTTCTTGATGGCTTAATTTTATGGCTTTTTTCATCTTTTAAATAAATATTGTTCTCTTGTAGTTTTGGTTGACTTTAAATTTATATATATACCTAATTTACATAAATTGAATTTAACAGTATAAAAAAATTAAAATCCATTGATTTTTTTTCTTGTTAAATCTTAAACAGTTTTCTTTATGATTAAAAATATGAATCTCAGTAGGATTTCCTTACAAGTAGTACTTTATATTTGAGATAAACTATTTGTGTAATTTGTAATTTTATACTGAAAATGATATTTGATAGATAGCATTTTTTAATCAATTGTGAGGAGCAATTATATGAAAAAATTTCTTAGCCAATTATCATTGCATTAACTTCGGCATTGCGCGTTTGTGCAACCACATTTCCATTCTTTAATTCATGCACAGTAATTCTGATTTCAATCTTTTTTCTCTCCTATCTCTTTCTTTTTCTCTCTTTTTGCAAAAACTTTGGTGTTGAGATAGAAGTGATAGAGAAAAGTTTAAAAAATAGGCAATTTTTTGTTGTGATCTAGTATATCATTTTGGTGCAGAAATTGGGGCAGAAATTTCATTCAAAAATATTACTATATTTAGCAGCTCTATTTAGGCCATCTCTTGCCATTATAAATGTTGAAGAAACTTTTAAAATGAGTTCTTGCAATAATTGTAGTATTATTATTGATGATAAAACAGGAGAAAGGTGGTGATACTTATAAAGTTAAATATTTAAATTTCAAATTTTTTTTAAATATGTGAATTTTTCTAGACCTGAAGAGAGGATAACACATGTAACTTTAGAGTATAAAACAATATTGTTTATCACAGTCTTTATTTAGGCAGAAAAATCATTACAGAGGAGCTTAGATGCATCTATGTTTGATAGAATAGTATTTTACGGATAAGTTATAATTAGGAGTCTCATTGTAAAAGAAATTAATATTGCGTGAGCAATTATACACACATATTAAACAGTTCAGAGACTTGCATGCTGCAAATTGCTTTTTTTTTAAAAAAAAAATAGTTCCTATTTTAAGTGTATTGATAGTAAATTTGGTGTTCATTATTTAAAGGCAATTACCTTCAATGCTAAATGTCACCATCTATTGATCTCTAAAATTACCACTTTAGATTTTCAGACTTACTATATTCTAAGATAGGGATAGATATAAAATGACCCTGTATAAGATTTCTGTTTAAGCACATATGGTGCAAATATTAAATTGAGAATTAGATAAAATAAAATATTTTCTCAACACATCCTTTCCTCTCTTCAGTCTTCATAATAGCTTTAGTTCATTCTACTGGAGATACAATATATCAATGAATTATGTGTTGTGTAGTCTATCTGACTATGAATTTAATCTGTAAAGTTGACATTTTGTTCGTTTTAATGATCATTTTTGCAGACGAATGTCATATACTAACAAAATTGTTTTGTGTTAATTTTTTTATTAAGATAGACTACACTGAGTAAGTTAAAAAAAATTGACACAGAAAATTGCACATTTCAAGAGAAATGGCCCAAGCATTTCAGTTAATAAATAATACAATATTAAGAAGTTATTTTCATCAAAACATTCTGATTTCAACAAAATTGTTGGCGAAAAAAGAAATATTAAAAATAGAAAACTTGAAAAGGAGCTTAATTAAGCAGCAGACAAGTTTTTATAAAAAGTACAAACAAATTCTGTGGATTATATCAAAAAAAAAATACCAGAAAATTTGAAACATTTTCTGAGTTTATAAATGATTCTATTCTATCTGCTATAGAATTAATCTGCTCTAAGTATAAAAAGAAATTTAAGAATAAAAACATGTCACAAAGAACAATAATTATAAAGTGAGTCGAGGATTTGCCAATAAATGTACAACAATTATTTGAGCAAAAATTAACTGTTTAATTGTTATTTGCTAGCATTTGATAAAAATAAAAATCTTACATTGTTCAACTCTTAAATTTATTATAGGAATTGAAATTTTATTAAGAAATGTTTTCTCTTACTCAACTTGAGATAACAACAATAGGTTGTGATATTTTTAACAAAATAAAAGGAAAATGTTGAAGTTCAATCTTGGGTATCATAATTTGTTCAAAACATCCACTGATATAATCAAGTTGATATGGTTGGAAAGAACAAGACCATTTTAGTGAATTTCAACAATATGGATGAAAATGAATTGTTTGGAAAAAAATATTTTCTGATGCATAATTCATCAACAAAATTTATGTTCTAAAATTATTAATATGGAGAATTTAATGATTGTTGTGGTTAAGTGCATAAATGAACTTAAATTCAAATCAGCGCTTGGCCATTGAGAATTTTAAAAATTTCTAGATCTTGAAGCTGATCACCGGGAGTTAGCATCTTATTTGCAAAGTTTGATGGCTTTCAAAAAGAGCTGTGTTAAAAAAATTTAAATTGAAAGGCAAGGTGAAGACCTTTGTGAAATTTAAGGAAAACCTATACTAAAGTGACTAATAAAAAATGATTGTGGCATTTGTCATTTTTTTGTTGATATAACTAGCCATTTGAATGACCAAAATATAAAATTACAAAGAGAAAATCAGTAACCAAATTACTATATGTATTCATGCCTTTTAAAATAAAATTGAAACTTTCAAAACCAATTAAATATTAATAATTTCATGAATTTTCTAACATTTACTACTACTTTTAATAATATTTATCCAAAACAAAAATACATCAATATTTTAATAAAAGTGCACAATAAATTCTAAGAAAGGTTCTCTGATTTCCAAAGCAAAAAAACTTATATTGAAATATTTTGAACTACCATAATAAAATTACTGAAAAGTATCAAATTGAAATTATATAACTTCAAGAAAAAAATTTTAAAATGAAATTTATTGAATTATCTGTTAATTTTACAATATTAAACTTCTCTAACCTAAGCGTGTTAGCGCAGAATTATTGATAATTAACATTTTAAAAATTTGAATTTTCAAGAATTTCCAAACTTGATTGGCATTACAAAGAAAATAATATTATATGGCAGTATATATAAGTGTGAACAATTCTTTTCAAAAATGACATTTATAAATTCAAATCAAAGCTCTTGCATAATTGATAAAAATTTGGAGCACATTTTGTGCATAGTTACTATTAAAATCAAACTGGATGTAAATTCTTTACCAAAAAATAAGCATTGGCAAATCTCATATAATTTTTTTTTTTTTATCAAATTAATATATATATACAGATAATAATTTATGTTTTTATGAATTCATGTTTATGTTATAAATATAATAATAAAAATAAATTAATAATAATTATACCTTATTTTTAATTCACAAATTATTTATAGTCTCATTTAAAAAGAGAAAATTGAAATTGGCTTGTCCTGGTGCAGAAGTAAGTCTTGAGTTGACTAAAAAGAGAATCTTGTCTGATTCTGTAATCATATTAGTAACTTAATTAAAAGAAAATGTAGAATTTTTTATTTGACAGAATAATAAATTGATTGAGGAGCTTTATAAGAAAATATAGACATTTAAAGCCAAAAATATAATATCTGACAAGAAGATCTATAAATGTCTAGTGGATCAAAATTATAAAGGAGACATTATCATTTATCAATGTGCTTATTAAGATTTTTTTTTGTGTGATAAATTGAAAGTATAATATGGATCTAAAAAATGTCACAATCCTATTAAATCAGTAGTTATTTCAAATAAATGGAGGAAATATTTTGATCACTTTTAAATAATGATATCACATTTCATATGATGGCTTTTAATTATATATCCATCTTAACTACCTACAATTGGTCCTAATGAGATACCTGGAGAAATTATTAGTTATAAAACAACAGAGATTTTTTTAAAGACTTTATAGACCCTTGAAGTTATGCTATCTGATTTTGCAGATGCTTCAATTAGTACATTTTATAAGAATAGAAAAATTCAATTATAAATGATTGATAGACATTCAATATGATTTTAGAAAATTAAGAAACAATATAAAAATGTTTTTATTGCCAAATAAATACAAGAAAAATGTGAGCAAAGGTGTAATTTATATATTGCTTTTATTAATTTCATTAAAGCATTTAATTTAGTTAATTGAAAGATTTGTGCCACTATGTGAAATAACTTGATTGTCCATTGAAATAATATTATGTAACTTCTACATGATAGAATGACAGGAAGTGTTATTACTATTGAAGGCAAATAGAGATTCAAAATAAAATGTAATGTTAAATAGTGTTGTATAATTGTTCCAATATGATTTGATGATGAAATTTTTAATTTGAATCATTTAAAAGCAAAAACAAGAATTTTATCTCTTTGACTTTTACATTTATAATATGTTAGTGATTGTATTATTTTAAATGCTTTTATATTAGTTTGCCCTGTCTGGTTTCTGTTGGTATGTCTTCATTTTTGAATTTTTAACAATGAAAAAAAAGTTGCTCCTATTTAGAACTCAAACTCCACTTCCTTATGCTTCCCAGAAAAAATTCTTGGCAACTGAGCCAATGGAAATATTACATTTGTAGAATAAAATTTTGTTAATATTGATTTAACTCATACTTAATTAAATGTAAATATTTTCTACTAAAACCAAATTATTTTTCTGAAATAATTAATATTTCATAAATATTTTGTGAAAAAAATAGATGCGTTAAAAAAGATTAGAGAATTTTGTTTTCATTTCCAAAATCAAAACTAAGACATAGAACTGTCAAAATCATTGACAGTAGGCATTCTTGTGGAGAGATTAAAAAACATAATTAAAAAGAGACTGATGAAGAAAATTATTTTATTTAAAATAAAGTTATATATTTATTTATAACTAAAAAGTAAAAAATAAAATAATTTAAAAAAATATTTTTTTAAAAAAATAATACTTGTATGTAAACAGCTGATTAAAAAGTAGAAAATAACAAGGTAATTGATCAAAAAATATGTGGCATTTCAGAAAAGCATTTGAGGCCATAAAAATCAAAACAGCCTCAAATGCTTTTATGAAATGCCACATGTTTTTTTAGTTGAATTACTTTATTTTCTACTTTTTAGCCAGCTGTTTACATAAAAGCATTATTTTTAAAAAAAAATTTTTAATATTATTTTATTTACCAATTTAAATGATTTACTGGATATTCTTAATGATTTTAATGCATCCTTTTGTTTAGCAATTAATATTTTTTTAAAAAAACTTGTGGTTTATCAGTCAGTGACAGAAGAAAAATCTTCAGCAACTCTTAGATTGGATAATTATCAATTTAAGAATATGAATTAATTTAAATATCGTAATAGTTTTGTAAGTAGAAATAGGGAATTATATAAAATGCAGATTTCATTGTGTTGTTGGTGTACTTAACAAGTAAAATAATGGAATTTATATTAAAGTGATTTGACTATCTCAGCTAAGTTAATTGTTTATAGAGCTATTATTTTTCCAATTTATTACTTGGAAAATGTGACGTGAATTATTTATTAACATAACATAGAAATAGGAAATAAATTTTATTAAAGACTACTGTAAGATTTAAAAGTATTATAAGATCTATTGGTATGATCTTCATCTTGCTGAATGTAATGCTATGGTAAAAGCACATCATTGTTGGATTGTATTCGTAAAGTGAATGAATGACAAAAAATATTTTATTGTGACCGTAAGTATGATTTTCATGAGAAGGTCATATTCTGCCTGCGTTATAAAGATTACCACATAAAATACTCTACACATTTTATTCTTTTTAAATGAACTATTTGTTTTTTATAATTTTATGTATATTGCATTATAATCTCTATCTTATGTTTCGATCATCTTTTATGATCATTTTCAAGAATTTTTTATATAATATATATTTCTAATATATAAGATATATGTTTACAATAATTTATAAATAGCATCATCAATATAATAAAAAAATTATGATAATGTTGTTATATAGTATAATTTAATTATGAATATGTTTATTATAAGAATAATTCTGAAAATTACCATTAAAGATGATTGAAATGTTGGAAAGAGATTATAATGTAATATGCATAAGAATGTTAAAAAACAAATGATTCATACAATAAATCAGGATTTAAAAAGGACAAATTATATAAAATATTTTATGGACTTAAATTAATGGACCATTTTGGACTAATAAAAAATTACTTTATAAAAATTTCATATCTCTATGACCCTACAAAGATGTGCAGTATATATTGCTTTTATTGATAGGACCTGATTGAAAGTAGAATTCAGTGGAGAACTATAATCTTGCATAGAGATGAAATCTTTCAAAAAATAATTTCACCATCTAAAACACTAAAAGAAATAAGAAATATTGCAAGATATTAACAGATTAAAAAACCAACATTATATAGTCATCCCAAAACTTTCTTTTTTCCCTTTCTATTTTTGTATTTTTTTTTCTTCTATTGGATTTAAAATAGTCTTATTCAATTATGAATGGTTGCTAATGGTTAATAATAAAATAACTAGATCAGTCTCTTTTTTTTTTTTTTTTGAAATGAAATCTTATCTATAACAATTTAATACCAATTAGTATACATATACTTTACATGATATCAGTACTCTATCTTAAGAAAGTATTCATATTTTTACAAATTAATTTTTTGTTATTGCAGGCCATCTATGAGCTGTACCAGGGTGAAGAAGATTTGATTGAAGATCTAAAGTTGGCCAAAACAGCTTACAGGGACAGCATGAAGCAACTTAAACTACTTAATGAGACTGAACTCCAGCAGATATTTGGTACCCTTGATCATCTTCTTCCTTTACATGAAGGTTAGTTGAAAACTGTAGTATTAAGTAATCACAGTGAATGAAGTACATAATTTTTTTTTTTTAACAAAAAAATTTACTCAATTTTATTTATGTAATATTTTGACAGCTATTCATATTTAAAATTGTGATCTTTCATTACAAAATGAAAATTTAAATTGTATATGGGATCCATGTTATCACAATAGTTCTAGAAAAAGTTACACGATGAAATTAAAATTTTCATGGAAATGGTTTTACTGCATTATCTCCTTTTATATGTTGACTTAGAACACATTTAACAATATATGAGTATTATTGTATATAATTTAAAAATTTAAATAAAGATATAGATTACATAAATATAAATTTTTTTTAAAGTTTTATATAAAAATAATAAATATGAATTAGGATTTTTAAAAAAATAGTTATACAAAGTTAACATTTTTAGATTTTTTTTTCTGCACTTTTAAGTTATGAAATAAATCTCAATTAAATGTTTTGTTTTTGCCTGTAATTTTTTGAGATAAAACTTGCCTATAGTAATTTTGCATTCAAAGGTAAATTTATACTTAATAAAATTGAATAATTTTATTTGTAATACAAACATGTTGTAGCAATTTCAGTTCAAATTTCAAAACAACTTTAGAATTGATTAAAAAGAAACCCACATAGGTTGCCTTTTATTTTTTTAAGACTTGGAAAAATTGTTAATGAAGATTTGATATTTTTCAATACAGATGAATTTAGATTTTTATAAGTTAATAATTATTTTTAATTTTTTTTAATGCTGTATGTGTATCCAATCAAATTTGTGTAATTTTTTTATATTTTAAAACTGAAAGCATTTGTTTTATTTGAGACATTTTTATGAAGGACAATTTTGTCTTATTTCATTGAAATTAAAATTATTTGGGAATATGTTCACACTTTCAATCAGAAGTTTCATTTGGATAAATTTTGTAATATTTTATATTTACTATATTTGTTGAATTTTTAAATGTAGCATTTGTTTTCATTTGATCATGATTTGTTTTAGACAAATAGCATATAATATCTACATTTGATAATTTTAATTTAAGCTATAAGTGCAGCACTTTAAGTTTAAATGGATTGGTGACTTACTAGGAAATACATTGAAATATCTTTTAATAGAAGGTTTTATAATTTTTAAATCCTTAACACATTTTATAATAATGCTGAAAGTGGCTATTATATATTTTTTTCCATACTTGTATATTGTGTTATTGTGTAATGATTTATTTTGTGAACATCTCCATGAAGATTATATTTATGAAATTGCAAAAACTTTTATTATGTTCTATGATTATTTGAAGACTACTATATTAAATCTTAAAGTTATCAATTTAAAATTACTGCAAATATATAACAAGTGTTAACATTTTCATTTTATTTTGAAAAAATGTTACTACACATAACAATGTTAAATAAATAAAATAGGTTTACTATTAATTCCTGTTTTAAAAATAAACACCACTTACAAAACTTCCTGGAGGATTTGTTTCATAGTTTCAAATGATAATTCTAATATTAATTGTTATTATATGTGTTGCTAAGTTAGCGATTTATTCAATCAATTTGATATTTAAAAATAGACCTCCCTCCCCCCCATATATGAATTTTCTTCTATAGAATCTGTTTGTTAAAGGAAATATAAATAATTGAAAACAATTTTTAAATATTTTATTAGTGTTGCCTCCTATCTATTATATGAATAATATTTTTTCGAAATAAACTATTATTTGTTTAAGTTATAATTGATAAATTAAGAAATTTTTTGTGTATTTGCAGATAAATATGTATGCAACAATATATCGCCCTTTTTTTAATTTTTCAGAACTAATTCAAATGTTTCAAGCTGAACGAAATCCTGATGGAACGACAGAAAGTGCTGGAAAAATTATGATTGATTGGGTAAAGTTCAATGATATCATTTTTAATTATTTTGATAAAATTGATTATTTTGAAATAGTCATATTAGCTGAACATAATTTAATTTGATGATATTTAAAATTATCTCTGGGTTTTTTGTTTATTAATAAATTATTTGCAGATTTTAATTAATAAATACATACTTCAATAGAAGTTAAGATGAACTGCCATAAAAATTATTTTATATTGTCTAATGCTACTAATCTAATGTTGAAAGCATAAATAAAAATAGTGAACGTACTATAATTTATATTTCTAAGATTATTCAAATTTTATGAATGAAGCAGTAATTCATATTTCTTATTATTTTTTTTCATTTGAAAAGAAATAATTTTTTAAATTTTATTTGCAATTGATATTTTAAAAAAGCTACTACAAAAAAGTCTGGGATATATAAGTTTAGAGAGACTTTGTAATAATGAGGTTTAGAAAAAAGAACACTTGTCCAATTAAAATGGGGGCTTAATTCCAGTTGAATTAATTGTAGTAAAATTTAATTGATTATCATCATTTTTAATTATTAGTCCACTACAGAATGAAGGTGTCTCTCCTAAGTTTAATCTAGTTTCTTCAATCCATAATGCTTCTCCACATCACATCAACAAACTTCCTTATTTGATCTATCTATCTCATATATGATCTTTTTTTAGATCTTTTACAATCTTTTGAAATCCAGTTTAAGACTTCTACTCTCTATCTATTAATTTTTTTAACAATATATCAAGCCCAACTCCATTTTAATTATTTAATTTTTTTTTAATGATGTCAACACCTGTTTATCCTCTCAGCCAAACATTATGCTTTCCATTCCTTCTTACTCCCAATATACATCTTTTCATACTTTGTTAAGTGGTCTGAAAGGTTTTGTATTGTTCTTGTTAAGTGTCCAAGTCTTAGATTTTTAAGTAATATATGTATTAAATTTATTTTTTTTTTAAACATGTAGGTATATTTCCTTTTAATGAACTTATTTGTACTAAAGTCACTCCATCCAAATTTAATTCTATAATTAATTTCATCCATTATGTTTTTTTTTGTATTAATAATATGATCAAGATATTTTAACTTGTTAACATTTTCTAATTCATTGATTATCATTATCAATCTTTATTTTCTTCATCTGAGAAAATCTCACTGTACATTATTTTACTCTTTTTAGTATTTACCTTTACTTTTATTTTCTTTTATCTGACAACTCTTGCAACATTTTCTGAAGCTCTGCAGCCAATCACATCATTTGCAAAATGTAGGTGATTTAAATAATTTCAAGTATTTTTATTTTGCTTTCCTGAATACTTTTTGTAAAACTGCTGTAAAAAAGTTTTGAGATAATAAATATTTTTCAGAATATGATAATATCCTGGTTCTATATCTTAATATTTGAAAGGTGTAGAAAGCTTTATAGAATCAGATGCCATTTCTTATTATATAATCTAAAGCACAATAGTAACTCATATTTGTTAGCCCATTGTATAACTTCTCACAATATTTGGATGTGATCTGCTGTGTGAAAAACCAATCTATATTTAACTTAGTCTTTTGGTTGATTAGAATCTAAAGTTCGCTATAGATAAATTGTAATTAACACAAGCAAAACTCTCCATACAGTAGTGCCACTCAGTGCAAGCCAGAATAATCAATGGATGCCAGAAGGCTTATGCTCTCAGATTCAAGGCTCTGCACTGGTGAAAACCACAAGCTAGAAATTAGTCTGAGGATATTGGATGAGTAGGCACTGGATAGGGATTTTATGCACAAGCCTTCTGGCATCCTTTGATTACTCTGACTTGCACTGAATGGCACTACTGTATGAAGAGTTTTGCCTGTTTTAATAGCTTGAGCAAGCATAAGAAATGGTGATCAAATTGTAATTAACTTGGTAAAGATTTTGTGTAGAACTGATAAAAGACCAATGGGCCTGTAATTTTTAATATCTTTATCATCTTTCTTAAATATTAATATTACTACTGCAGTCTTCCAGTTACCTGATATATCTTTATCACTTTGTCATTGGGAATATATAGTTTTGCCAACAATTCTTTTATTTCTTCACCTGCTTCTTTTAAGATATCATTAATAATTCTATCATTTTCTGAAGTATTTTTCTTCTTTCTAGATTAATTGCATATCTTTTTTTTAAAATTCCTAGCAATTCAAAAGATGAATTGAGGGCTATTTTGTTTTCTTATTCTTTATTATTACATAATTCTTTATAGAATTCTTCCACATATTTCATGATGTCATTCCTCTTTACTCCATCTTTTATACTTTTGAAATTAATATTCTCTTTTATAGTTTTTCTTATCAATTCCCAATTATAGTTTCTTATATATTTTTATTAACTCTTTTCCATACCACTTTATAGAACTCCAGATATTCAGTTCTTTTTAATGGATCATTTTCATATTTCTTTTTTCATCATACATTGTGTTGTCTCAGTTAAATATTTATTGGTGAATTGTTATTTTTTTTATTGTTGCATTATAATTATCTTATTAATGAGATTTGTTAAGTTTGAACCATTTTCAAAATTTATCAGTGTTTTAAAATGATTGGCAAATTATAATTTAAATTTATTAGAGTGATTCTAAAGGTTAGGGATATCAACTATTAATACTATTTTAATTGATACTTCTTACTAATAAAGTAAAAGTACTTTCTTTTTATATATATTATAATTATAGTAGCATAACTTAATTTAAAACAAAATTCAGGAAGTCCATGAGCATGCATTTAATTATTTCCAAAAAATAGTGTGATAACTGAATTCACAGTGATCACATATACAAATTATAGTTATATTTTTTTTAAAATTATTTTTAAAATACAAATTATATACATATTTAATTTATATAGTAATATATATATATAGTGATTACAAAAAATATTTAAATAAAATGTTTTTTAGATAAAAAAATAATGAAATTAGAATATCTTTAGATTTAGAAAATATAAATGTAAACCATTAACAATATTGTTTTATTGCTTTAATGGATTTTAATAAAATAGAAGCTTATTGTTTTCAAAAAGTTGTCTTTTAATAAATATAAAAATATATTTTTTATTTTTTGTAAAATTATTGAAGTGATTTTAAAGGGGTATTATTAAAGTTATTTATTTCATTAATTTTAAAATTTCTATATGATAAGGATAGTTGTAGAAGAATTTCCTATAAGAAATTCAATAAAATATAGAAAATTGTTATTTTTTTTTTCTCATATGTCATAGCATCTGCCGGGATGTGAACCCACAACTGTCTGCAAACAACTACTTGCTTACAAGGCTGTTGCGTTGATGTCTCGGCTAACAACGCTTGACAGAAAATTGTTATTTTATAGTAGTATAGAAAAGGATTTAAAGGGCATATAGAAATGCACAATTGAAAGAAATACATTTGTGAACAAAAAGTCATTCTACTATGAAATCAACAACAAAATGTCTCAATGGCTTATGATTGCTTAATAATAATAATGTGTTTATTACAGCAATAGTATAAAGAGTCATTATTCATCATATTTACATTGAACATGATATTACATCCTCATGATTGAATAATTGTAAAAAATTAATAATAAATTTTGCTGCTCCACAGACTAAGGTGCATAAATAAAAATTTTTTTGAAGTTTATATATTATAAAAAGAATGAGAGTAATTTAAAAATAAGATGATCATTTTCAGTAAGACATTAATAAAGATGTGAAATATCCTACTTGATTCAAATATGAAATTAACATTTTAGTATTAGGCAGATTTAAAAAATAATGTAATATTTCGCTAGGTTAGTGGTTGTTAGGGTTTACTAAGAATGTAATATTCTATATCATATTAAGTACATAATTATCTAGTGTATTTTCTATGATAAATAGAAAATGCTTTATTTACTGCTTAAATTTCAAATTAAAAATTATCACAAGGACACAAATTCTAGACACCAATTGCTATTTGAAAATTCAGTACCACATCAGAAAGCCTTTAGATTAATGAAAGAAATAGGCAAGTGATCATAGATTTGGAAATACATTGTATTATAAATTAAATAAATTTAAAACAAGAACTAAAAATATGTTAAATCTAGCAATAAGAGGAATAATAAAAGTTACATATAAATAATATAAGGGTAAAAATTATTTATTAATCCATAAAATTCAGATTTTTAATATCATCATCATCAACCATTATCAATCCACTGCAGGATGGTCTCTCCAAGTTCAATCCATCTTTTCCTATCTTTAGCTTCTTTTCTTCGCATCACCCCTGCACACTTTCTTGTTTCATCCATCCATCTCACATGTGGTCTCTTTCTGGGTCTTTTACAATCTTTTGGAATCCAGTTTAAAATTTCAATTGTCCATCTGTTATCATCTCTTCTAACAATATGTCCAGCCCAACTCCACTTCAGTCTTTTAATTTTTTCAATGAGGTCAGTAACACCTGTTTGTTCTCTTACCCATACATTGCGTTTTCGATCCCTTCTTGTTACTCCCAACATGCATCTCTCCATACTTCTTTGAGTGGTCTGAAGTCTCTGTATTGCTCTTCTATTAAGTGTCCAAGTCTCAGATCCATAAGTAAGAACTGGAAAAACACATTTATTAAAAACCTTCCTTTTCAAACACATAGGCATATTTCCTTTTAGTATCAAGTTATTTCTACCAAAAGCACTCCAACCAAGTTTAATTCTATGATTAATTTCATCCATTATATTTCCATCTGTATTAATAATCTGACCAAGGTATTTGTAACTGTTAACTTCTTCTAACTCATCATAATCAATCTTTATTTTCATATTTTGAGAAAATCTATTAAACATTACTTTAGTCTTTTTAACATTTATCTTTAGTCCTACTTTCATCTGATAACTCCTGCAACATTTCCTGTAGCTCTAAAGCATTATTTGCAAAAACAACTACATCATCTGCAAAATCTAAATGACTTAAATAATCTCCATTTACTTTCACTCCTTTAGCTTCCCATTTTAATCCACAAAATACTTCTTGCAGCACTGCTGTAAAAAGTTTTGGAGATATGGAGTCACCCTGTCTTACACCCTTTTCAATGTTGATTTTCCTACTATCATTATGTAATCTAATTGTTGCTGTTGCATTTTTATAAATATTCTTTAAAATATGACAATATCCTGGATCTACACCTTGATGATCCAATGCTTTAATCACTGAAGAAATGTTTATAGAATCAAATGCCTTTTCATAGTCTACAAATCCTAAGCATAATGGCAACTCATATTCATTTGTCCTTTCTATAATTTCTCTCAATACCTGGATATGATCTACTGTACTAAAACCACTTTTAAATCCAGCTTGTTCTCTTGGTTGGTGGAAATCCAGTGTTTTCTGTAGACGAGTTGTAATTATCTTAGTAAAAATTTTGTATAAAACTGATAAAAGACTGATAGGTCTGTAATTTCTAATATCTTCTTTATCACCTTTTTTAAATATTAATATTAATACTGCATTCTTCCAATCATCTGGTACATCTTTATCATTTAGACATTTGGTATATAACTTTGCTAAAAAATTTTCTATTTCTTCACCTGCTTCTTTTAATATATCAATTATAATTCCATCATTACCTGGAGCCTTCCCTTTCTTCATAAATTTAATTGCATGTCTCACTTCCTCATTCAAAATTCTGGGCAATTCGGAAGATATAATATGTATAGGAGGCACTTGTTCTTTATTACTATATAATTCTTGATAGAAGTCTTCTACACATTTTATGATGTCATCTCTCTTTTTAGTAATAATGCCATCTTTTTTTCTTATTGCAGATATAAATTTCCTACCAATACCAAAATGTTGTTTTACACTCTTTAGACTTTTATTCTCTTCTACAGCTTTCCTTGCTAGTTCACAATTATACTTTCTTATATCATTTTCAACTCTTTTCCGCACCATTTTACAAAATTCGAGATATTCAATCTTTTTTAATGCATCATTGTTGTATATCCTCATATTCCTTCTTTTCTTCATAAATTCTCTAGTCTCAGTAGAAATTTTACTGGTCAATTGCTGCTTTTTTCTACCAGCTATCTTTGTTGCAGTTTTTAAAAGTGTATCACTTATTTTCCTATTAATGTCATTCAAATCTGAATCATGTTCAAAATCTACTAATACTTGAAACCGATTTGTAAGTTCTAATTTAAATTCATTAGAATGTTTCTGAAGATTAGGAATATCAACTGTAAATATTGTTTTTCTTAATAATTTTTGTCTCTCTAGTTTTGCATTAACATGTATCTTACATCTTACTAATCGATGATCACTTCCTGTGTTAAATTTATTAAGAACATTACAATCTTGAAATATGTATTTTCTGTTAGTCAAAATATAATCCAATTCTGCTGTACCTTCATTTGGATGCTTCCATGTCCATTTCCTTTTAACATTTTTCTCAAAAAAAGAATTCATAATATAAAGTTTTTCTTTTTCTGCAAACTCCACAAGTCTATGTCCTCTCTCATTTCTATTACCATAACCAAAACTACCTACAGCATTTTCATCTTTCATTTGTTTACCAATTCTAGCATTAAAGTCTCCCATAACAATTTTAAAATGTTGTTTACTCTGATCAAAAGCCTTTTGTACATCCATATAAAAATCTTCTATAACTTCATCACTATGAGAACTTGTTGGGGCATAAACCTGAATTATCTGCATTTGGTATCTGCTATTAAGTTGTAAAACTAATCTTGCCACTCTGTCTGATACACCATCAATCTCCACAATGTTATTCTTCCATTTTTTATTTATAATGAATCCTACTCCACTTGTATTTCCAATATTTGTGCCTTTATAGTAGAGTATATGTCCACTTTTTAAATCAATTGTTTCTTCACCTTTTCTTCTAACTTCACAAAGTCCAATAATGTCCCATTTAATATAAGACAGTTCTTCTTCTAACTCTTGCAATCTTCCTTCACTTGAAAGTGATCTGCAGTTGTAAGTACCTAAATAAAAAGTCATCATCAAATGGCAGCCTGAGTCTGCAATCAGGGGATTCTTAGCACCCTCCGCCTTTGACCACCAACCGCTGCCTTGGTTGGTGACTTTACAACCTCCTGGGAATAAGGGCCATGATTTATTTTTGTCTGTCATGATTGTATATATTGAAAAAATATTCTTAAACTCGGAGGTAAAAAACCAATAAACTCACCACACTGGCTAATGCTTGTTGGTGAGCAGCCTATCCATGTTCGTATACTATATGAATAATCACATAGTAATAACAGCTGCAACGACAAGAACGTATGGAGTGGACATAAAACTGCTTATAATGTCATTTAAAAATTATATATCAATTTGTTTTTTTAATATTTATATTCTAATTGTTTATAGATCTAAAATTAAAAAAGAAAATTTAATGCTATCTAATTAACTTACAAGAATAATGAAAAGATCTAATTATAATCATGTTTTTATTATTCTAAGGAGTTGATAAGCTTATCATTATATTTAATGTAAATACTAGTTGAATTTTTTATATGACTATTTAGATAGCATAAATTTTATTTTTATTTTTTTCCAAGGAAATAAATATTGTATTTTAAAATTGTTTTTGTTGATTTTTTACATTTAAAAATTTAGAACAAAAAAAGTGTTCAGTAATTTAATTTTTTGTTTGTTGTTGTCTTCCTTATCTCTTGTATAATATTTATTTACTGGATTTACTTGATTTGTTTTTATTATTATTATTTTATTTAAATACTTAATCATTTTGCAAATGTAATAAAAATCTAGTTGTTTATAAATAATTAAAAAAAATTTTTTTTACTTGGGGATTTATTAGTTGCCTGGCTTGCGAAGGTATGTAACATATTGTGGGAATCTTGTCTATGCAAAAGCTCTGCTTGATGAGAAAAAGCAAGATCCACGGGTTGAAGATTTTCTTCAGCGATGTTTGGAATCTCCTTTTAGTCGAAAACTGGATTTATGGAATTTTTTAGGTAAACTTTATTATATTAGTTTATGACTTTATCATTAGATTATTATTTTCTTTAGTATTAGTAATGATACAAATATTAATGTAATTAATAATAATAATATGGTTACTTGGCATATTCTACTTTCATATTATGTAGAAAGATGTCATTGCCCACATATTTAGTAGCAACATATAAAGAGAAAAAACTGAAAAATATTGTATAATTATATATAAAATTAAATAAATGTTTTACTAATGTATGATGAAATAGAAATTTTAAATATATCTAATATGTATTAAATGAATCAATCACTCTATCTATAATGTAAATTATACATACACATATATTTGTGTGTCATACAGAGAAGAAAAATTCGATGAGAATAGTAATATTTAGCTGAGCACATTTTCAATACTGTGTACGTTTAACACACATGAAAAGTGAAATTGTTCCAAAATGCATGTATAGTGAGAGAAGGTGATCTGATTTTTTTTGCTGATGGATGATTGCAATGTGGTAGAGATGAGATGAGCAATGCACTGATAAAAACCAAAACTTGAAAATATATATTTGTAAACTTACTTATACTACTTTTTATGCATTTAAATAAAGAAAGTAGAAAAGATAACAGATATTACGTTTTAATATTGATGTATGTAAATATTTTAGAGGTCTAAACAGAGACTATTGAAAGAATTCACAAGGAGTAGACAATTCAATAATCTTCAGATATGAGAGATTAACTCAGTAATCACTAAACAATGATAGACTAAGAGAATCTCCTAAAACCTTGTAGGATAAGATGGTTTATCAAAAATTAGATATTGTTTCCAATTCATATATTGAGTTAAATATATAATAAATTCTGAACTCTCACCTTTATAATGGTATGATTTTCATTTCATCATATCTAAACAGTCTCATGATTCCACTCTAAAGTTATCATATGAAGTATAAGTTACAGAATTTATTATATAATATTTAATGCAATAAATGCATAATATTTCATATTGGAGATTCACTTTGCTTTTTCACAAACTAATTAAAAAAATGAGTATCTAAATGGCTGTGTGGTTTGACAAAACTAAGTAAATTCAAAGTAGAAATTTTATCTACTTTGAATTTAAATATATTTAAATTGAATCTAGCATTTTAAATATAAAAAACAATAATTGAAAACTCCATTTTATAAATTCTCAGTAATACTTGTAATAGTCAGTATTAAATGTAAGCTTATTTTCTGTTTTTTTTTTTTTACTTTATATAAAAGTGTATACTTGTAAAGTTGGAAAATATATATTTTTGATTAGACTGTAATTGAAATTACAACTCATAAAGATACTGCTGTTTATTACTACATTTTATAAATACTGATTATAGTTTTCAGTTATTTCTTTTACATTTTAAAATTTAAATATTTTTATTTAATGATTTTGATTATAGAAGTAAGAATGTTAAGTTTGATTAGCTTTTATTATTCAATAAAATTTCTTTAAATATTTCCAAAATTAAACATTCCATTTTAAACTATGGTATATATTTTTACTATTTTATATTTATTTATAACAGTTATTTGTATACATTTCTAAAAATTCATTTCTTTTGCAATAATATTTCTTAGTACCTTTTTATTCAATTTAATTATTTAATAGTTTCAATTATATAGCAATCTTCTTTAGAGCTAAATTCTGAAAAAAATTTCATTTTTAAAGATAAATCATAGTGGAAATCTTTTAAATTATTATATATATATGTATATTTTTTT
This sequence comes from Epiperipatus broadwayi, assembly GCA_028023455.1. Classification (NCBI taxonomy): domain Eukaryota; kingdom Metazoa; phylum Onychophora; class Udeonychophora; order Euonychophora; family Peripatidae; genus Epiperipatus; species Epiperipatus broadwayi. The sequence goes on along the minus strand of JAQFVV010006214.1, from coordinate 7,092,151 downwards.
CCAGTTTTAAAGTCAGCATACTTTAAAATTGAAAAAAAAAAAATTCTATTACTATGATATATCTTTAAAAATAATTTTTCTGAAATTTATTTATGAAGAAAACAACTATATCAAAAAAAAAAAAAAAAGGCATTGCAAAAAATACAAAGAAGCAAATTTTTAAAATTTGTTTAATATAAACAGTGTATTGAACATCTTGGAAATATTTTTAATATGTGCTTTATTTATCAATGTCCAAGTGTGATCAATCATCTTTTTTTTTTTTTTGGAGGTTAAGATAAGATAATTGATCAACTTACACACGAAGAAGAATAAAATACAGTAGTAAAACAATATTATGCAAGGTAACTAAAGAATGAAAAGTTTTTAATTTGTAGATTAATAATGAACAGTAATACTTGAAGCATTCCTCTTATGAACAATTTTATTATATCGAACTGGAGCATTTATTCATACTAGTTGCTATTAAGTTTATATTGATTCATGGAAATTATATAACTAGCATTCCTTCAGAATTATTATTACCTTCATTATTGATCTTTTTTTTTTTTACCATCAACTTTTTCAAACATGGTATAGTTTTCAATGAATTAGATTATCTCTTGATGATATGATTAAAATAAGATCACTTCAACTTGATCACTTGTGATTGAAACAAGAATTCAAATTTAATCTGATCAAGTAGAATCCATTTATTTTTTGCTATTCGTGAAGTTCTTAAATATTTTCACTAATGTCACAATTTAAAATTATTGATACTTCCCCCCACTTTTTTGATATCATAGAAAGTGTTTTATCTTAAATTATTCTTATTCGTCAAGAATATTTTGTAGAAATTTTTTAGATGTCAGGACATATATTTAATAAATAAGTCAGTCTTCTCCAAGATCTTTATTGCAATTCTGCAGTGTTAATCTGCATAGATCCTTTGTTATCAATGAGTGATTCAAAGAGATCAAAACTTCCCTTACTTTTCTATGTTGTGATTATCAATTTAGAGTTAGTTGCTGATCCTATCCTAATAATCTTTTGTAAACCTTTTTATATTTAGCCATAATTCCATCTTTTCATTCTGCTCTTTAATTCTCTTAATATGTTTCTTGATATCTTAGTTTTGTATTTTCTAGCATAAATGGGATTTCATTAGTGTGTCTAATGTTGTTGATGTTTTTCTCATTGATTTTGAATTCCCATTTATATATATTGCTTATAATAACTTCTCTCAAATTCTCTGTCCCAGTGCTTAAGATCTGATTGGTTACTAATAGTCACAAGTGCTCGAGAAGTTTGCACTCTCTCAATTTAATTTTCAATACCGTGTGCGCTTTATAAAAATATTATTTACATATATTGCTGCAAAATTATAACATCGAAAAACTACTGCGTAGTAAATCGAAAGATTTCACGCTGTATGTTTATAATTTGAACTCAGTCAATTAAGTGTGATGATATTTAAGATTCATGCTCTCAGATATAAGTACTTTGGACTGGCTTGGATATATAGAAAGACAAATAAAGAAGAGAGTGGGATCCACTCTTTTCTTGTTAAATTCTCTGTCCCAGTGCTTAAGATCTGATTGGTTACTAATAGTCACAAGCGCTCGAGAAGTTTGCACTCTCTCAATTTAATTTTCAATACCGTGCGCGCTTTATAAAAATATTATTTACACTTTAATGTAAAAAAATTTTTAATAGAACTTCTTAATTTTCCTGACAGTTTCGACTGTCCAGTAGTCTTCATCAGAGCATTCTCAATTTTCTCTACCTTAAGTGTATATGAGAGAAGTTAGTGTAAGCAATATATATGAATATATGAAGAAATGCAAAGAAAGTAAAGGAGAAGAATAAGAGTATATAATTTCCATTTATCATTGTCCAATTTGGCATCCTTTATTATGATTCATTGTATAATAAGTTCAGTAAATAGGGTGACAATACGCTATCCTATCTAATTTCTTTTTCAAAATGAAATCAGTCTATTTTATTATAATCCACTTCAAATGGAGCTTCTGTTCTCCTATAAAGATTTTTTACAAGAACAATGAAATATTCTAATTTTTCTATATTAGTAGGAATATTTTCAAAATTTAGCATGGTTATCTGAATTAAAGGTTTTAAATATTATATAATTATATGATGAGTAATATTGAGGTGGGATAGTTTCTAAGAAGTGTTTTGTAGATTATATTGTAAAAATAAAAGATTAAATTATTAGATTTTTCAAATTCTATGATTGTTTTTGAAAATAATGCTTCAAAGCTTCAGAAAATTTTGCAAGTTATCAGATCTAAATTAAGAAAGTAGAATTTAAAAATAAATGCTAAAAATACTAAAGTTAATGGATTTTATCAGCAGAAAAAAACTAAAGATTGATAATCATTAACGTGTGCAAATATTTGTGTCAAATTATTAATACAGATGGAAACATAATAGATAACATGGATGGAGTGCTTTTGATAGAAATAACTCAATTTTGAAAGCAAATATGTGTTTTACTAGTTTTTATTTATACATCTGAGAGTTGGACACTTAACAGAAGAACAATACAGATTTCAGGTTATTCAATAAACTATGGAAAGGTGCATGTTATGTGTGACAGGAAGAGATTGATACCCAGAGCACACATCACTGACATCATTAAAAGAGTTAAGACTGAAATGGGGCTGGATTGAACTTATTGCTAGAAGAAATGGTAATAAACAGACAGTTGATGTTTTAAATTGGATTTCAAGAGATTATAGATAGACCCAAAAGTGAATGCATATGAGATATATGGATGAAATAAAGAAGTTGGCAGTGTGATATGCAGAAGAGAGGCTATGGATCAGTGAAATGTATGGATCGATGATGATTAAAAATGATAATGATAACCGCTAAAGAAGATGTTGAAAGTAAATAGCAAATATCATGATGTTTTGAAATTTAAAAAATATATTATCAATTTTAAAAACTAACTTAATAATCCGTGACTATCAGAATTATAACCATAACTTAATTATTTTGTATGTTTTAAATACTGTGATATATATATATCTTCATTTTAGAAGGCAAAATGTAAGTATTGAGGGAAATAATGGAATCCAGATAGCAGAGAACCAAACTATTAAGACAGATTTTAATTTTATAGGTGGTGAAAATGATTTTTACTGAACCTTTCTAAGTGGCCAAATTTTTATCCTCCTTAAGAGTCCTTTGGCTTAGTTTAAATAGCAAAATAAAACCAAGAGTTGGCCATTAGATGAGTTCACTATGCTAAACATGTTTAAAATAAAGTGGAAAAAATGCATATATATAAGATTAATTAGCCAATAACTGGTTTTAAGGGTTTGTTATTACTATTAGCTATTATTTTTAATACATTTTTGTAGTTTAGCTTTTAGAGTGAAGAGAATGTTGAACTATAAAATTTCAAAATCAAAACAGTACAATAAAATGTAATAACCTCATATTTCTACTGCCATATTAAAAGTATAGTATATAAATCACTCTTTTTCTATATAGGATATTTTTGTATTTTTTATAATATCTCATTGTTAAATATTGTAATTTTATGTATTGTATTATAATAGCAACTTAAATAGAGTTTAATGGAAGCAAATAAATCATATTTTTATTATACTATTTTCATTGTTTTTTTTAATTTCAGATGTTCCAAGAAGTAGATTAGTAAAATATCCGTTATTGTTTAAAAATATTCAGAAATTAGTGAGTATTTTTTAAAAAAAATAATTATTTGAATTTTAATTAACAATAGAATTTTATATACACATTCCACACATATGCAGATATACACAAATGAATTAGCAAGTAAGAAAAAACATGGAGCATAAAAAGTGAAATTGACTTCAATAACTTTACATCAGTCTTTTATAATTGCATAATCATTATTGATACTGAAGTTCTGCATGTTTTTAGAATAGGCTGCTTATCAGTCTATTTAAATATTTTTTTTAAAAGAAACTATTGTTTTTATTTCATCACTCCCTATGCTAATGCCATCCAAGAATTTCTTCATATGTATAACATGATCATATCTGATTTATATCTGTACTATATGGGAAAAAAATATGATAGTTTTGATTTCAATTAATTAAAATGAAAAATAAGAATTTCATTTTCTTGATTTCTAGATTTACATTTGATTGATTGTGCTATTTTTGCTAGTGTAAAGAATGATCTACAAAATATTTTTTATGTTTTAAACACAATCTATAAAGTACTTGATTTAGTGATGAATGTTTTAAAAATTCATTTATTTTATTGACCAATCAAGGAAGAATATGTTTCAGTAATTTTAATCTTGGATGGATGTGTAAATATCTGTTTAGGTAAAAAAGTGGATTTTATTGCTAAGATGCATCATAGTCTCCACTATGCTACTACTGCATTTAGTGAGTTAAAAAGTACAGTATTTTATCCTAATGTTATAATTATTTCAATTAAATTGGTTATACATATTTTATCATATTTACACATGGAAGTAGACATTTATCCCTTTGATTTACTTTACAGATATAGGAAAATTTTTATTTATGGTTGTTTCACAATATTTGAAAAATACAATGACATAATCATATGAACAATTGTTACGCTTGACAGATGTGTTAATATTGAATAAACAATTGTAAGGGTACATCTTTATTGCATTGATTATGTGAATCGGTTAAAGAATTATGGATTTATTGTACATTTGAATATTATTTTTCTTGGATACAAAATAAAGATTACTTTAAAAATGCTCTTCTTTTTTGGAATTAGAATGAATTTTATTCATTTATAAATTATTTCTGTTGAATGGAAGATCATATCGTCATCTCTGCTTACTATTATAATTAATTTTTTGTTTGTTAATTTCTTTTTTTTTTTTTTTTTGATTAGATTCTTCTAAGAATTGTTTTCTTATTAACCACAACTTGGTATTTGTTTCTGTTTCTCTTAACCTGCTTGGTGTTTTAAAGTATCTTCAGAACTGGAGCTGACATATAATGATACTTATTTGTATTTAATTGCTCCCATCATTAATCATGTTATACTTTCTAGATTCTATTTCAAAACTTCTTGACTGTAATTATTAACAGTTGTTTAAAGAATTTGACATTGTCTCTTCTTGTTTTTTTATTAATTAATATTTACTGTTATAGAAAGAAAAAAAAACTGTAAAGAAAGATATTATTAATCCACTTTATGCAGGAGTGAGCAAGAGATGTAAGAATTATTTTTCTATTAGTTTAAAACTAAGCTGCTTATAGTTATCCACCAGATTTGATCATCACTTTATTTATTACATTGTAGCATTTTTTCAAACACTTTTTTTGAAGATCAACAAGTTGGAAAATCCATTTTCAATCAAATCCCATAAATACCAAGATAATCTTAGATAGGTTTTAAAGTATTCTAGAAAAATGGATTACATCATGCTTAGAAACAAATTTCAAACTCATTATTTTAATTATATGTACATGTTATAAATATAAAGCCACTAACTTGGATTCAAAAGTTTGCTGCCTAATTTTGAATGATAACTATTCATTATAGTAATCATAAACATGCCAGTAACGCAGCTTCTGAACAAATAGCCAAGCTCAAATATTGCAACTCATTGAAAAATTACACTTCTCTTATGTTTTTATTGTTGTTTGAAATAAAGTTTTGATAAATAACAAGCTATTCCATTCTATTAACACATTATAATCAATTTTTTATGGGTTTCCATTAATGTCTCATTTATTTGTATTATTCATTAACTTTTTGTTTCTAATTAACAAAGTAATAGTAATGTATTCTATTTGAAGATTGCAAATCTGTAGAACAAATGCAGAGAATTCTAGATTTTTATAAAAGCAAAATTGATTTAATCATTAATGCATTAAAACAACCACAAATGTATTTAACCAATCAAATTGTTACTTTAAATTATATCCTTCTCAAGTTACTATATTACTTTGTCTAAGTAAGTTTTAATTCAGTATGAAACTTCATTAACTTTAATATAAATTAAGTTATTGTTGAATGAAAGTTTGTTTGATTTCCAACTAAGGTCAGCAAATTTGCAATGAAATTCACTGGTCTATTTAATTTTATGAAAATTTATTTTTTTATACATTTCTGCTCCTTAGAATAATTACAGGAATTTGAATTATTCAAACATAAATAAATACTTTTACCAAAATTCAAATATTAATTTGCATTTCTCTTGTATAAATATTTGAAAACCAGGCACTCACCATAAACTTGGAGCTTAATTTAAATATAGGGGATTTGAACTCAGATTTTCAAGCACCCTTCAACTATTCACATTATCTCATACAACTGATATACATAACCACACACATGTAGAAAAGATACATAATCACCAATATACGTATTTCGGGCTAAACCAGCACTCATTAGTTTGATCCAGATTATCATCTCCCACACATATATATAATCCATGCTCACTTTATATTAAGATAGCAAATCTTCATACTTTAATGGACAGGCTTCAATCCACTCCATCCTCCAACTTTTCAGCCATCCATATCATTGAAAATCTGATGATGAAAACCCAAATCTCATGCTGATGCCATAATATTGGAGTGGATTGAAGCCTGTCCATTAAAGTATGAAGATTTGCTATCTTAATATAAACTGAGCACTGATTATATATATATATGGGAGATGATAATCTGGACCAAACTGATGAGTGTTGGTTTAACCCGAAATATGTATATTGGTGATTAGGTATCTTTTCTACATGTGTGTGGTCATGTGTATCAGTTGTATGAGATTTCTCTCATATTTAACTTCAATTTAATCATATCTGATCCTTAATAAAATTATATTGCCTCAATGGCATTCTCATCATTTTTAATAGATTAAATTTTGTATAATATATGTTTCTTTTATATTTGCTGTTTTAATCTACATTTAAATTTATTTTTCAGGCATGCATATCCAACAGTCGGGCCACCCTTGAAATTATTTCACCTATAATGAATTCTGAACTTGTTAGATATCTTTAACAATTTTTTTTTCCACTTATTTTTCCTTGCTTAAACATCATACCAATTAATAAATATCCAAAGAAAGCTTTATTGCTCCAGTATATATATATATTTTTTAATAAAAGTCTATTATAAATGTTTTTTTTTTTTATGGTTTATGAATATTTTAAACATATGCATTCCTTTTTTTTAAAAATTACTACTCAGGAATAATTCAGTAATTTATCATGGTTTTAAAATATGTTAAAGCAATTGAAAAAGAAAAATTGCTATTTTTAGATAGTTTTGATTATCTTTTTACATATAAAATTTTAATTGTATTTTTATTTTTCAAAAATTTTTGTTCTCCTCTATTTCAGTTTTTGGTTTCATGGATTTCAATTTTTCTATTTAAAAAAAATATTTTTTTTTGTTTTATTATAAAAAATCTTTGGTCTGACATGAATGATAAGATGCCATATCTATTTAATGTATATTATATACTTCATAGACTAAATTAAAAAGCTCTTCATATTTTATTTTATTTTTTTAATCACAATTTGAATAATTATTATTTTTGCTTTTCAATAAGCCTTCGGTTTTTCATTATGATAATTCTTTAATGAAATTATAATCCTCAATATTTTTATCTTAATCTTACTATGCAAACTCTAGTTGAGTTTTTCTTTTTATATCCCAGCATTTTTAATAGGCAAAGGAAGTATTATTTTCTTTTCAAGATAAACAATCATTTTTGACATTAGATTAACATTAGTTGTTAGTATATATATATATTTCTTTATTATTACTGTTTAAATTTTAAACTTTGTAAAAACTGTATAATGTTTTTTACTGTTAAATTGGCTTAGTTAATTAATCAACAAAATTTTAAAATATAGTTTATTCTTAATTAGAACCAATAATTATGCCCATTTTATTATACTTTGTCTTAAGATCTTTAATTGTTAAAGATTAATTAAACTTTAACATTAACAGTATTATATATTTATTTATTATAGTCTTTAATTTTTTGATTTTCTAGAATTAAATTATATTTTAATTAAAGTTTTCATATTATTGCGTGTGCTTTTACTTTGCACTCTTATTATGTAGTAAAACTAGTTAGTTTTTTTTTAGATGTGTTTTGATTTATTTATTTTTTTAGACACCCCCTGATCATCCAGATCTAGAACTTCTCAACACTGCAGTAAGCTATATATATATATATGTTTTTTTTTTTTTGGTTTTTTATTTTAAAGTTTTAAGTTAATATATTTTGATGTAAATCTTTGTTCAAGATCAAACTGGTAGAAGATATTATTTTAGAAGTAGATGAGAAAACTGGTGAATCAAAATGTCAGTTTATTATCACTCGTTTAGAATATCTTGATGATAAGCAGGTAAAAACGATTTATTTGTAAATTTTCTTTTCTAAATTATATTTATAACAGTGCTTTCTGAAAATTGATATAACTATAACAAAATATTTTTCACCACACACACACACACACATATATTGTGATGATCGCACATACTGCGATCACACATAGATATTTAACATTGAAATAATATTAAATAGTGTGTTTTAAAATATTAGCAAAATAATTTAAAACTTATGAAGAAAGAAATGTTTTAATTAATAAGAGAGAGGGAAATAGAATTGAAAAGATTCTTTTATCCTCCAAAGTCAAGATTTTGAGAAATAAAAAATAATTAAAGTTAGAATTATTGAAATTGTATATTAATAAAATTAATAGTGATAAAGAAATAGAAATGAAATACGAACTAAAATACGATTTTGAAGAAAAGGTAAAGTTTAAAGGGTTTAAGTCAGAGTAAAATAGAAATTTAAAATATGACCAAAAGATAAGGATCTGGGTCATAAAAGTACACATTTGACGATAAAACGAAATGCGTGTATGGAGTATATATGAAGTATGATAAAGACAGAAAAAATTAATGCTTGTCAAAATAAAAATAAAAAAACATTTTATTAAAAATCTGTTTAATTAAAAGAAAAAAAAAGAAATAAATAAATGTACATAGTGCTACGAAATTATGTATAGGCAAATCTATATAAATGGCCGAAGGCACATTCAGAAAAGGAAAGGTGTGAATAAAAGCTAAAAACAAAGGATCGAAAGAATAAAGGAGGGTGGAATTTTTTAATTAAAAATTAGTAGAGTTAGAGACTTCTTGTCGAGACGTTGGTGGAAACACTGCTCCGATAATAAGCAACCGTAATTGAGAGAAACGCAAACTTCTTTTAAAGTTTAAGAAAGAAACAAACAAGAGATAACCCAGATACGTAATGGAAGGACTCCAACGTAAGAAGAAATAAATTAAATGAACAAGATATGATTTCTAACATCGGTGACTCATCAAGAATGGCTGGCTAAGGGCTGCCGTGATCGCTGGCCGATTCAAACTCCCCGTGCTCTAAAGGTTCCCGTCTACACGTAACAACTGCCGATGTAGCGCCTGCCGGAGGGTTCGTTTTGTTTTGTCCTTGATGTCCTAAATACAGAGGAGTTCCCACAACCAAAATCTAACCTTAGAGCGACCGTTCCCTGCTAAAGAAGTAGAGAAATTCCACGTGGCGGTCAGCAAAACTTCAAGTTACTTCAGAGACTCAATAAACCTAGGTAAATATGTATACTATATTTTATATTTACATGTGCATATACCTTTAATTTAGACAATGGCCAAATTCTTACTTTAAATGATACAGACATTCTTTAACTTTTTTTATATATACACGGAGTGAGGATTATAAATGTACAATCATTTATAGGATCTTTTTATTTTATTTTTTCTCGTAGCATTATAGCAAATAATCTGTTTTTATTGTGTGTAAATGATTTAAAGTATTTCCTTTATTGTTTAATTTATTATATTAAATATCTTTTATTGATTTAAATCTGTTTCGTCTTGTTCTTCGCCACTCCAAAAAGTAATATAGTCATAGGGTTTGGGAAATAACATGTGAAGCTAATGGTGCAGTATTTTGATCCGAATAAAATTTATAAATATCCAAGCACTGTAACTCTGTAAACCTTACAGCAGTCGAGAGACAGTTGACTGGGAAAAATAACCCGGGGCTATACCCGTATAGTTACAGGTTCGGTCAAGTACGGATATAGACTAGTTTATGTCCGTATGTTCTCCCTGCTTGCGGTAGCGAAAGGTAGACGATCTTGAATTTTAAGAATTCCCCATTATATATAAATAAAAGGGAAGTTAAGCTTTCGATCGACGTGTTTCCGTTACAATATATATTGTATAATTTTTGCAAAATATATTTTATTTCATTTTTAAGTATGACTAGCATGCTTTCAATATGTTACAATCATATTCATGGCTAAAATCAGTTGTACATCCAGAAATTGAACAATATATTCAAATTCCAATAGGAATTTAAGTATATATATACTATTGGCAAACTGATTTGAAAATAATTTTTCAATTTATAATATTTCATGTTTCTTGAGCTTTCACTTTCTATTATCTATCCCCTTTTTTATATGTAATCCAGGAATATAAATGTATATATAGCATTATGTTTTGAATACATTTGTACAACTTACATGCAGATTTTCCCTTGTCTTTCCATTTTGAGAGTAACATTAATTGTAAATACAGTGATAAACCATGGGTTTCAATGTTGTTAACACTTTGGTGCATAATATTTTAATGTGTGCACTTGTTGTGCCTATTAGTTAATCAGATTATTCAGTAATTCAAAGGCTCAAACTGAGGGTCATGAATCCATGAAAATAAATTTTTAAATTAGAAGTAGATAATTAAATTTATTTTTATATTCAAATATATTTTTAAATTTTAAGGTGATAATTTATGCATTATGCTATTAAGCGTGATCTAATAATCACTGATTTTTCACAATTCATATACATCACTACTATAAGCAGGAATATCTTTTTTTGTATATTATGCTATGTAGCATGAGCTAATAATTTATGATTTTTCACAATTAATATACTTCACCACTATAAACACGGGGATATCTTTTCTTGTACAGTTTACTAGTTTTGTCTTTGTAAGGAGTGTCACTAATAACTAATGCATGTGATAATTCTTCATTAAAAATTTAACCCTGAGATAGATAAATGGCTAATAAAAATACAATGCATTTGTAGACATTAGGCAGTAAAAACACTAAAGGATCTAGATCATAAGCAACAATGGTTCATATTTTACCAGAATTGCAGAATCACCACTTTGATTTCAATATCAGATGGCAAGAGACAGAAAATGTCGTGAAAAAATTCATAAATATGATCATTCTTACTTGAATATGGATGTGTGCCTTCATAGAATGATTCTTACAATCCTATGTGTGTAATCAGCTGAAAGCAATTGTCAAATGATTGTATGGGGCCTGGAAAACTTAGTCATTATTTAGGTATTGCCTGTAGTGAATTTAAGAGTAAGACCATTGAATTTTTTGAAAAAAAGATTGAAGAATTAAAATGGCAAACTTAAGTTTTGTTCAAAACATACTAAATTATTTGTTATTCAACTTCTTGATCAAAATTGTTATTTAATTATAAAAGTCAAAAATAATTTTAGTACAATCTAAATAATTTAAAAGTTACATTGTTTATCATTTTCTACTGCTGATAACATAGGGGAGATATTAACACAAGATTTTAAAAATTTATTTTATTGATTTAGCAAATTAACAAAGGAAGTAATGTAATTGCTAATTTTATAGAAAGAGAAAAACTAATTAAAAAACAACAACATTGAGATAGATAGGGATGGAGTGGATATGTTTGAACCTCACAAATTGGGAGAAACGTGAATGCATTTATAAAACATTGTAAACATAAAAAACAACTCTTTGGCCAATTAATATTCTCAGTTTTCACTTCTTACTGTACTTAAAATATCCAGAATAGTAACCAGAATCATCATTAACTACATCTGGAGCTCCATTATATATGTAAGGAATATATAAAGCTATTAAACTTGTGGTTCTTAATAAAATTTATAAAAATTAAGAAATCTTATTTAGCTCAAGTTGTTAAATTGAAATGGGTCAAATAAACCAAAGATCTTCATGTCTATTCCACATAGGAATGGATTTATCAGCATTGTATCTTTAAAATGTTTAAGATTTTTTTAATCAGATGGCATTTAATGCTCTTGGACTTTGTTATTATCATAAAAAGAATTCTCTTAACATAAATAGTTTTACATAAGTTTTAAAATGTGTAAAACAATACATTTATTTTAAATAAAATTGATCCTATGTCTAAGTATGGTTGTAGTGTAGTTGTCAGAAATAATAAGACTTTATAACAAACTGCTACATACTATGATTAGATTATTTAATGTTTTCAAAAAAAAATTTAAGTGGTTTCGTTTTTTGGAATGGGGAGCATTAATAGTTATATACAGAGTTACATTTTTATTTTAATCTCCTTCCTATTTATTATTATAGATACAAAAAGAAAAACAGTTATATATAAAAAATACTTAATGAACAAGAATAAGTAGATATATAGTATTTAATACAGTTTTTGATTAATCATTTTATTAAAAGATTTTATTTTATATCAACATATAAGAGAAGTTATTAAAACTTAGACATAGTGGTCTTTATGTGATTGTGTTTAGTCACTGTTTATACTTTTTTTTTATGCGCATAAAAAACAATCACATCATAACAACAAAGCTTAAATAAATCAGTAATGTCATGTCAGCAATCTGTTGTCATGACAGACAACAGTTTGCTGATATTCTATTGATTATTTAAGCTTTGGCTGTTGTGATGTGATGTATACATGGTAACCAGTATTGACATTTAATGGTTTCTAAAAGAATAGTGTTTAGGTACATAATCAAACTTATATTTAAGAGTAATCATTGAAATATCATACATTTATTTGTTCCATTCTTTTACTAATATGATAATTTTAATATGTTGCAGAAAGATCCCCTGGTAGAACAGTCTAAAATTCTATTGTGTGCAGGTATTTTAAGGAACAACAGAGGAACAGTAAGTCTTTATTATTATTTTATGTATGAAAGTCACTTGACATCTTTTTAGTCAATATTTATTAAATTTAGTTACAAAAAAGCATTTATTATTAACTGAAAAGAAATTCTTTGAATTTTTTTGAAGACTTAAAAAAAATGAGCAGGATAAAATTTCAATATCAACTCATTCACATGGTATATAAATATGGATAACATGTTCACCAATATGCCAAGATATTGAGGTTTTTTTCTTTAAGATCAAGAAAATGACATTATTTTTTCTGATATGTCCAACAATTTTTTTTTAAAGGCAAAATAAAAAGTTAAAGCATCTATTTTCTAGAAGGTATAAAGTTATCAATCAAGGTAGCAGTAAAAATTGCTAGATCTAAATAGCTATTTAATGATTATCTTTTTCGAATGAATGAAGACTGTACAGATTTAAAGAACTGTCTAATATTAAATGGGGTATTTTTTGGTCTTTGTGAAGTTAAAAGAAAAGATGAAATGGCAATTGATATAAAAAGTAGATACATATTTTATAATAAAGTACAAATGAAGTGATATTTATTATAAATGAAAGATGGAGGAAAGATATTGTGGAAAATGAAGATATAGAGATAGAGTGATAAGATTGGTTAATCTACTTAATGGAAGATACCAAATGCACATAATTCAGATTTATGACCCAACAAATTTTTGTGCTGATGAAGAAATGGGTTATTTTTATATAGAGATCCAAAGTAAAAACTTTTGATCAGTTCAAACAATGTTTTAAAATTGTCATGGGGGATTTTAATTGCTCGAATTGGAAAATGAAAGTGCTGTTTGGTTGAGACAAAAATGAAAGAGATAAGCAACTGTACATAAAGAAGGATGGAGAACAATAGCACTTGAAATATTATACCATATATTAACTTTTTGTGTTATTACTAATAACAATCAATTGAACATATTTGAAAAATTTAAATGAAGTTTGAATTTTTCCGAAGACAGTTAATAGATAATTGAAATAGTCCAACTTATAATTAGATAGTAATAAAATATTGGAGTTGTGTTATATTTTACCATCCAAGTCTCTTTTCATTCTAAAAAGCTACTATTAAATTGATTTATATTTTCAAGCTATAAGTTAGTGAAAACTGAATTTTTTTAAACATTAATTGCTAAAATAAATTTTTTATACATAATTTTGAAAACATGAACATTTTTTGTTAATTGCTAAAATCATCAGCGTAATCTAAGTTCAGAAGTCAATATGAAGTTCTTGTTTTTGCTTTTTATAAGTTAAAGTTAAATATCTCGACTTTAAAGTCTGTATTATATTTTGAAAAGTCTTCCAAAGACTACAATCAGATAAAAAAAAGAAAACAAAGTTGGAAATAGAGGCAGGAAAACTGCAAACAGGGTCTTTTTGCTAAAGGTTTAGTGCACCCTAAATGGGTGAGAGGATGAGCTTAATTGTGACTTTCTTATTCTCATAACCATAATAAAAATTCAGGAATATTCATTTACTGAACCAATGCATCAGCCATGAATAGAAACCTGCACGTTTTGCGGACACCTCTCATCATAAAGAGGTCACTCCAAAAGCTTTGTGTCTAGCCATGCCTTGCAACTGATCTGAAATGTGAAAATGTCGATAGAAGAAATCAGTTAACTGCCAATAAGCTCGGGATTTCTAGAAATACATTTATGCTACAAGAATCTATGGTCTACACAAATTTACCGGTAAGCTACTATTATTTATACCCTGATTTATGACTAAATGTTTGCAAACTAATCTTAATTAGGAAGCTTCTAATACCAATATAGACATTTGCCTAGGAGAAACTTAAGTGTAATATGAATTGTTTTAATTATTTGATCAATATTATCTGGATGAACATGTCTATATTCTTTCGATTTTATTAATAATTTATCGTTAAATATTTTAATTGGTTTTCATAAAATATTTAGCATTAATATGTTCTTAATTATAGTTATTAGAATTTATTATGTATAAATTAAACTTTGTCAACATGCTTGTTTAATAGTTAAGCCCAGAGAAAATTCCTAAAGAAATTTCACATAAAAGATTTAAATGACAAGAAAACAAAATCATAATCTTATTTTAGTTATTTGTTTTTAATTACCAATGTGATGCGATGAATATCAGTGGGTCTTCGACCCTGGTGCCTTTTTTAATAAATGTAAAACTGATTCCACTGGCAATTCGAATAGTTAATCAGGAAAATATAACTATGTTCTTGAGATATCTAAACTCATATATGAATGAAAGATTCTTCTTTTTCATAGTTTGATTAACTAGCACTTTATAGTGCACAATAGAAAGTTGAAATCCAAATGTAAAATGTTACAATATGCATCACAAAAATATAATATTTATCTGAAAGTTTGTAATGATGGCATTTTATTTATAATTGTACATTTGGACTATTTCCATTATCTAGAATTAATTGTTAAATGTCTTTAGAAAAATTCAAACTTTATTTAAATTTTATAAATACATTCAGCTGTTAATAATTAGATAGTGGAAATATTCCAAATAATTACATACACACAAAAAAAAAAATACATCCATGTTTTATTTGAAATTTTTCACTTAATCTTTTATTTTCATGATAAACTTTTAATATATATATATATATTTTAATATATTGTTTAGAAAATTAAAAAATATTCAAAATGAATCAATTTATCAAAGTTTATCATATGATAGGAAGTCATGTGTATCTACATAATTACATAAACTTTAAAATATATTATTTATAGATATGTATATGTACAATTTTTTTTTTTTTTACAGAAACTACATGTTTTCTTATTTAAAGATGTACTTGTACTTACAAGGCCAGCCACACGGGCTGAAAGAATGTGTTATCAAGTCTACCGTCAGCCTATCCCCTCCTCTTGCCTGGTGTTAGAGGATTTACAAGATGGAGATACTTCCAAAATGGGATCTTTTCGTAATGCATTTGGACACTCTCAAGGAGGTAAATTATTGTTACATTATCTTTTTTTATTAAAAGAAAAAAATCTCAAAATATTTTTTTTATTATTTTGCTTTGTTATTTGTGCTTTATATATCTAATATATATACTGTTTTTTTTAAAAAAAATTTCCATTTCTGTTACAATAGTTATTTTTTTTAGTAGATATTGTTTGGACAATTAAAAAAAGTGGTAGTAAATATAAAGTCTGTATACTGCTTTATCCTCATTTGTGTGTTAATAGAAAAATATTTATAAGAAAATCATTTATATTCTGTTTTTAAACAAAATATGGGTCTTTGATTCTATGAACTTATTTCATCTTCAGTTTATCTAGAGTTGATCATTAATAAGACTAAAATCATGTAATCAAATTATCTCTCATTTTGAATTATTGCTTGCATAAGTTTCCAGGCTTATTGCCAAAGATTCATATTTGTTTTTTTATTGTCTTGTTGGCGTCAATATATTTCTTCTCTTAGAAATAAATATAGTAAATCATTTTCTAAATTGTTTTTCTTACAGTTAGTAAAAAAATGTTCACTAAAATATTTCATTTACAATATTCACATATCTATATATTCTAGCTAAATACACTTTATTAATAAATGAATTTAAATCCACAGTTTGAATTCATTTGTTAATAATAAACAAAAAAAAACATATTTAATCAAAACAATGGTTTATTGTTATTATTTTATATCTTGATATAGTTTTTTTTGCTTAGCAAAATGTTTTATTTGGTTGGAATTTTAATTATGCATTTTCTTTATATCATATGCACTTTTTTTTTTTTTAAGCAAAAAATATGTTCCGTGTTTCATCAAAGGATCCATCAGGAGGTCAAGCTCACACTCTGCAAGCAAATGATGAACATGATAAGAAGCAGTGGGTTCAATGTTTGAAGCGAGCAATCAGTGAAAGTCAAGATCAAAATAGTTGCACCAATCAAAATCCAAGCAGTTGTACAATAGTAGATCGATCACCACCAGCCAAGAGAAGATAACCTTTAAATCAACTTTGGATTGCAGTTATTACTTAATTTTTTGAAAGATCTTTTTTGGCTCATTGTTGCCATGTCATAAGAAAATTGCCTTCCAAGTGAAGGAAAGAGATCTTTGAATTACTATTGCGCTTTGAAAAGGTCAACACTTGTGAGATGAATTTAGACAAAATGTCTATTTACAGAGATTTGTTCAAAGTGTGGCATAAATAAATAATTGGACATGACCAAACAGAGAGCAAGAGGGTCAAAATAACATTACATTATTTGAACAAATGATTTCAAATGAACTTTTTTATTTTTTAAATAATAGATGTCCATCTTTCTATCAATATTTTTAATGTATGACAACTTATTTTAAAAGTATATGATGTTGAATAATATGTATATATAAGTATCTGTGGCGAATCTTAGGAGAATTTAATATTGTTTAGTATATGAATAAAGCATTATATAAAATGTCTTAATTTCTTCAAATGAAAATTTAAGCAATATTTCAGTTATAATAATAATAATAATAATAATAATAGTCTCTCTTATGTATTATAAATTATTCTAAAAATTAGAACTGTACAATGTGAAAATCTAAAGACTAAGTCTCAAAAAATAATTTACCAATTATAATGTAAAAGTTATTACTTTGTATTGCATTTATCTTCTTTATTTGTAGCAATTATTGACTTTTGAAATGAAACAAATATTTTTTAAAAATATATATTTATGAAGTTCTTAATAAGACTGCATTAATATAAGAAATATCTAAAATTTTAACAGTAAACAATTATTAAAAGGTATTTTGCTTAATTTTTAAGGAAGTGTGAAATCAGTTATATTTTTTCTCTACTGATGCAATATTGGAAGATTTGCCATGATATATATATATCAGAGAATCCAGTATGGTTTTTTTAGGCAGTGTTGACTTTAAAATTATTTATTTCAATTTTAGACATATTTAAAACATTTTTTTTTTTTTTTACATCATATTAATTTTTATTTATAAAAATAAAACAAAAACACAAGCATTGATTTTTTATTTTATTTGAATTGTAATATTTTTAATTTTGAAAGTACAAATAAAAGGATTTAAAGAAAGCACTGCTTTTAAAACTATATCAAAGGGCTGGTGAATTATCTACTGTCGTTGTATATAAATATTGATTATATTTTGAGTCAGTGAAAATTAAAATACCCAAGATAACAAATTAAAGCTTAGACAATTAAACTCCTCAAGGTTCTAGAGATTATATAGACTGGAAATAGATAAGGTAAAGGTATCTATGTACTCTAGTTTCATTTTAATAAGCATACATCAAGAAATGAGTTTAAATCTATAGTCACATTCATTCATTTGTAATGAATATATAAATGTCTCTTCTATATAAGTATATTACCAAGGCAATATATTTTGTTATTATTGCTAATGGTTGTTTTGGCTATTATTCACAATGTCTTAAGATATAACCAATATATATATACACATACACATAAGTACACGGTATATATGTGTGCATAAATTTGTTTTTATATATATACATGTATGTACACATGCATGTATTTATAAATAAATATTTTAGTGATTAAAACAAAATTTAAAACTTATATATATATGTATAGAATAAATCATGTACAGTCCAGTTTATGGAAGACTTAAGTTACATTAGCTAACATTGTTTTCACCAAAGTGGGGATGCAATGTTAGTTTTTATTTTTATTGGTCCAAAACCCATTAGCATAATCAACATTTTTAGTGACTTGTAGAGCTCGAGTTAATAATTTTGAGGTGATAAAATTAAGGATAATTATGCATGTTGTGTTAAATTTATCAGAACTAAATAAGAAAGCAAAGTAGGGTTTACAAATAAAATCATGTAAAAAAAAAAATAGTTTTATGATTCCACATGTGGAAAAAATACATTCTTGTTTTTTAGAAAAATTAAAAAAAAAAAAAAGTAAATGAAAAGATTAATCTGACAGCAATTTCTGAAATTTATAATTATCAGTCTTAATATAATGGAGTTTAAGAAGAAATTTCTGCATTCATAGAGCTTAGGTAATTTATTTTCATTGTTAAGGTGATTGATTTCTCTTTCTTTGTAACTGAATGTTAAATAAATTCATAAATATTGGACAGTTAAGAACTTTTTTGTTTTTCTTGTTTCATGCATTCTGTAGAAATTCAAACAAAAATTATTTTAAATATTTTTATTTGCAAACTATGAATGTAGTAAAAAACAGAAGAGTAAAAAAAAAAAAAAAAGAATACATCTTTTTTATCTATTTTGTTATTTGATTTTATTATTGCATTTAATGCAAAAGTTATCAAAAAAAATAATTTTTTTCTATAGATCATATAGAACTAAGCATAATTTAATAAGTGATAGAAATTATATATTCTGGTAATTTATTTTCTGATAATCAAATGTTTTGTTTTATAGCTTAATCACAATGCTTTTTACTAAAATACCTCTTGAAGGAATAAAGCTTGCTTTCTAGTAGATCACAACATACTTATATTAATACAATTCACACTGTTTATTGTTTGATGCAACTAGATTGACTTTTTATAGATATTAAACTTCATCTAATTCATTGATCTCTAGAGAATTAAAACAAAATTTTTGAAAATTCAATTTTAACTTATACAAAATACATTCATTTTTTATAACAAGTCTTGAAATCACATATGCCCATATAAAAACATTATTATATAATATTAAATCATCCATGCACTTGATTACTGTTACACAATGCTTTATTCACCACCTTCTTTTACAGTTTCGATTGCCCCAGCAATCTTCAGAATTACAACATAATGGAAGCATATGAATATAAATATACGTGAACATATAATTTACATTCTATATATACATCTTATAATCATCATCTATTTATTACCTTTTAATTATATAATTTTTTATCCTTTTTTACATTCCATATTTAATAATTAAAAACTTCCTATACATATATATTTTATTTTTATTATTTATTTTATTTTATTCTTATAATACTTAACTCTAACTTAATATCTTTGATATTTTACATTATTATTATTCATTTTACTAACAATCATTATTTATAATTTATTCATTCAATCTATTTTAATTTATAATATTATTTTAAACATATTTTGGTTGTCATCTGATCCTTCGTGTCAGCCGTGGGATGGCGCTATTTCTAGCTAAATTTCTAGAAATATGCCGTTTCCGCAGCCGCACCCAAGCCTTTAAGCATTCTTTCTAAAATAAATCCTAGAAAGACTGTTAACTCGGAGTTAAGACTTCTTTCTACGCTAAAAGGTAGACTGTTAACTCGGAGTTAAGTCTTCTTTCTACGATAAAATCTAGAAAGAGTGTTAACTTGGCTTAGCGGCTAACGGTGTGGCTTTTTCCGATGCTAAAAGCAGAGGAAAATGCCGTAGTTGTTTGTGTCATGCACTATATCGTAATGCTATGTTATGTATTTGATGTAACAATATCGTACGAGGGTGTGTTAATTTGATCGTGTCAAAATTATTTAAATTTTCATTGGGGCCTTTTTTTTTTTTAAAGACGAATTGATGTACTGTTACCTTTTAACAATTTTAACAGTGTCGTGATTGTTCCTCATAAAGCTGTAAGCCTCCTAAATTCTCGATTAGGGTGGGGTAGCGTAAAATTTTGAACGATCACGCTTTGAGTCACGTTTTAGCAAGAAATTTTCCGAGACCAAGAAGATGACTAATTCCAATGCTGAAAACTTGAAAAGTTGAGAATTTCCAGACACGGAAGCCGGCGCTGGAATATTTCTACAGCAGAAAAAAAAAAAAATCCTGCTGCTGAAAGAAAAGATTGGATTGTACGGCAAATATATGCAGATTTGAGGTCCAAAAACATCTTTTGACTTTCATTTGTAAGTCTCGTTATTGCCGACGGAAATGTTCACTTCGTAAAGGGCAGCTAGTTTGAGGGATTCCAAATGGCCTTCGTCAAATGTAAAAAAAAATAAAAGAAGTAACTTCAATTTTTATTTAAACATACATCCCTTCTCCCAATAATTGTTGTCGTCGGCAATCAAATGTAAAATAAAAGAAGTAACTAAAATTTTTTTTTAAACATAGCCCAAAAAAACTCGCTTCTCCCAATAATTGTTGTCGTCGGCAATCAAATGGTCAAATAAAAGGAACGTCAATTATTCTTTAATCATAGAGAAAAAAAAAACCCCTCCCCCTAATTGTTGTCGGCAATCAAATGTAAACCAATCAAAGTAGGACCGTAAATTATTATTTAAACATAACCCAAATTACTATTTGAACATACACCAAAAAAGACCCGCTCTTGTCAATAAAAATTAAAGAAACAACTATTATTGTCCCATTGTCAAACCAAATATTATTTGGGAAACCCAAATAATTTATAAACGAAAAAAAAAAAAAGTCAAATCGGTTGTCAATCAAATGGTAACCAATAAAAGTAACTTAAATTTTGATTTCAACATACACACAAAAAAAAAAACGCAAACCCTTTCTCCCAATAATTGTTGTCGGCAATCAAATGTAAAAAATAAAAGTAACGTACAATTATTCTTTAATCGTACACAAAAACACCCCTCCCACTAATTGTTGTCGGCAATCAAATGTAAAGCACTAAAAGTAAGGTAAACCAATTTTTTTTTAAACGTAACCCAAATTACTATTTGAACGTACACCAAAAAAGACCCTTTTGTCAATAAAAATGAAAGAAACAACAACTATTATTGTCCCATTGTCAAAAATTTTAGGTTTTTGGGAAACCAAAACAATAATTTATAAACGAAAAAAAGTCAAATCGGTTGTCAATCAAATGTAACCAATAAAAGTAACTTCAATTTTTATTTAAACATACACACACACAAAAACAACACCTTTCTCCCAATAATTGTTGTCGGCAATCAAATGTAAAATAAAAGGAATGTGAATTAGTATTTAATCATCACCCAAAAACACCCACCCCTCTCACTAATTATTGTCAGCAATCAAATGTACACCACCACTAAAAGTAACGTAAACTATTTTTTAAACGGTTACACCCCTTCTCCCAATAATTGTTGTCTACAATCATACACACAAAAAAAACACCCAATAATTAGTGTCAATCAAATGTAAACCAATAAAAGTAAGACCGTAACATTATTAAAACGTAACCCAAATTACTATTTGAACATACACCAAAAAACACCCTGTTGTCAATAAAAATTGAACAAACAACAACTATTATTGTCCCATTGTCAAAAATATTTATTTGTAGAACCAAAACCATAATTTATAAATGAAAGGAAGTCAAATCGGTTGTGAATCAAATGTAAACCTATAAAAGTAACGTAAATTATTATTTAATCGTACACAAAAACACCCTTCCCACTAATTTTTGTCGGCAATCGAATGTAAACCTATCAAAGTAATGTCAATTATTATTTAAAGATCCATCAAAAAAACTTTCTCTCTTGAATTTTGTCAATCCAATTTTACAAAAACAGTAATACTATTTAAAAAAAACACAAATTACTATTTGAACACACTAAAAAAGACCCTCTTGTCAATAAAAAATTAAAAAAAAAAAACTTATCCCATTGTCAAAAATATTATTTGGGAAAAATAATTCAGAAACGAAAGAAAGAACTTTGTAAACAACAACAACAAAAAAGTCAATATTAATAGAGAATTGCTAGCCCGGGAATGTTATATTAATGTGTTTTTGGTTAGAAATCACGACATCCCGCGGCTGACACGAAGGATCAGATGAGAACCCATATTTTAAGCTACTTTTTATATTTCCTAACTTCAACTACTAAATTCAAATTTTTAAATGTTACCATTATAATTTTAGTACCCCCCCTCTTTAAATTTTGATGTGATGCACTGTGACTTCTCCTTATACTGAGTCAGGAATTTCTCTGCAACTATGCCCAGAGAAACCTGTTAGCGACTTTAACTTCCCTTTCTATTCTCCACCCTAAGTTTTCCCATAATCTGCTCCACCACATTTCCACAACATAATCTTTGTCAACTACATGACCTTCATATCTAAATCCCCCTTATCTTTTCCCAAACCTAGCATAAAAACCAATAACACACTTTCTGTATAATCTCTGTTCATATTTAATCTTCCATAACTTCATTATTTGTACCCTTTCTCATTCCAAGCATTTACATTGAAGTAACAGATGCCTAATATTTTCTATGGCTTCCTTACACAACTTGCAGACTAAATCACCCATATTTTTCCATTTATGTGTATATTCCCTTGTTGCTAAAGATCCCATTTGAGCCTTAAACAATAAACCACTTTCCTTACTATTATCATAAATTAACTCGCACCCAATGTTCCGTTTACTTCTATATATATTTAAACTCGTTTTACTCTCCATACTAGTTCTCCAACTCCCTATTCTTTATTAATGCATCTATTCTATCCCACTCCTTATCACTATAACACTCAACAATCCTCACACACAATCATTCCAACTTTTGTACAAGTATACTGACAAATTCTTTATTCAAATCTGCATACTGCATTACCTTTCTCACCCATCTTGTTGCCTGCCCTTTACTTGTAACCCAATTAAATACTATTTTGGCTATTCTTTTATTATCCATAAACTGCAATCTATCAAACATTTTTAGTTTGCTTTTTGCATCTCTCGTATAAAAACTTGACCATTCCATTTCTCCTTGAATTGCCTCCTTTGCTGTCCACACCTTTGCATCTAATGCATGTCTTCCTACTTTCCTTTGTACTTTTTCTAAGTAATCTAATACCCCTTTACTAACACATAACACATCATTGCCGTATGTTAACCCTGCTACTGCCACTCCCTTCCATACAATTCTAGCTACATCATACTTATTATATGAAAACACTATTAATGTCTTTATCAATCCCTTTCTTTTCTTTGCTTCATTTATCAATTTTTTCTCCCATTCATCCAAGCAACTTTTCTGATTACTCAAGATGATTCCCAAATAACTATATTTATTCACCACACTTAACTTTATATCCCCCAATAAGAAATCTCTGTCTTCTCTTTATCCAGTATTCACCATCATTATATTTTATTTTTCTTCATTAAATTTAATCCCCATATCTTTACCCACCCTTGTACATGTCCTCAGCATAACTTTTGTATCTTCTTTCTGCACACAAAAAGATATCCGCAAAAAAAGACCGTACAATGTATATACTCCCTTATCTATTTATGGTATATCTATCCCTCTTCCTAGTCTTTCTATTGCTCTCTCCATTTCATTCAAATACAACAAAAACAAAATAGGTGACATAGGGGCATCCTTGCCTTAGTCCCATCCCATTTCTAACTTTAACTGATTCTATAGCCCCTAATTGATATGTACAGTAATTATTTTCATATAATTTCTTAATAATATCCACTAAAGCTTCTTCCATTCCCAGATTTGCTAAACTTATCCATAATCTATTTCTATTCACTCGCATATATAACTCCACCTGAATTCCTACTCATATCCATAAGTTGTGTAACTACAAATAAACTATCCTATACGCCTATCTGACCTAAAACCTCCTTGCATTTCCCCCACTACATTATTTTCTTCCATCCATTTTGCAACTCTTCCAGCCACCATAACTGATGTTACCGCTATCGGTCTATAATTATTTAACTTTCTATGATCCTTATCTTTTCCTTTAAATAATAATCTTACTCTCTTATTACTCCAATTACCCGAAAAACTATCTTCTGTACCATCTTATTAAAACATGATAATAACTTTACTTTTGCCCTACACCCTAAATTCATTACCATCTCTGCTGCCGATCCATCTAAACCTCTTGCCTTACCACTTCTCAATTTCTTCCTTGCCTCATTCAGTTCATTTTCTGTAAACCTAATATTCCCATTACTATATGCTTTCATATTTTTCTATCTCTGTCCTTCACATCTAACATCTTTTCTATATTCATTACATAACTTCAATATTCTAATTCTTCTCTAGAGCTACACTATTCCTTCCTCATCCAGTAATACTCTCTCTCCCCTAAATTTCTCCTTTTAATGTAACTCCAATATTTTTTACTCCCATCTCTTCCACTTTTATTAATATCCAATAATTTACTATTTAGTTTCATTCTCTATAATTATCTATTTTAGCTAACTTCTTTTCTAAGTACTTTTCCGATTTAGCATTAATATCTTTTTCACTTTCTTTGTTCTTAATAGCACACTTATATTCTCTCCATGCTTTTTTCCTCACTTTTACCAACTCATTTTTTTATTACTTTTATTCTGAATATTCTCACCTAAAACCCTATTTGCCACTTTTTCTATTTCATGACCAGTCCTCATACTCATTTCCAACCAACTCTTCCATGGTTTCTTCAACTTGTATTTTATACTCTTCCAACTTATTCTTATCATTCACTCTCCATCCACATCTTTCACTATTGTTTCTACTTTTATTTCTATTCTCCATCACATTACTAACCATTTCAATTACAAAGAAATTATGATCACTATTACATACACTCTCTTCAATATCAAACACCTTAATTTTATGTACTTTATTCATTCCCTTTCTCTAACAATACACTCTATTGTGTGGGATATATTATTTCTAGACCATGCGTATTGTCCTTCATAAATATTTGATAAGTTTCCGATGCTCAAATTTACTCTGACAAAATTTCTTCAAAAGCTGTCCATTCTTATTATCTACCTCATCAATTTCTTCAATATGCCCATTCGTATCTCCTATAACCATTATTCTCTTACCCTTTTCTTTAAAACTCTGTATATCCTTAACTAGGCACTCATATATGCTATTATTCCACTCCATTATAGTTTGACTATCTTCAGTAGCTATATAAACTATAGCCAACATCCATTCGTCTTCCCAACCTTATTTCAAACCACAAATGTTCTTGGCATTTAACAAAAATTTAAATATTTTTTTGATATAATACCTATACCACCATCCTTTTTTTTTCTCTTTTCTATTTATACCCTGCCATACCAAATCTTCCAAAACAGGTTCTTCTCTTAGATGTGTTTCCACTACTGCTAATACCTCGAGCTCTTCATTTTCAACTGATGTTTAATTCCTGCGACTTTTATGGTCTCCTACCACCTTGCATATTCAAATACCCAATTTTAATTTTTTTCTTTCCTAACTACTCTTAAAATTTTTTTTGATTCTTCATTATGTTTATAAATAGCTTGCTTACCATTAATTTTACGGTCCCATTCCCTCCACATCTACATTTATATCTCTAAATCAACTGCCCTTTGTTTATTCCTTACATCCCATCCGTTCTTTCTAATACCACTGCAATTTAAAATCCCACCCCCCTTTACAAGTTTCTCGAACTACATTCTTTATAAATCAGACTCCCTACAACTTCACTTCCTTGTTTCCTTAAGTGCAACCCATCTTTACTATATAACTACCTCTTCCCAATAAAAAATGCCACACATCCACAAATGTAACATCATTTCTCTCACACAATTCTTCCAATCTCATTTATAGAACCTGCCCAATCTAACATACCTTTTATCAAATCTTGGTAATAATCCAACTATTTCTACTCTTCCTTTAACCATACTCAAATTCCTAATCAATTCTATGTACTCATCCATTACTCTCTCTGATGACTGATAAATTATTAGTCCCTACCATAACATGTACATCTCTATTCCCTTGATTCTTTACTTTATCTGTAACATCCCTAATTTTAGCTTCCAGCAAACATACTCTTACATACCTGTTTCTATTTTCCCTTGCAATTATATCCACATTCTCTTATTAATGAATTGCCTATCAATACTGTCTCATAGTCTACTCTCTCTGCTTCATTCACAACCTTCTCTACCACCTGGACTTCCATATCATTCCTACTCAATTTCTTTATCTGCTCACACTATGTCTCTAACAATTTTAATTTTGCTTCTACATCTTTTATCTATTTCTCTATCTTACTTATTCTTTAGCCAACCATCTCCAATGCACTACCTATTTTTCCATCCATTATCCTGCCCCCTCAACTATGTTTTGTTCCATTTCTCCTGACTTCCTGAACTACATTTTGCTACATTTTTCTTGACTCTCTTTACATTATCTACACTTTGAAACCATGTTTTCACCTCTTATCACATTCACACACTATCTACATAACCATAAACCTGTTACATCCTTCCTAGTCTTATTTAAGCATTTCAAGTGGAAAACCTCATCACTTATATTACACTCTACCACAGCATGCTAATTCCTTTCTGATGATTATATATGCATTGTAAAATGCAATCCATATTACTTATTTTTCAAGCCACCTATTCTATATTTGACTTAATACTTCCTCTCCTACTCTTCAACCCCTTTGCACAGAAAGATAAAAACTTTTACTTTCAAAAACGATCGATCAATAACCACGTGTACTTTAGGCCTCTAAAACATATTTTACCTCAAAATAACACTTCTTAAATTAAAAAAAACTAGTAGTAAATTTAAACCAATTAATCTTACGTACAACTTAGT
Organism: Epiperipatus broadwayi; assembly: GCA_028023455.1. Lineage (NCBI taxonomy): Eukaryota > Metazoa > Onychophora > Udeonychophora > Euonychophora > Peripatidae > Epiperipatus > Epiperipatus broadwayi. The sequence continues at coordinate 7,064,671 of JAQFVV010006214.1, read as the reverse complement.
TATAGAAATCCTTACATTAACACATTCAACAAAAAGATTTTTAATAACATTTTTAAAATGGCAATCAAAACACTTTTTTTAAAAAATTTTGATCTTTCCAAATTCAAAAAACTATCTCTTGATCACAATTTACTCAGTTTCATACCACAATTAAACAGTCTTTAAATCGATTTCAGATGATTAATCGCATAAGATAAACAGAAAAACGAATACTTAGCTTGAGATTGAAGTCAGTGACCAAACTATATTCATAGTACAGAGAATTTTACACTCATTAGCAGCTCCCTCTTCCTATTTTTTATATAACAAATTTTTTTAAATTTTATTCTTATTACTCTTTAAATATGTATCTCTAACTTAATATCTTATATTTTACATTATTATTATTCATTCAATAATTTATAATCTATTTTAAACACATTTTAATCCACCTTTTATATCTTCTAACTTCAACTGCTAAATTCAAATTTTAAAAATTTACTATTATATTTTTACCCCCCCCCCCCCGTTAAATTTTACAACTTATATTATTAGCAGCTTCCTCTTCCTATTTTTTATATAACTAAATTTTTTAAAAAAATTTTCAGGCCCAAATCTCTATTTAAAATTGGCTTAATATTATTAATATGGGTTTAAAACAAATTTTGATATAAAGTAAAAATAATATGGGTTTAAAACAAATTTTGATATAAAGTAAAAAAAATGTTAAAAATTTAGTTATATCAAAAATAGGAAGATGGAGCAGCTAATAATATAAGTGTAGAAAATGTGCATCTGTTAATTCAATGTAAATGCTTGAAAGCAGAAAGGGTACAAATAATGAAGTTATGGAAGAATAAATATGAACAAAATGATTATACAGAAAGTGGGTTATTGGTTTTTATACTGGGTTTGGCAAAAGACAAGGGGGATTTTGATATGAAGGCCATGGAGTTGACAAAGATGAGGAAATGGGATGGAGCAGATTATGGGAAAACTTAGGATGGGGAATGGAAAGGGAAGGTAAAGTGGCTAACATTTCTCTAGGCATAGTGGCCGAGAGATTTCTGCCTCCGTATAAGAAGTCACAGTGTATCCACAAAATTTAAAGAGGGGCGTACTAAAAGTATAATGTAAGTAATATTTACTGAGGCTATAACCTCGATAATATGCGTGTAAAAATGCGATAGTAGGGACCTCTACAGGTGTTTTAAGCACAAGCTTACGCTATGGAAGAAACGTAATCAATGTACGTTTAATAAATTTATAATTAAAAGTATAATGGTAAATTTTTAAAATTTGAATTTAAAAATTGATGTTAGGAGATATAAAAGAGGTTAAAATGCATTTAAAATAATAGATTAAAATCGATTATTAATTATTGAATGAATAAATTATAAATATTGATTGTTAGTAAAATGAATAATAATGATGTAAAATATAAAAGATATTAAGTTAGAGTTAAGTATTTAAAGAGTAATAAGAATAAAATAAAATTTATTAAAAAATTTAGTTATAAAAATAGGAAGAGGGAGCTACTAATAATATGGCTATTTGTTAGGTAGGGCATTCTATAAGAGAGATTGAAAAAATTGTGCGAGAGAAATGATGTTATGTTTGTGGATTGGTTTATTGGATAGAGGGAGTTATATAGTAAAGATGGATTGCACTTAGGAAAACAAGGAAGAGAAGTTTTAGGGAGTCTGATTTATAAAGAATATAATTTGAGAAACTTATAAAGGGGTGTGAGGTTTTAAATTGCAGTATTATCAAAAAGAAGAATGGATGGGATGTAAGAAATAAGCAAAGGGTAGTTGATTTAGATATAAGTATAGATGTGGAGAAGGAATGGATCTGTAAAGTTAATGATAAGCTAGTTATTTATAAATGTAATGAAGAAGAAAGAAATCAAAAGAATTTATAAAAGAGTAAGTAGTTAGGAATGAAGAAATTGTTAAAATTGGATATTTGAATATGCAAGGTGGTAGGAGACTAGGAAAATGGCTGAAATTAAACAAAGCAATTGAAAATGAAGAGCTTGAGGTATTAGCAGTAGTGAAAACACATCTCAGAAAAGAACTTACTCTGGAAGATTTGGTATGGCAGATTATAAAGGGAAAAGAAAAAACGGGTGGTGGTATAGGTGTTACATCAAAAAAATATTTAAATACTGTTAAATGTTAAGAACATATGTGGTTTGAAATAAGATTGGGAAGACAAGAATGGATTGTGGCTATAGTTTATATAGCTACTGGAGATAGTCAAGCTATAATAGAGTAGACCAGTAGCAAATGTGAATGCCTACTTGAGGATATAGTTTTAAAGAAAAGGGAAAGAGAATAATGGTTATAGGGGATATGAATGGGCATATAGGGGAAATTGATGATATAGATAATAAGAATGGATAGCTTTTGAAGAAATTTTGTTAAGAGTGAATTTGAGCATTGGAAATTTATCAAATATTTATGATAGACAATACATGGTCTAGAAATAATATATTCCACACAATAAATTATATATTGGTAGAGAAAAAGGGAACAAATAAAGTACGGAAAATTAAGGTGTTTGATAATGAAAAGAGAATATGTAATAGTGATCATAACTTCTTTGTAATAGAAATAGTTAGTAATGTGATGGAGAGTAGAACGAAAAGTAGAAACAATAGTGAAAGATGTGGATGGAGAGTGAATGATAAGAATAAGTTGGAAGAGTATAAAATATAAGTTAAATAAACCATGGAAGAGTTGATTGAGGATCTGTATAAGGCCATGGTTTAAACTTAGGCAGACGCTTTAGCACATGTTTGACAGTTTTTGCATTTTTAAAATATATTTTTCAATGTCATTAATACTGGGCCATCAGACATAACAAAGAGCTAATGCTTTTTCTTGAATGATGCCTGGATGGCTCTTGGGCAACAACTTAAGAATTTGGTTCCTACTCTTTAGCGGGATTAGCACCCGATCTCCCCTCAGAATATATCCCTTGCATACAGACAACTGCTCATGGGCATTCATAATTCTTTATGAAGAAAACAATCGTTAATTCGGCCATCCTTCACTGATCTGCTTTAGCATGCATTGCCTTCATATATCCATGTATCCACAATTGTGCTGTTGAGGGTTTGACACTTCAAGGCATCGATATAATTGATTTCTATTTTTTAATATGGTTCAGTCTGATCAGAAATATGTGATAGAGCATCAGCGTACCCTATTTATTTTCCTTTTTTATATATTACTGTATAATCATAAGCTGCCAAAATGTTTAACCAACGCAACATGTGAGGATTCGTGTTTGGGAATTTAATTTCTAATATTCCCAATAGGGCTTTATGATCAGTTACATAATCTGTGACCATATAGATATTGATGCCAAATAATATCGCAGGGGCATCCTTGTCCAACTAGCTAGTTTTTCTCTGCTTTGGATAACAAGCGATGCATAAGCAATGGGTGCAGGGTGATACAATACTGCTCCAACACCGAAATTCTGATGTGACCATGGTCAGAGTTATTTCCAATTCACTGTTCTAATGGACAAATAATTTATTTGAAGTAAGCAGTGACTGTGTGTAGAAACGCCTTTTCTGATTCTTTTTGAGATCATATAATGATCTGGCCACATGGGCTTTTCCATCTAAGAAATTTTCAGAGTAATTAACCAGACCCAGGAAGGCTTGAAGTTTTTTTAACATTATTAAGTCGCTGAGCTCTGCAACCACTTGAGCTTTTTGGTGGGCAGGAGATGTGAAGTTTTTAGACATAATGTGACCTAAGAATTTTATTTTGCTCACTTTTCAAATGCATTTTTAGGTATTAAGCTTAGCTCCAAATTTATCCAGTTTTTTTGCAGTTTCTGTAGACTCATTTTAAGTTTGTTTTCAGTCATAGCTGTAAAAAGAATGTTGTCAAAATATGGAATAATGCTGGGTTGAAGTTTTTTAACATTGTTAGGTCGCTGAGCTTATGCAACCAATTTAGTTTTTTGGGGGGCAGGAGATGTGCCATTTTTAGATATAATGTGACCTAAGAATTTTATTTTGCTCACTTTCCAAATGCATTTTTTGGTATTAAGCTCAGCTCCAAATTCATCCAGTTTTTTGTGACATTTTAAGTTTGTTTTCAGTCATAGCTGTAATGAGAATGTCAATATATGGAATAAGGCCCTCTAATTCATTAAGAAGGCTTTCAATTTTTGATTGAAAGATACTAGGGGCCAATGTTATTTCAAACTGGAGCCTCATACATTTATATAATCCTAAATGAATAGATAGTGTTAATATTTGATGGAAAGTGGCCTCAATTCCTTATTTAGCAAAAACTTTGACCTTTGGAAAGATATTATTATTTCCCTGGCATTAGGGACCAGGTATACTTATTGATCATCTTGTGTTTACCAATACCCTACAATCATTGCACAAATGAATTTTCTCATTGGGTTTAGTTATAATTATCGATGTTGTAGCCCAATAAGAGTTGTAACACCCCTTTCTTAACTGTCGTAGACTTCCTTTTTGATTTTCTCTTTTTTGCGCAGATGGAACTTTCCATGGTTTGCATATTACAGGTAGTGCATCAGTGCTTAATTATCAATACAGGGGATAATAATAACACAAGTTTCCCCATTAAATAAGCTAGAAAATTTGCCTCGTTTCCTTTTCCATTTCGACCTTTTTCACAAATGTGAGTTTTATACAATGCATTGACATCTGATTAGAGTTTATTGGAACATAAACTGTGTATAAAGATAACTATCACTTTTCCCTCTGTTCTATTTATGGGAGCCTGAATGCCTTTAATTCTGATTGCATTGCTGTTAACATCTACCAGTTTAAAGTCAGTTTTTACTAGTTTAGGGACTTTTTTTACTCCTAGAGTTTAAGTAGCCCTTAGTCATGGACTGATATTAATGATACACCATTATCAATGTCTACCTCTATAGATAGTTTAACCTAATTTTGTCATGACATTTTTTAAATATTGGTAGACTGAATTGCCCGACTCTGATATGGCCATTTATAAATATAACTTTCCATGTTGGGATCATTACATTTTTCTTTACACATTTTTTTACATGCCTTCTTTTTTGACAACTTTTTGTAGCATTCTCATTTGTGAAAACAGTTTCTGGCTTTGTGACCCTTTTTCCCACAGCAAAAACATGGTTTCACTGTTAGCACTATTTTCATTACTTTTCGACCATTCTTTCTTTATGGTTTACTATTAATCTTGAACTTGGTGAATTTTCCAAGATTTTTAAGCGAGTTCATAAGCTATCCCAAGTTTTATAGCCTCTATATAATTTAAATTGCCAAAAGCCAATAATTGTTGCCATAAACTATCATTACACATACCTGTAAGAAATTGTTCCAGCAGGGCTTCATTTAGGAAAAATCCATAGACAATTTTTTGCTAGATTATAAAGAGTACTATCTCAATCTTTTACACTTTCATCCCTACCTTGGTACCGATCTTGGAATTGCAGTCTAGTAACATGCCTAGAGGGTTGGGGGTTAAAGTGGTTCGACAAATGTTCTAACTTGATCGTATATACAATATTCAGGAGTTAGAGGTTCAGTGAGCTTGTTGGCTATCTCAATATCTCCTTTCCCAGCAAAGCATAATAAGAAGCAATCCGTATTTTAGTATATGTTGAATGTACAGGGGCCAACTACTTGCCTCACTGATGTCAAATTCACCGATTGCTACTTGCCTAATCGTTCTTTTACCTAAATTTAATCATTTTAATTAAGGGTTCGAATCAATTCTGTCAACTGCGCCAATTGCCATGTCTAGCTGAACTAAGAGGGCACATCCCAAAGATTCAAATCACCACTACAGTTAGTATTTAGATAATTTAATGAACGATAATTAGTAGCATGTTAACTATTTATGTATATAACATTATTTTATATAATAAGGCCAGAAGGTAGGTTTACATAAATAATAATGTAGATCAATACAACCTGTAAGAGTCCTCGCTGGCTGTTCCCATGTTAGGAGGCCAGATCTCCAGGCTTGACGTCTCTGTGCCAAGGGAGACATTCTGTTCCAACTTATGTCCATTTGCACAGGTGCTCTAAGAATGAAATGAAGTCTTCTTGATCCAATTTGTGCTGAAGCATTCATTGTTTTTATCCCTGAAATTGCCTGATATTCCTGTCCATCAGCTCAGGTGATTTTTCATTTCAGTGCTTAATACAAGAATTTACATCATTATCTCAGACTTTAATTAATGAGTTATTTCAGTTTATCTTACGAAGGAAATTTAAACACGAATTCTTTTATTTTATTTCATTAGATATATTCTACCCTCATTAATTAGATTATTACCTTTTAGAAAATAATCTTTTAAGTTATAATTATTTTATTTACTATTTTAAAAGAATCAGTCTTTTAAAAGTGTTTAATTTATTTAAACATTACTTTTTCTCAATTGTAACCCTTCCCCAACACCTCTCCTACCTTTCCTATCAACAAATATCCAGGAGCATCAATTCTATTGATCATAGAATAAACTACTAATCTGATCTCGCTTTAAATTATCAATGAGACTTAAAAGGCTACCCTACCTTAGCTTAGCTCAGTTGGTGGCTACAGAAATCTATAAGGTGTAAAATGTAAACTAGATATGGGAGGAAACATTATGATTAATAGGAAAAAAACATCTATTAAGTTTTAAAATAAATAAATAATTAAAATTGGTATAGTTCTACCATTTAAATTTACAAGTCATAGTTTAATCACATCTCCCGTCATCCACATACATTGAACAACCTCTACTGTGTGATAGAATTAAAATAATAAATAAAGATGTAATACTGATTAACTCTACTGTATGGTAAGTTGGAATTAAATACAAAATAAAATATAACATTACTTAACTTTTAATTATACAGTAATTTAAACTAAGTAACTGAATTAATGTCTAATCTAAATAATAAGGGAATATCTCAGGGAATTAATTTATTGCATGGCTGGCATAATTTTAAATCTACACTTTCCAACATCTAATTACTATTATAAAAGTAATGATACAAACTAAGCATTATTCTAATAAAAATGATAATTAGATAATGAAAGAAATAGGGTGCATTTTGATTTCAATTCATCATCTAAATAATAACGGAGTAATAAAATTTTCAGAGAATCATTAAATAATCAAACATTTCATATGGTGTTTGAATCAAGCAAAGAAACATCATCAGATCTGAACATGTTCATCATTAACTTATGGAATAGTGCAATGATATATTGGATATGTGAATGTGCATGTGTGGAAACAAAACACGAAGGCATGTCAAAGAAGAATTCTGAACAAAGCTTTTAATATATATATAAAACCAAACAAATATGTGTTAAAGATACTAATGTAAAAATTTAAATCTGTTAGAATAAACAATACACACATAAATTACAAATTATAACTCAGAAAAACAAAATATGATAGAAGACCAATATCTAGAGATAAATATCAACAAATTATTATTTCTCTGAATGTTTTCGAAGGCTTACCCTTCATTATCAAGGACTACAAAATTCTTATAATCTCCAACAATATATATGCAAATATACGAAATGAATCAGGTGAATATGCAAATAATGTTCAAAGCGCCTCAGCACGCCATTTTTTTGATAAAGCGTAAAACGACTCTCTTATTTAATGCATGCTCATCCGAAATGATAAAAAACGCCTCTTTGATTTTCCTTCTCAGATCACTTCGCTCCCTACATAACACTTTAGACTCATCTGGTCTGCATGCATGACCCACAGAAATTGCATGCTGTACAAAAATTGACGAGTGGGATGAATCAGCTAAAGCTCTATTATATGAATATACATGTTGGGACAATCTAACATGAACGAATGCTTTCGTTTCTCCATAATATGCGGCCTGACAGTTGTTTTCTCTGCATGCAATTTTGTAGACTACCTGCTGTGCTTGAATCAAAGGAATGAAATCTTTAGTGTTATTTAAACACCTTTTCAAGTTAGGGGGCGACCTAAAACATACACAAACTCCGAACGAAAGATTGTACGCATTTGATTGCAAATATTTCAGATATATAGAAGCAAAATCCGAGGTTTATCTTGCTTAGCAATCTGATTATGTCTTCCTTTGAATTCCTTGATTATCTTATCAATAATCCGAGGATTATATTGGGCCTTAATGAGTTCATTTCTGTAGATTTCAATGTTGTTTCTTTTGTCATTTTCAAAACTACACAAACAGTCGTTTCTATGTGGAAAAGATTTTAGGCCAGCAAATTTATGAATGTCAGGTGTATTTGAAGAATGATGTATATGGCCTCTAATGTGAATGGGCTTAATGTTCATTTTATAATAAAAACAGTCTGCTTCCATCATTACTTGTAGATCCAAATATCTAATGCTGTTTGGTGCTTCTGCATGACAAACATTTATAGTAAGACCTGATGCTGTAGTGAGGTCAGTTTTTATATCCTCCATTATTTCCTCCGAAGCAGCAATAAAAATATCATCCACATATCTGGCGTACATTACTAATCCATTGTTCATGTATCTAGGCAAAACGATCCATTCATAGGCATTCATCATAAGACTGGCGATAATCCCACTCATTGGGAGACCCATCGGCCACCCGTTGAGCATATGAAACCATTCATTATTGAATACCGCATAAATATTACGGTTCATCCATTCTAGCAAAGCTACAACAAATTTAACATGTTCCAGGTCCATTCCGTAATTGATAAGTGCTTCTCTAATTACAATAATCGATTTAGGCCTATCAATAGATCCATAAAGCTCTGCTACATCAAGTGCAGTCATTCCTGTATGTTGATCTGGATGTACATCTTTCAATTTATCAACAAAATCAAAGCTTTTAAATATACAAGATAATTAAATAAATAATATTTTGTTTAAATCGCATGTTGTTATTAAATCAGTAATGACTGGAAGCTTGCTATTCTTCCACATGCGCCTTACTATTACTTTCAGACAGCCAATAGCTGTTAAAACAGCAGTCTGAGAAGCGATCAGGCCTAGACCCATGACAGAGATTTAATAACAACATGCGATTTAAACAAAATATTATTTACATACGTTGCTGATAACTTATATTAACATCTAGAAAATTGCGATGTAGTAAATCTAAGATTTCGCGCTGTAATATCATAAATTAATAACTCAGTGAGTAATAAATGTATATGTTTATATATTCATGCTTTCAAGCCAAGATGCTTAAGACTAGCTTATATATATAAAAGTTAAGTAAAAGAGAAGATTGGTATCATTCTTTTCTTGTTAAAAAATCTCTGTCATGTGTCTAGGCCTGATCGCTTCTCCGACCGCTGTTTTAACAGCTATTGGCTGTCTGAAAATAATAGTAAGGCGCATATGGAAGAATAGCAACCTTCCAGTCATTACTGATATAATTAAATAAACACTTGGTTTTCTAGTTTACACATATACATATTTTGGAATAATTCCAACATCAAATGATTAAATAGTCTACATGAAAATAAATAACATAAAAATAAACTTTCTAATTTCAACATATGCTAGCTATCAGTCCCCTCTGATAAGCTGATGAAAAGAAACATCATAATGCTAGCACTAAAATAATAAAGATGAAACTAAACTTCTTAGTATTTTACCCAAATAAACCTTAAGCTATCAGTCAATTTTGATAAGCTTATGGAAAAGAAACATTAGAATACTATACTAAGATAAAATCCTTGTTTTTTACTTCACCTTTGAGTGGTAAGTTTTAAATTGCGCTTTACGCAAAAAAGTGAAGCTTATTATTATTAGAAAAGAATTATTCAGCTGAGCGCTTTCAGAGAACTTAAGTCTCCATATTCATAGCCTACTTTAAGTGAAGTTTAACGGTAATTTATGCAAAGTTTTCTTTCATAAAGACCATTTTCTGGAGATTCTAATGCACGATTCTTTTCGGTTTATTGCTTAGTTATCATTTGCAATAAAGCATGCCTCCTTAATCTTTCGTTTCGTATCATTACGTTCAGTGCCCTTGCCATAGTGGGTTCAAACACATGGCCTGTTGTTTTTTGGTACTCAAAGAATATGGATTTGTTTTTAGTAGTATTTAGAGCTTTCCTGTATAAATAATGATGTTGAGATATTCTGGTGATAATGTTGGCATGGGTATCTCCTTAATATGCTGCTCTACATCCATTGATTGGGCATGATTTTATGAACTGCTTGGGCTATTTGATCAGAGGGTATTTTGTCTTTGGTATTGTTTATCATTCTGTTTATTGTAGGTGGGATGTGGAATCCTAGTTCGAAGGTCTCAGCAAATATTTTATATTTCCTAGCAATTGATGGTACGTAAGGTAGCAGCATTCTTGGTTTATTGTTTCTAACCATGTCAGTTTGTAGTTTAGTTTGAAATTGCCTAATCTTTTTGTAGATAATGTTGTATGAAAATCCAACATTTTCCAGATCTTTAATATAATTTGTGAGGTTCTTTTTGCGGTCGGCTTCAAATTTACATAGTTTATGATTTCTGTGCAGGATGTGAGTTCAGCCAATTTATGTAAGTTGAGTGAGTTCGAGTTTGGATGTATAAATCCTCAAATTTCCAATGGCTTGACTATCATGGCACAGGTAAGTGGGTATGGGTCTCTGTGAACTTGAATATCCAGATATTTAACATTGTGCTGGAGGTTTTCTGGTATGCAGTTAATTGTTAAGGAGGTTTGTGTTTGGAGTTCTTTTTGAATATCCGTTATTATTTGTTCTGGTGTCGCTATGAATACATCGTCGACATAGCGTGTATATATTATTTTTGGTTCAATTGGGTAGTACTTAGTCAGTATTTGCTTTTCAAAATGATCGAGGAAAATACTAGCTATTATACCACTTATTGGGAGGGAATTTAAAACTTATACTAAGATAACTAAGCATAAAATTAACTTCTTGGTATTTTTATTTCAAATACACATACATTACCAGTCAATTCTGATATGCTTATGGAAAGGAAACCTAATTTAAACATCATACCAGAATAATTAAATATAAAAATTATTTTTGTATTTCCACTATACTCAAGCTATCAATCAATTCTGATATGCTTATGAAAAAGAAAACTCTATTAAACACTGGCACTAAAATTATAAAATGTGAAACTAAAATTCTTGACATTTTACTTCAAATGCACATCAAAATAATATGAGAGGGGTTTAAATCTATGAGTAAGAGTTCAAGCTGTCCTTCATAAATTAAATGAATAATTCTATTAAAGAGCTACACTTTCTTTTCTTTTGCTTGCTCATTCAAAATGAAGATGAAATATACTGAGAGTTGATGGTATAAAACCTAAATAATTAATGTGATATGATTTGAAACGATTAAAGAGTTACACATTAATGATGGATTTTCTCCATACCTTCCAAATTAATATTTTACACATGCATATGAATTATGTTACCTGTCATAAAATAATTAATATAGTTAAATCCAATCAGTTTACTTATGAAATTGGGATGCCATAATATGGATGATGCCATGGCCAACCAAGCTTTAACACTAATTCTACTTAGAGCTGTTCTGTGAGAAAAATCAATTCTACCTTTATTTTATTTTCTTATCAGAAAATATCTTACACTTGGCTATGAATAACTGATGGGAAAGCATTCCACATAAATACATAAGGGATGAAAAGACTTTCTTAACTCTAATCCTTTAAATAACCAAAACACAGTAACTCTTTAGCCTAATTCTGAGGCTTCAAACTGGTGTGGACATCATCTCATCACCAAAAAAAAAAAACAAGGGAAATATGCTACTTGACTTCATGTACTACAATTATCATAACATACAATTACTTAATCCTGGAGGATATAATCCACTCCTGATAAATATTTCAACAACCTAAGGGAGAGCTCTCTCACCCACTGACAATGCAATACATAATCCACTCATGACAAATATTCAAGTAAACTAAGGGAGAGTTTTCTCAATCCCTGACAATACAATATATAACATAAACAATTTCCTTCTGTATAGCCACTAAATACATTTCAATCTAAGCATAAAAAATAATAAATTCACTCTTAAGCAAATCCTTAATCTTTCCACTTCTTTTTGGCACATTTCATCATCCGAAAATGATGAAAATTAAATTATTTCTACTTTCAATTCAACAATTACATAACTGGATCAAATAATAGACAGGTATATAAGCATAATAACACATAATTTCAAATCACATTTAATAAGAAATACTATAACGACATTAATTAATAAGTTATAAAAGAAGTAATGAATAAATCTCTCATTTCTGACAAGTATAATATTTTAAATTGGAAATATAATAATTATTAAATAAGCAAGACAAAATAACTCTTTAGGGTATTTGACATTAGCCACAAATTGAAACAAATGTCTGGTTTGGGATAAACAAATCTTTAAATTTGGAGTAAAATAATTATTAAGAAATAAACCTCATAACTTCTTAAAAACGCAAAGATAAACAATAAATTTTATGTAACTAACTCTTCTCAAAACAAGCTGTTAACTCTTAAATAGCAAACATATTTCTACTGTCACCTCGCATATAGGAATACATGTACACAATAAAATATATTAAAAACATCACCAGTATAATATTTCACCATATTATACTTTTGCGAGACATTCTTGAAGAGAGAAATAAAAATCAAATAATAAAAAAAAAATCAATAAGACAAATAATCTACCTATCTATTAAATGCTAACAAAAATAATAATAATTAAAGTTTCTTTTTCTTGGCTGGAACAAAAAGTTCATTTATAGCCTGTAGATGACACATCTTGGTCAGGTACTAAATGATGATGATCATTTGTGTAATTATAAATATGGATAAACACATAACAAGTTCCTGCAGGGAGATAAATAATATTAATTGGTTCTAATTTAACAGCATTTCAAAGTTTTTTAGCGACAGCTAATGAAACCATTGGCAATATCACATATGAAAATTCTTCATGGTGGCCAACAAATATTTATTATGGCATAAGTAGAGCAATAATTTATTATTTAATTCATTAGACTTGTTTAAGCATTTATTCTCAATTTTTAAAAAGTCATTCACAAGGCAAATAACTACCTAGCTCATAAAATCCATTTATATTCACAATAAGTTTATTGATAATATACTTTAAAAAAAATCAAGTGCAAATGAGGAGAACAATAAAATCAAAGAAATTCACATCCAGTTTCATGATCTTCAACTCATTTATTTATCAGCACATTTAGAGATAAGTTAATAGCTCATTAATCATATGTCACACATTTTATTTCTTATTTCCAAATACAAATGGTTAGGTATATATTTTTGTCAATTATAATAATAAAGCAGGTTATAATAAATTATCTGCACACATACTTCTGTTTAAACTTTATTCTTTTATAGTTAGTAAAAATTATCAACAAAGTGTCTCTGAAGTGTTTTATGAAAAAGTTCAACATAAATCTTCCAGAATAATAACAAAATCCATGCATTCCAGTTATTTCTTTAATGTTAGAGATTAAATATAGGTAAATCAAACTAATAATATAGACACGCATTTCAATTACTTTTTTAACATTAGTGATAAAATTTAGGTAAAGTAGATTTGACATATAAACACACATTTCAATTATTTCTTTAATATTAGAAATTAAAGTTAAGCAAAGCAAATCTATAAAATTTAGGTAAAGTAGATTTGACATATAAACACACATTTCAATTATTTCTTTAATATTAGAAATTAAAGTTAAGCAAAGCAAATCTATAGTATAGGCACACATATGCATCTCAAATGATGATTTTAAACTTAAATTAGTCAGTTAGAAGCAGGAAGATATCCTTATTTCTATTGTTGTTTTACATCTGCATATTACTTACTTATTTTCCTCAGTAGAATTTCTGAGCTATCCAGAAAATTAATAGTTTTTACTTTTAAGCTTGAATTATGGAAAAACCAACTTATAGAAACAAAATTATGCTAATAAAACTTTTTATGGAGAATTACTGAAATCAGAAAAGCCAACTTTTTGTAAAAGGATTCCCCATTTTATATCAGATTATTACCCAAGCATCTGTTCTCCCACCAATCCAAGGTCATTCAGAAGTTCACTCTAGGAAAAAAAAAAGGTTGGTCCGCCCATTGTACTAAGCTAATTAGTTCCAAAATATGCAAGAATCTTTCTCTCTTGAAAAAGAAAGAAAAATTTTGTCTTAAAAAAAATTAACTAAATTGAACCAAGAATAAAATATTTTACATTTTTAAAGTAACAAAATAAAAACTAATGATTATTTTAACAAATAAAATATTTGATAATGTATTTGTTGTTTGATAATCCATTGGTCCAGTGATCTATTAATTCATTTACATTGTTTTTAAGCTGGTTATCCAAGCTATTGATTATGAAATCAAATATTTTGCTATGAGACATGATATTTGGTAGTTTAATGAAGTACATGAATGGAAAATGAAATAGAAAGATGGTACAAGTATACATGCATATCCCTAAATGCTGTACTGCAGGTACTAAACCAATCTAACTGAAATGAAAATTTCTATGAAGATGAATCAAACATATTGCACTACGGACTGAAGTATTAAAGCAAATAAACCAGGAAATTACACAAACAAATATCAGTTTTGTTCTGCTGACAAACAAAACAAACTTGGATCAACTTAAACTAAACTGACAATTTCTGTGACAAGCCACCCCCCTTTCTATCATTAAATACTCACTAAAGAAAAATATTAAATATCTCAGAACTTTCAAATTATATCTATAAGTGCTTTTAAACATAGTTTTAGGTCATTAATAAAAAAAAATTTTAAATTTCAGGTTCATTTTTTTTTAGTAAGATGCAATCTGCTGTTACTGATAGTGCAATATAATTACAATCAATATTTCTGGAGCCAATCCAGAAGGTTATACTATATATGTATGTGCATTTAAGCATACACATACATATAAAATTGCTAAACAATTACTACAAATCTGATAATTTATATTAAAATCATGTAAAACAAATTAGTTATGAAAGACATCTTATGGCAAATTTGAGTACGATTTTCATGAGACGCAGAGCCCGTCTACGTTATAAGAATTATCTCGCTGTAAACATTTTCAAGAAGTATAATGCAAATTGTTTTTATTGGGAAGATATGGCAAACAATGGAATATCTACAAGGGCTACAATTAGACATGGTATTAAAATATTTCAAGTTTTCTGCCGAAAACATTAAGACAGTATCGTAAAAGATCTACTAAACAGAAAATTGAATCAGTACATTCAACATTCGCAGGTTGGTTTGTTTAACCATCGCAAAACTCATATCTAGAGTAATTTTTTTGTTTCTCTTTCTAATGTTTTTTGAGGTGGCCATACTCATTTATAAGTGGCTTTTAGCTATTACCAATAACACTTTTACATGAGATTGAAAAATAGTTGGATTTTAAATTTACAAATAAAACATTCAAACTTAACCGTTCACTAATTTTATCTCAATTAAAATAATTTAAATTCGATAACAAAATAGGGGTGATAGAATAAGTGAGAAACGCTATTCATGGAATCTAGCAGGATAAATAACAAAGTTCTTTTATTAATTGCAAAATAATTATAATACTTTACTTAATGTACATTCATTACCAGAAGTAACTATTTAAGATTTCTTACTAAAAAAAAATTAAAGAAAGAAAAAGAAGCATTTAAAAAAATTACTTTTTTTTTATGCTTTCTGGAAACTTTTCCCATAATGCCTTGCTTAATATGGCTGCAACTATAAGTGGAAGTTTATTATCATCTTTGCTGTTCGAGCAAGCTAGCAGTTTGGGTGACCAGGTTTATTTTTTGCCTTTAATTATCTGTTGTTATTTTTATTCAAATGAACAAAGATTTAATCTCAGCTGTAGCTTGCTATTTTTGATTTACGAGATTGTTTTAATATTTTACTGTATATTGTATTAAATGTATACAGTATATACATTTAGTTTTGAATAATAATAAAAAAACTTTTATTTATAAACCCAACCACTAATTATTCGTCGAATCATTGACCCCTTTAGAAAGTGTTTTCTATCTATATTAACAATGTGATAAAAACTATTACAAAATTAATGAGGTATACTATTTCTCGGTGACGATTTATAATAAGTGTTAGAGAAGCTATTACCTTATCCGTGCATGTGAATCATCTGTATGATGGTTGAGTATCTCCCCCTCCCCCCAAATTAATTACACGCATAGCAATAATTTTGTTATGATACTTTTTTTTTTTTTAATCTAGTAAGTATTTAGTAAATAAAAAATGTACCGAAAAATCGCTAACTATTAGAAGGATAAATCTTAAAAAGAGTTTTATCTATAAATAACCACAGTTAGGAAAAATAATAATTGTTTTATGTAGACATCTGTTCCAAAAAACATTAGCATAATCTTTTTTTTTATGCAGTAGTATCTTTTTTTAAGGTGATGATGACAATTGATTATCTCTTAAATAATGTTTCAAAAATTAAGTTGACTGCTTTAGCAATATAATTATTTATATTTCAGCAAAAATATCCAGTTTGGGGTGAAGTTAAAATGGCTTTTTAACTTTAAAAATGAAAGACTATGAGTCATGAAGTATTTGAAGAAGTTTACAAATGTAGTGGTGATACATTCACTTCAAAACTATTGAAATTCTTTTAAAAATATATCAATTTAATGTTTTGCCACTTAATCTTAAAGATATTATTGTTCAATTTATTTAAAAAATTGTTTTGCTTTCAATCATAGATGGAGGATTACTAGAGATTCAGTGTAATTTTAGAGAAACAAGAAACCTCTAGACAGGGTTTTTGCTAACCAGATAAATGCAAGAAAAGAGGAGAACTTGTTTTTATTATCATGGACAAGTTATTTAACTCATTTATATGAATTGATTTGTGCTTTGTTTGAAAGTAATTAGTGTCTATTAAAGTTATTCATGTTATGTAGTTCCTACATGATGGGATGTGAAAATCTGAAGTATTTGAAGTGAAAATTGATGTTAAACAAGATTGTGTTAGATACAATTTTGTTTCCTTATTTATGACAATGGTCTTTGGTCAATTTATAAATGGCTTCATGGAACAGACATCAAGGTGGAGGTTTTAATTTGATCCGATATATTAAAACAAATTATTTTTTCTTCTAGATTTATACTATGTTAATGATTATAATACTCATGTTAATTTAAAACATGTTCTACAGAATGTTTTTTACGTTTAGAGTTCAACCTAAAAATACTTTGGCTTAATAATTAATATTTAAAGAAATTAAAATCCTTTAGCAGCCAGTGATATGAGGAAAATTCTAGTTACTTTTAGCCTGGATAATCAATTTGACTATTTTGATAGCTTTTTAAATAGAAAGCTGATCTTAGGTATTGAGGTGTATCATAGATTTTAATGTGCTGTTGCTGTGTTGATTAAGTTTAAAAAAAGGGTATTTTATCAAAGTGATATAATTATTGCAGTTACATTAGTTGTGTTTAGTATTATTTTGCTCAATTTCTTGACTGGATGTGAAATCTGAACCTTTTACAATTTACCATAAAAGTTTTAGAAAAAATTATTTTAAGCAAGTTTCATAAGATTTTAAAAATATATCTGGCAAGATCATAAAACCAATGGGTATTTTCTTTAAAACTAGATTTAATTTATTATTATGAAGTCTCATTTTCATTGGATTATATGATTTCTTAAAAAAAGTATTTTATGATCAATTCCATTATAGGTTTTGTTGGAGAGGCAGACCCTGACTATGTTATAAAAAATATTTCAGTGATTCTAAAGTTCTTTCATTGGAAAGTTATGGTTAAGGATAGAATACAATGGAGAGTTACAATTAGGCAAAATGTTGCTACAAAAATAAAATATGGTATTACAATAAATCAGATAACTGAATTAAAGGATCAGATTGTGATATATGCAGATATATTTGCAATCTACTTTACTGGTTTATATAGCTATTGCAAAATTCATCTTTAATATTTTATTTTTGTCTTTTCTATCATTGTTTTTTATTTTCTAGATTAAAGTGGTTGTATTTGTTTTTATATGACTGCTAATAATGTTGATACATACATTTTGATTAATTTCATCATTATTATAATTACTTTTTTTATTATTGTAATATGTAACTTCTTATCACTATTTAAAAGTTTAAGAACTTTTTAAAATCATGTAATGGTGATGATAATTAAATATTGATAGAGACAGTTAGAGGATTATGTATTAAAAATTATAAATCTTTTATAAGATAAGGAAATAAGGGTACTTTTTGTTGATACTTCTAAAGTTATAATAAATAATAATTATCCACTGGCAAATGAATATATCTATTCTAACTCCAAAGAATTTAAAAAAGAAAAGAGGCAGAGAAATAAAAACTACTCTAGAAATGAGTTTTGTGATGACTGTACTAACCAGTCAATGGACCTCATATACATCCCATATAGAACATGCTGGTTTATTTTTCTATTTATTTGATATTTTATAATGTTGACTTAATTTCTTCAGCAGAAAATTTTTCTGAAATACTTAACAGTAGATTGAATTATAGTTCTCCAATGTATTCTATTCTCTGCTATGTCTTCCCAATGACAGCTATTAATATTGTACTTCTTTAGAATGTCTTTGAGATAATCCTTATAATATAGACAGGGTTAACCCCTTCCATGAAAACCATGTACAGTTTTACCATGAAGTACACTTTTAGGAAGTCTTGCATTGTTCATTTGTTTTATATATCCAATCCAATGAAAGTGTGATTTTAAAATAGTAGTCTATCTTATCATATCCATTAAAATGAACATATTGATTGGTTTATGATCTTGCCATTGTATTTTTAAAATATTACCGAGTATTCTTAAATGTGAAACTTTTCTAATACCTTTATATTGTGTCAAAAGATTATCCAACTATCACTTTCATATAATAAATTAAATAGAAGCTCTATACCCAGCTAACATAATTGCAGTAATTATATACTTGTAATGAAATATTGTACCTTTTAACTTATTAAAAGTAGTAGCAGCACATTGGAATTTGTGCTACATCTCAACATCTTACAACTTTTAAACTATCATCATATTTAAATTGGCTAACACTCTCAAGTCAATATTCAAACTAAAAATTGCTGAGAACTTTTCTTTCATCACTGGCTAAAACGAATCATTTTTTAAAACAATAATTATTAAACCAAAATAAATTTATATGTTGCATTTAAACTATCAAGCACATTTTATAGTTCATCTTTTGAATTGGCAATAATAAAATCATCAGCAATTCAAGATGACCTTTTTGAATTAGCTTTTAATCAATTCAAATTAGAAATTCCATTATCAAATCTGTATCATATCTTGATCCTTGTTTCATTAAGGCACTTGTAAACAGTTTCAAAGACCATTGTCATAAAAATTGAAAATAATATTGGCGCAAATACACATTCTTGTTCAATATCAGTTTTCATTTCACATGCCTCAGATTTTTTATCTGTATTAATAATATTTCCTCTCATTCTATCATATAGGAGCTTTTTAATATAAATAAACTTTATTGGACAGCCAATTAATTTTAGAGAATGCCATAAACCTGTTCAATTAATTGAATCTAATGTCTTGATTAAATTAGTAAGAGCAATATATAAAATCATTCTTTTCATTTGTACCATATATATTATTTTTAGATTATTATTTTTTATTGGAGACTAATAGTCACTGCATAATTTGGTATTCTTGTTTTTAAATTTGCAGACATTCTGAAGACTATAATATGATTTAATATTTATTTCCCTATCATCTTTAACGGTCTTTAAAATTATACCAGCATTCCAGTTTGGTGATAGCCTCTTCTCTAAAATAGTTTGTATTTATTTGCAGCAACAGGGAGAGGACATAACTCCATCCTAATTGCTATAAACCATCATATTTCATTTTCAATGTAGTACTATTTATTAAAAAATTTATTAAAAGCTTTACTATAATTCTTGATTCTTATCTTAGTAATGTTATATAAGGGCCTAGATATTTCGCTTAGATAAAAAATAAATCTATAGTAATTGTTTATACTGTCAAAGAATCTCACTAGTCTAAGATCCTCATATACACAGAAATTCTAAATAATTCCAACATCTCTGATGATCAGTTTCCCATCTCATTCATAATGTGAACCAGCGACTTCATTAATGAATATCTGAACTAATCTTAATTGAAAAAAAAAAGATTCCAAGCCAGTGAACATTTTTGTGTTACAAGATAAAAATACTATTTTAATGTAAAGCAATAATCTTTAACAGAAATGACATAGGTGTAATGCTTATACAGATGGTGAGCTCGTTGTTTACTCATACTGTAGAAACTTTGATTTCCTTAAGATTGAATGATCATGTTACTTCCTCCTATTTAATAAAAGTTTTTTACAATTCTGTTATGTTCTTTTGTTCTACTATAAATTCCCTGTGTAGCTTCATGTGTTTTCTGTAGTGGACTAGCTACATATTTCTATATTTGAACATGGAATAGCTTAAAGTGATCAAAAGGGTTAAGTATTCAAATAAATAAGGATTAAATAAATTGTTTACAATTATTTATTAAGCTTCAAGTGCAATCACATTTGTAATACAAGTAAAATCATTCTACTATGGAAGAGGCTAGGGAAGAACTGAAAGTTGCAAAGCATGCAATATAGTGACTGAAGATGAAGCAGGTTATTAGAAGGTTAAAAATTCTCAATAAACAATACAACAGAAGCAATTAGCTGACTTTAGAGAACTAAAAATAGAGGATGTACTAATCACTTTTGTCAACTATCTAAACAATGAGTGTCTGTACAAAGTGAGACTCCAAATAAAGCTAATTATATTATTCAAATAGCATGTATAAATAATCTATTATTTATATGCAAACTAATTAATATTATGTACAATATATTTTATATAAATTACTGATATGCATCATCCAGTTGTCTGCAGATGATCAAACAAATTACAGTTGTTGTATATATATTATTTACAATCAGTTAAAGGTATTTATCAATGCTTTATTGAGTGCAGACACAACAATGTTGATGCTGACAACATAATTGTGATCACCGTAAGTAAAGTAATGTAAAGATGTGTGGAAAGTCACTCTAAAACAAAACAAAGTGTATTTTTCTTTTTTTATAAAAAAACAACAACAAACAAACTGCATTTTGTGATTGCAAAAATTGGATCTTTGGGAAAAGTTTGATCCAAATTATTTTGAAATGCCTGGATTTATGGATAGGGCATAATTCTTCCTAAAAGCAAATTAAATTCCAAACTTGAAAATAATGGCATTTATAAATGCATGTCATTCTGCCACATAATGAAATATTACATCTATTAATAACAGTACCTCACTTTATTAAAGGGGAATTTGAAGCAGGTGAATGATTTGCTATCTTTTTTTATCTGAAACTTCTAACTATTCTATAGGGTATCACATTAATGTCCATAATCAAAATGATAATGAAAACAGAAGATTTTGCTTCCAAACTCATAAAATTTGTTTTGTCTTGCAATTTCAGGGATTTTCTAGCAAGTTTTGAGAGACTAATAAAAGTCTTAAAACAGATTTAGGTTATAATTGAACTTATTAATAAAGAATATTGGCTTTCAAAACTGCTCAAAAGTAGTATCACAAAGCCTGAAGAAATTTATTATATGTAATTGTAAATTCATTCTTAAACAATATTAACATAAATTATCATTTTACTAATATTTCTATAATGTAAAACATATTGAGGTTATTTGCATCACCAAAAACCCCCAGCTAATTAAAGGAGTGAAAATCATATTTCAAAAATTTCTTGGAAGAGATTTTAAATTAAACAATTCATAGGGCTTGAAGGCAATTGACAATTTTCAATACCCATTAATATAAGTGGTGCTAGATTTTGGATTTGCAACAATTTCCAGAATATATAAAAGATTTTGATTAATAAGATGTGAAAATGACAAACAGCCATCAATCAAAGATTATCAATTTGACTAAGTCCTCGTGGGAAAATGATGATTAAAGTATTGAATTCAAATAAAAATTTTATTTGCTTTTTGTAGAAACAACCAAATAGTGTAGAAACCTAATTAGGTGTGACCGATTCAAACCATAATCTTCACAATAGTTAAAGTGAACCAGCTCACTAATATAATAAATTTAAAAGGGGACATTTAGGAATATCCATGTCACCATAGATGAAGAAATAAGCTCTGGGTTTATAATAGGTGACGAAGAACCCACCTGATTTTAGTCAAGAAAAGAGACATTAGTTCAGCAGAGTACTAATCACCAGAATTATCAAAAGGAAAGAAACGTCAACCTAACAGAATACCAGTTTCAAAGAAAGTAGCATCTTGGATATGACACTAGGAAGTAAACTAATTTATCTACTTGAAAAACTACATGATAATAAAATAAACTTTGCCAAGGGAGAATGACTATAGTAGCTTAACCTTATAATCCTACCTCTGAATTTGAATAGCTTAAAGTGACACACTGCCCCAAAGAGAAGTGAAAATACTCACCAGTCAAATAAGTAAGAAATAAATAAGTCATTATGATTGTGTAGATACATATTCTGATTTTATGTTGTAGTATGTTCACTTACTGTATACAGTATTTAGTGTGTTATAACGCTGTATTAATTGCATTACTAATAGATGTAAGATTATTCTACAATGAGTAAGGCAAGCTTGGAAAAACTGGAAGTTGCATAGAGTAGAATGCAATAACTGGAAATTACATGGTAGACAATATAGCAAAAGCTAAATCTGGTAATCAATGCTAAGAAAATTATAAATCTGAGTTATACTACTAACCTTGAATCTTGGCTAAACAATGAAGTGTATACAAGGCAAAATTACTATTTGTATGAAGCTATTTAAATGTTAACTAAATAATGGCATGTATAAATTTATTTCTATAATATTGAAATTTATAGTATAAATGTAATATTTTGGAAAGATGAACTGACAAACACCGACTATTAAATGCAATATCTCTTGCTATCAAGACTATTTTATAACACATTTTAAAACTCTATATTAGTATAAGTTTATCTAGAATACATTTCCCAAGATAAATGTCTGCACAGTAGTATATCAGTAAGATTGATTATTATTATCAAATAATTAAAAAAAAAACTTCAATAGCTAAGCCATACTTATTAAAATCCAAATTATTAAACTTATCTTAAAATATTTTTGTGACTTCCACTAAGCCCAGTATTTCCCCTCAAAAAATGAATATTCTTTTTAAGTTTCTTTATATCAAATGGCTATTGACTGACAACCATATGATTACCTTGTTCCATGAGAACAGGAAATGAACAGCCCTTACCTATAACCAGTGAAAAAATGCTTTTTAATGGTTCAATTTAAATTTTTCTTTTATTTCATAGATTATGTCAGTGTTTTCCAATGTATGTTTCAAGACCCATTTATGTGGCAGGAGTAAAATATCCAAATTTATACTAAAAAATTAATATAAGTTTATTAAAATTAAATATACATAAAATCTAGAAAAATGCTGACAAGCTACAATAATTCCAAAAAATGTACATTCAACTACTCCAAGTTTAGCACACAATTCTTATTAATTTGCAAGTTATGTTAGCCAATGAAAATATGCTGATTTTGTGCCTGATTCACAGCGCGCATCTTAAAAATACAGTCATTGCAACATAGTAATCAGTTCAGTAGTGAATGATTTATTGTTGGCAGTCATAAAGTTATAAAGTATATTTTACTGATTAACCATTTCTTCTTTGATCCTTTAATAATAGTTTTATCATTATTATATGTTATTTATTAAAGACATATAAAGTTATCAAAAACATGCAATATGTCTTTTATTTATAAAATTGTGAAATTCAGTAGCTTGGTAAGGTGATCATTTATTATTTATAATTTTTTAATAAATAATATATTTATTTCAAAATTTCAACAGACATTAAAATGGATAATTTTTTTAATAAAAAAGGAAAGTAAAGATAAAGGAATTGATGATGATGATAGTACTGAATCGGCATCTTCTTTTCTGCTAAAAAAACTTGAAAATTATGGCAAAGATATGATAAAAAATATACAGCATTAGAATTTTCATGGATAGGTGATAAAGACTGTCCTACACCAATTTACATTATTTGTAATAAAAAAAATTTCTAATGCTTATTTGGTTCCTAATAAATTACAACATCATTTAGCTACAAAACATCCAAAACTTTTAACAAAGTCTCCTATTTATGTCAAAAGACGTTAAATTCAAAAGATAAACAAGCAGTCATTTACAAAATTTCTGACAAAGCACAAGAATATTGTTTCTTAGTTGCTGAGGTAATAGCACAGAGCCAAAAAAAAACACATACTATGGCTGAAAGTATAATCTTATCAGCTTGTCATTTCATGGTGAAAACCTTATTAGGGGATGATGCAGAAAAGGAAATTAATAGATTGATTCAAAATATGTCAAAAGATTTCAAATTCAAGTAATAGAACACCTCAAGTCTGATAATATTCAAATTGGTGAATTGACAGATATAAGTGAGAAAACACAATTAGTATCATTCATCAGAATTGTTATTAATGTAATATGATAATCAATTTTTCTTTTGTAAAGAATTACCTGAAAGAACAACATGGAAAGATATTTTTAAAATAACAAACAATTACATAAATAATTATAATTTAAGTTGGAAATCTTGCATAGGAATCTGTATTGATGTAGTAAAATCTATGACAGGTTCAATAAAAAGATTTGTTGCTAAAGCTAAAGAATGTAATCCAGATATTATTTTGACTTGCTGCTTTTTAGCATAGAGAGTTTAATTTCTAAATGTATTGTCAATGACTTGCAAATTGTTCTGCAGCAGATTATTAAAATAATCACACTGTTTCTAATATGTTCCATATTATGATCTGATAGAACTAGATCAAGATATAATTATTATTCCAAGGGTGTAAAATGTAATGGAATTAGAATAAATCACAAAATTAAAATTTATTTATTAATCAAACTAATAATCTTCCAATAAAGACTAAATAGAATTATACTGCATTTTTGAATATAGTACATACTTTGAAGATCAAATAAAGCCATGAAGAATCTTCATTCTTTGTTAGAAAATTCAAAACTTTCAATTCATTGGACTGTTGAAAAATGAAAATAAAATGAATAGCCTACAAATATAAAATGTCTATGTATAAATCAGACACAAGGTGAGTAATGAAACCTAAACTTCAAAAATATAATGCAGATATTAAAAAAAGGTCTTAGATTTTAAGGTTATACTTGGGTCATATATTTGTTGTAATTGAAATTGAATTAAATTTTTTGCATATAAAGTCTTATATATAGATCACAATGAAGCATCCACTGGTAAACTCATAGTGAATAGAGAGGTATTAAATAATAATCAAATTCAGCTCTTTCGCTTTAATCTGCAGATCATCAATTATAAATTTTGACTGTTTAATATAATGATTTATTTAATTATTTAAGTTACCTATATAATAATTGAGCAAGTAAAACTCAATTGATAATAAAAAAATAATAATAATGGTTTCTAATCTTATTGTTTAGGAAGGATTTTTCTTTGGCAAGATTCTCAATCGAACAACCAATATAATTAGTGATTCGACCTTACAATTAGAAAAAGAAGAAACCATAGCAAGTAGGTTGACTATAACTATATTTGAAATTTTTTTTTTTTTTGACAGGGTATGTCTGAAAACTTATAAAAAATTTTAAACATAGTCTCAATGATATATGCCTGCATGTTTATGTTTAAGCATATATCATGATTAATCATGTATATATAAATAAATAAATCATTTATTTGCTTAGGAGATCATACAACATTCAAACATAGAAATGGCAAGCTGGGGATTAGAATTTTATTTAATTTATCAAATCAAGATATTTTTTCTCACTCAGAATTGAATCAGCATCTATTACTCTCAAGATGTTCTGTATTATTTGGTCCAGTAGTAGAGTGCCAGATCCTGGAGCTCAAAATTTTTGGATTGAGGCCTAGTTTATTATTTCCACAACTCAAACTTCTTATGAACTTCCGAACAATAAAATATTTGATTTTTTTTTTTTACTACTAAGCTTAAATGTTTAAGGCTGTATGTACATATACATATATATATATATGTGTATGCATGTACATGTTTAATTACTTGTAGGTTTTAGCATTATATTAAAATCACTGATAATAAATATCATTCTCTGTAAATAGACTAAATTGGTAACACAAAAAGTATCTTATGTTTAGTGATCTTCCAAAAAGCAGGATGATATCTTCAAAAAATCTCTTATTAAAGAGCAGTAAAAAATGATTGTAATGTTAATTTATCATCAGATTATGTGGTGTTTGAATACCCAAGTCATTATTTAAGCACAATAATTTAATGGAATGAACCGGCAACCCAGAAATATTTAGCTTTTGAAACGGTATCACCCTATTATATCTATACAAGTAAGAAACATTTGTTTATCATCCATGTTTGTTTGCTGTTTTAAAAAATAAATTTATTTAAAATAGTATGCTTAAAAAATTATAAAAAACATTTTAGTTGAATAGTTATTTCAAATATATTTACTAAATGTAATTCTAATCAACAAAATACTAATATTTTTTTAATTATTTATATTTTTAATTATGATTTTTTTTATTTTTATAAAAGCAAACTTTCAATTTGGAATTCTTTGGAAGTGCAAAATATTAATAACTATTAAATAATGAAAAAACGTTTTTTTTTTTTTTAAATTAGAGTTAAAAGATATTTTTTACTTTGATTCAATAATATATTTATTCCTAAAATAATTTAATATACATTTTAATCACAGTATCAAAGGTTGAGTAAAGTAGGATGTTTAAAAACAGAACTTGTTATTTTAGGATAATTTATAACCATAGAGAATGTCATAAGTAAATGGATAGGAGAATATTTGGAAAAATCAAATATGATATGATGCAAGAGAAATAAAATACTTTCCTTAGATTAAAAGACTTATAATTGTCTTCCACATGTAGGAGATAGGTCACAACTCTAAAATTATGAATGAAGTTTAAAGGAAAATCACATTATTTCAATTTGGAGGATTATTTATAATATCCGTAAATTCACACAATGATTAAAGTATGGATTGAGATGTGTGTGAAAAAAAATTTGGCTATCCAATGGCGGAATAATCTTAGGTTAGTATTAGCTAAATAGTTGCTCATAGCTATTATTTAATTGATCACCTGCATATGTTTTTAGTCCTGTTTTTTATTTATTTATTTATTTTTATCTGATATTGTAATCTTATTTTAAGTATAGTTATTTGCCATAAATACCTTTTTTTGTCTGAAAAAATTTGTTTTTAAATTTATAACTATGAAATTCACCACAAGAGTGGCTCAGAATAGATGTTTTTTATTTTCATCATTTTATTAACTTCTTAATCATTGTATTAAATATTTTTTTAACTTAAAAAATAATTTTTTGATATATTTTTATTTAAAATGCTATTTTTTTGAGTGCACATACACTATTACATAGAAAAGATCTTTAAATGTGAGGGTCCCTTAATGCAATTTTAAATACTATATATGTGGATGATTTTGAAATAAATATTATAAATAAAAAATACTACCTATTTAATAAAAAGATAAATAGATGATTACCTACTAATATTTAATACAAATCAATAACAAATAAATTATTTTTAAAAAAATACTAATAAAATGGATAAAAATATGTTTAGATATAATTAATCAAAAATGTAAAAATAAAGAATATGTATAGTTGTAACAATATATAGGAAATCTAATAATAAAAATAATATTATAGCTTAGTTTTCCAAAATAGATATAAAATACAAAATTAGTAATATATATTTTAGAATTCATAGTTAAAAATTATTGTTAGAATAAAAAAGAATATGAAAACCAAAATTAATAATAGAATAATTTCTCCATAAAAATGTTAAAAAATAAATAAAATAGAAAATAATAACAATAGGTAAGTTGTTATAAAAAAAATAAAAAGCAATAAATATTTAGGAATAAAAACAAAAAAATTATAAAAAGTATAAATAAATTAAGTAGAATACATAGTAAAATAATAAACAAAGAAAAAATGTATTGGATTTTTTTTTTTAGAAAATAAATGTTATAATAAGCATATCAAGAATTATAATAATAGAGTTTATGAAATAAACTGCAATGAATGTTGTTCAAAAAACATCATATATATATATAGGAGAAACAAAGAATTCAATTAACACAAGGCAGAACAACATAAATTGGATAAAAAGTCTATTTTTATGCAAGAAACAGACCACAAATTTGATGATAAAAATATAAAGATATACTATACTACTAATAAGAAAACTAATAAAAAAGCAACAACAACGTAGATATAATATGAATAAAGATTCAAGTACAAAAATGATATTGGTTGAATAATGAAGTTATTAAATTTATATATATATGTATTTTGTTGTTTATTAATTAGATAAAAATAGATTAATAAAATAAGATAAGATAATAAATATGATTTAAAAATAAAATGATAATAAATTGAAATTAAAAATAAAATATTAAGTTTATTTTTAACAACAGTTAATTTATTGAGTTTGTTATTTCCTAAATAAAATGGTTATTAAAAAGTTACAGATCTATTTACAAAAAATAAATGTAGAGAGTGCAATAGATAAAGGAAAATATGAAGATTCTTCTTTGATATTAAATAGTTTAAGTATTTTGAAATAGAAAAATGATTCGTTAGTCTGATTTTTGAAATTGTCTTTATGGTATGTGTATTAATTTTTAAATGTTATAGCATGGTTATATAAATTGTTACAATTTAGTTGATATCAAAAATGGTTTTATTGATAATTATAAGAATATATTAAAAATAATATTTTATAGAAATAATATAATAAATATATAAAAACAGAAAGTTACAAGTTATATATGAGACATTAAAAATACGTTAAATTTAAAATTAAGCATAATCAACATTGAATGTTTAGAACAAGTAAAAATAATATAAATATTAAAATTAGTACAAAAACCTTACAAATAATAATTTTATAATAATAGTATTTACTAAGGCAATAAACATGCGTAAGCTTGTGGTTAATACCTGTAGAGGTCCCTACCTTCGCATTTTCAACCGCACATGCTTTAGGTTTATTCCCTTAGTAAATATTACTTATGTAATCAATGTGTGTTAAATAAATTTATAATTACAACTTTAAATAATAGTATTTACATGTATATATGTATATTTACAAATCTGAGGAAGACCGTTGAACAGTCGAAATTATCAACTAGTTTAGAAGATTAAATAAAATATTGTAATGCATTGTGTTATGTATCCAAAGAAGTGTATTTCTATTTTTTTTTTAAAAAAATTAAGTCATCATTGTGAAATATGTTTGATTTTTATATAAGACTGGATGATCATCATTTTCAGTTATATAATCAATCATTTTTGCAATTATTATTCTTTAGCAGTTGAGTAATTACAATACTACCAACTTTATTGGAGAAATGAAAAGTTAGCATTCATTAATGGGTATACTGCAGGTTCAGAACTTGCACCTTGATCAGATAAAGGAGTACTTCTATCTAAAAATAAAATAGTTATTCAGAATTTTAAAAATTTTTAAAATTCAAAATTAATTTTATCCTACTTTTTTTTATTAAATAAGGAAGTGAAAGGAAATTGAATTCTAAATATATAATACCCTATATTACATATATATAGCCACAGGTATATAACAAGCCTGTGTTTCAGTTATTTAGAAATAATTGAAAATACTTCTGTTTGATTAAATCTGCTAAATAGAAAAATATTGAAATTCTATAAAAAAGAAATCTAAGACAGCATTATTTAATCAAATTATAACTAGAACCTGATTTTTGTTCAATTATTATCATATTTAATCTTTAATAATAATAGAAATATATATTTTGGGGTACAGTATAGTTCAAATTTAATTCATCATGCCTATTATGTTCTATTAATATTTTTTACTTTATTGCTTTTACAAGGTTTCATATAATTATAACCCACATAGTGCTATATAAAAATAAATGCTTATTTACACATGATTAAGTTTCAGTTAGAATGACGTTTAGTAAATTCTATGTGACAATTTCACATCGAAAATAGTAATTTAAAGTGAGTGGTCTATCCACACGCTTTCCTTGCCAGTACTTCAGATTTGCTCATATATAAGCATTTGAGTTGTAGGAATAAGTGGATTCATTTTATTCCTGCATAAATACTATATCTTGTATTGGAAAGGAAAGTATTCATTTATTATTAACACTCGCAAAAAGCGCATGCACAATTAGCTTGAAAGGCTGATATTTGAATATAACCCACTATTATAAAAGTAATAAAGTAAATGATAATAATATTACCTACTATGTTCTTAAGAGATTTTAATCTAAACTGTGTTCTTTGCTATTTAGAGTGGCAGACTTGTAAATGAAAGAGTTTTTTGGGATCATTAACAGCTGAATAAAGTGGGGGGAAAAAAATCTCAGTTTAGCCCATAAAATGGAACTATTATGCTCACCCTGCCATTTGAGTATTCAAGTTAACATGATCTCCTGAAAAACTAATGATTATTTTAATTTTAACCATGATGTAATAGATAATATATAATTATAATTGACCCAATCTCTGTATTTGATATTTAATCCAGATTTTTCAACAATGGAATTAAAGATTATTATATATTTTGGATTATTTATATCTATGGATAAAAGGAAATCAATATTATTTTAGTAAATGTTGTATTACAGATGAGATAGTTTCACAATTATTAAATATTAAAATCAGCTACATCAAATTTTACGGTTTATATAAATTGTTAAACGTAAAGGATACTAGAATGCTCGTGATCCCAAAACTAATTTTGATTGTTGGTAGAAAGAATATATATCTATGTCTGCATGTATAGATGAATGTATAATTTTCTCTTTAGAATTATTTTGATGGCACTAAAATTATAAATATCACCTTTAAAATTCACTCACTTATGTTTTATGTTGTACCAAATGGCTCTAGCATTGATGATAAATGACATTGATATAAACCAGTATTCTTGATATATTATTACTTTTATAGTTTTAAGCCAATAAACATCACGAGTGGCAGTACATATGGTGAGTTTTGCCTGTTTAATACTTTAATAGTTATTTTTAGCATTTATATACAATAGAAATTTTGCTTTATAATATGCCTTGAGTGTGATATTGGTACATGATTAGTCTAAAATTTTGTATATCCAGTCACAAATGACTATGATTGTTAATGATGATTGCTAATGATGCTTTCTGATTCTGATTTTTTTCTCATTATCTGTGTTTATATTCTTTTATAAGATTTATTGATTCATCCCTTTGCCACCCCTCATTCCATTACTGTTGGAATTTATATTTTTCAAAGTAAAATAGGTTCTTTGTGGTTAGAATATAATTATATGTATGATTATTGATTATAAATCTTGCAAGTAATAGATAGATTATATCTTTTGCACTTTCAAATAAAACAAATTTATTTTAAAGTCATGTTTATAGACATGATTAGCTTTAAGAGGGGTTTCTTGAAATCAGCATTGTGACATTAATTTACAAATTGGAAATCAGTCATTATACATGTATATGTTGAATTAAACTTCTATCTGAAGGCAAACAGAATAACTAATTACTGAATTATCATAATAATGCATAGTCATTGCCAATGATAGCTTGCCTTTTATTATTACTCTCTTAATATAGTTTATTTTAGGGACTCAATTTTAGAGCTATATCATAAATTTTAATGAGCTCTTACATCATTAAAATTTTATATAACATGTTATCATATTGCACAGTGATATTTTTAAAAAGTGCTTTGATGGTTTAACTCATGAAGCACCATCATAATAATTTTATTTTGCCATTTTGATGTATTTAACCAAAATAATTTGAATTTAGTTTAACATATTTTAGAAACATTGAAATAAATTTCTAAATTATAGAATGATAACTGTTGTGAATATATTGTTACAATTAATAATATAGCTACTTTACACATATGAAATATTGTGGAGGAAACTATTCTTCATACATGCTTTATAAGATAGACCGGTAGTTGTTTTGTCGACATCCACACCGCGGCTTGTCGTTGTTGTTTTTTAAAATAATATAGATTATGAACATTCCCAGGCCTTTTTTTTTTTCAATTTGAATTGCTGGTTTTTGAATTTTGAATTACTTGTTTTTGACTTTTTTTTTTATTTAAAAATAAATTAAACATAAATTTTATTTCATTTCTTGTAAACATTTATTTTTATCAGCATCAACAAATAATAAATAAATATAAAATAAAATCAACATATTGTAAAAATTCTACAATATATTGTTACATTTGTGCTTTGGCTTTCGGCTTTTTTTAAAAAGTAACTTCAAAAAGTTACAGTGTTTTGTAGACAATTAAAGAACATAAACAAACTCAAAAGTTAGTTTGTTCTTTTTTTTGTATTGCCACTTTTTTAAAAAAAATATCATCAATAAAATTATGAAGTAACACAGTTTTAACGACAAATAAATCACACAAACAAGGCTTTTTTTTAAAAAAAAAAAAATTAAACTTAACAGACTTTTTTTAAAAGTTATGACGCTTTTTTATTTGTAAAAATAACATTTTTCTTTTTACAATTTTAAAACAAACTTCAAAGTTATTAAGCTCAAAAAGTATGGGGACAAGTTATTAAGCTCAAAAAGTATGGGGAAGTATGCAGGTGTTTATTATATCTATAAAGATATTTTATACGGGATAGAGAAAGGTGACTAATTTCGTTGTGGTAAATTAAAAAAATCAGATATATTAATATTTAATTGAGGTTTAAAGTGTATATATCTGTGCTAGAGATAATCTCTAGTTTCGAGATGTTTAGTAATATTCATTAATGTATTTAGCAGAAATGTATGGTGTCGGGGTTGGGAGAGAGAGTTTGACAATGGTAAATGAAAATGTATCAAATAAATCACACAAACGTACTTTAAATCTAGTAGGCTTTTTTTTTTGGAATGCCACTTTTTTTTTTGATACACAAATAAATAATATAAACAAAGTTTTATTGGATTGCCTTTTTTTAAAAAAAAAAAACAATTATCAACAAGTTCAAAGCTACTAAGCTTTTTTTTTTTTGGTGACATCAATAAATAACACAAAGTTTTTTTTTGGGTTACCGTTTTTTTTTACAAACAGTTAATTAACACAAACAAATTTTAAACTTTATGGGCTTTTTTTTTTGGGATTAACGTTTTTAACAAAAATATAACTTATTAATAAGTTTTCCCCGCTCCACCTATTACAAGAATAAAATCTCTAATAGAATGTATTAAAACAAAACAATTTCCTATAATAAGACTTACAATTTTTATCACTTATTCAATCTGGTACGTGAGTTGTTAGTGTATAACCAGCTTCAACCAGATCAAAACTCATGCTTTTTGTAATCAATGCAAAAGATAAAATCAAGAGATCAATTACTATCTTCTAAATTCATAATTGAGGAGACTTGGAACTAATTGTTTTTTTTTAAAAAAAGCCAAGCCAATAAAACTTTGTATTATTTATTTGTGTATCAAGCGGCATTCCCAAAAAAAAAAGCCTACTAGGTTTAAAGTACGTTTGTGTGATTTATTTGATACATTTTCATTTAACATCGTCAAAATCCCTACACTCCCAACTCCAATGCCATCCATTGCTGCTCAATACACTAATATTACTAAACATCCTCGAAACTAGAGATTATCTCTAGCACAGATATATACACTTTAAACCTGAATTAAATATAATTTCATCTGATTTTTTGAATGTACCACAACGGAATTAGTCAGCTTTCTCTATCCCATATAAAATATCTTTATAGACATAATAAACACCTCCATACTTCCCAATACTTTTTGATTTATTTGTGTAACCAAAAAAAAAAAAAAAGCTTAATAACTTTGAATTTTGTTTTAAAATGGTAAAAAAAGAAGAAGTTATTTTTACAAATAAAAAAGCGTCATAACTTCTGGAATTTTCTGCGTCATTATTATTTTCTTGTGGAGGTTTTTGATTAAACACTACTTGACACGTTAACTAATTATGACTACGTTCAAACATACCCTTGGACAATGTTTTGCACATTATAATTTCACTACACAAGTGTCTAAACAATCCATTAATTATCAAATACTTCAATCACATGATTTCAATAAATATAAAATAAAAATTAAATTAAAAATAAGAACATTTCATTACTTGAATTAAACACACCCTCACACTACACCCTAAAAAAATGTAAAGTGTGCGATTTGGAATAAATAATTTACTGCGATGCGATAAAGTGGTCTGTAATGTGTAGTACAGCAGAATTGTTGAATTACATGTAAATACATGGCTGCATTAAAAGGCGGCCATGTAAACGGCATTTTTATGTGTTTTAGCACATAAATCGCACCATCCCGCGGCGTGGATGTCGACAAAACAACTACCCACACTCTCCCATCGATAAATTTTTTAAAAGCATAAGGGGTCCATTTATGCATAGAGATTATTTTTTAAATAAACCAACACTTGCTGTCTGTGCTTGAATTTAATGTTTTGATCTTATGAGCCTGATTTTTTTATATTACTTGCATAGGTTCAGATTATATATCGCAGGAAAGGGAAAAATTCTCTTTAAACTACATGCAACACTGAAAGTTGTTAGTTGGTATATATGTAATGATTGATAATATAATGATTTATACACACATAAAATATGGTGGAAGAAAACTACTCTTTACATATGTGCTATAAAATAGACATGCACTCTCCCATCAATAAATATTTTAAAAGTATAGATAGGCCATCTATGCTTAGAGCTTATTCTTGAAATAAACTTATACTTATTCCCACGCTCAAATTTAGTGCTTGATCTTATTGTGAGCTTGATTTTTAAATTTGCACATTATTTGCAAAAGTTCAGATTATAACCATATTGCAGGAAGGAGAAAGTTTCTGTTTTAACTACATGTGAAACTGAAACTTATTAATAGGTAGATTTGTAATAATTGATAATTTAGTAATTTATACACACAAAATATTGTGGAAGGAAACTAGTTCCGCTATAAGATGTACTCTCCTGTCAATAAATGTTTTAAAAGCATAGGTGGTCCAGCTATGTTTATTCTTTAAGTAAACTAACACTTATTGGCCATGCTTGAATGTAATGCTTGATCTTAGTGCTTAAAAATAAGAAACTTTTCTTCCCTGTGATATATAAACTGAACTTGTGCAAATAATATGGCAATTTAAAAATCAAGTTTGAAATAAGATCAAGCACTAAATTCAAACATGGTCAGTAAGAATTGGTTTACTTAAAGAATAAGTTCTAAGCATAGGCGAAACACCTATGTTTTTCAAATATAACAGACACTTTTTAATATGTATATTTAAACAAAATTTAAAAAATTAATATAATTATTAACAAAAAAAAGTTGAGGGAGACGCATTTACCTATATTTTACTGCGTGTTCAATCATGCATTCATTGAAGCAAGTAAAAAAAAAAACTAACTACCATATTTTTAATTTTAAAATGAAGTAGATAGCAAAATGTCTAACTTTACTATTAATTAGCTCTAGGCATTTTTTTTTTTTTCAATAACTTTTTTTTATATAGAAATATAATAGATCACTATCTTATTAAACAAGAAATTATGATCTCTTTTATTATTATTTTTTTAAAGTTAGAATTATCATTAGGTATATTTTAAAATTTTGTAAAATTAAAAGAATAAAATGTATGTGCTTTCAACGTAAACCTAAGAAAAATTTTATTAATATGTATAATCATGTATGGTGCTTAGAGAAAAAAAGTCGCTGCCTGATTATAATATTTGTGAATTTTAATAGGGTTTTTTTGGATTGTTTATTTACCTTTTTGTTTGTTTACATTTTTTCTTTAGTTAGTATATAATTGAAGTCACATAGTTCGCAGCTCCACTGTACACACAAATGTCTTATAATTTTTTTTGTTTGTTTTGCATGATGTTGTTTTTTTGCTAATTTTACATATTTGGATACAACTTATGCTGCAACAAAGTCTTATATTATGAAGATTGAAATTCTTCCATATTCAACGTACAATCCCTGCCTTGACTCAAGCAATTTCATTTGATTATTTTAGATGAAATAAGTGATGGTGAATTTTCTTTCAACCAATTAAATTTATTTAGTGAATCAGTATAAAAAGTTGAAAAATAGGGTAGTTTTGTTATTATTTTTTCATCTTGTATACATTTTAAGCTTATTAAAACAAAGTTTGTGTTCTGCTGAGAAGTAAAACATCATCTAAAATTTTTTTCACAAAATATAAATGTCTATATGAATAATTTTAGCAATTCTTTTAGTGTTTAAAACAAAATATAAATTTTTTTTTACAATAAATTTAACATTTATATATTGGGTAATGTAGGCCAAAAAAATTAGGGAATAACACAATTAATATTTATAATAATAGAAAGATAGATTTCCTTTACTAATTTATTAATATGACTCACTGTTGCTCTTTTAAATTCTTAATATTGAATATTTTTATGTTTTTTTTTAAAACTGATAATGAGTCCAAATAGTCTAATTTTAGTTTTATATAGCATCGCTTAATTAGTATTTCAGAATTAGAAAATTCTGGAATATTAATTAAACACTATTACGTATAGCTAAAATTTGTCTATTTGATGTCATTATCAGCTTTGAAAATATCAAAACTGAATATTAAGAATTTAAAAAATAAAATTATCAATAATATTAATGAAGGAAGTCTGTACCTTCCTATTATTATAATTAATTATCTCTGTTGTTCACTAAACGTTCTTAGTCTTCATTAAAAATATTATTCATATTAGATTTAAAAAAATTATTCTTAAACAATGAATATTTTTATTTCTTTGAAATTCTTATAGGTATATAACTATTTTAAAATAGATTAATTAATATATATATGAATGTTTTCTAAGATAATATATATTTTGTTTTAGGTATTCATGGGTTCAGTTGCTATCCAAATCTTTTCAGTTTTTATGATAGTAAAGGATCAGTAATTCCAGATCGGTTAAAGACTTTACTTTTAGAACGTAAAGTGAGTTTTCAATTTATATATTTATACAATTAATTATTATATTGGAGAGAAATGTATAACCAATCAAATTAATTCAAAGCATTCCTGATTTGAACTCCATACTTCATGAGCTTCAAATCATTTTAAAAAACATCAGACTGTCTTTATCAATATATATGTATTTCTTGAAACACCTCCGAACATCATATGAGCTAAAAGATTCAAACACCTAAATCTTTCCATCAGAATTTATAATCTGATTTTCTATTTAACTCCTACAAATACATGCTCTTAGCTTTTAAAACTTGAATGTATTCAAAATCATATATATATATTTATATGGTATTAAACCTTTTAACACAATATTATAAATATTTTTAAGATATGGAGATAGTTTCTCACGTTATATATATCCAAATGAATAAATTCTGTTTTCTCATAAGTTATTTATCAACTCATGAAAAACATATCAGAACAACCTTTTTCACTTTTTTAGAAAATTTCCTATCATCAGGCTTGACAGTTTTTTTAATCTACTCATTAGAAATGATAACTCAGAATTGTTTGATTTTAAAGTTTTAATATATTCACAATCAAAAAAATGTATATGTAGTAATTTAAATAGAAAGTCAGACTATCATTTCTGATAGGAATGTCTGAATCCTCTAGCTCATCTGATAACCAAAGGTTTTCCAAGAAATATATGTATAGTGAGATAGGTCAATCTAGTATCATTTCATTGGTTGCATGGACCAATCCAAAAATTGCTAAGGAAATAATAGTGAATCCAGAAGATAGTATAACATAAGTGGATAAATAAAATACCCAATAATATTAAAATTGAACAAAAAATGCATCTGATATCAATATACAAACTATCAAGTGGATAACTAATTCTATCAAAATCATATATATCATATTGCCCATTATTGTTCATCAAAGTAATCATCAGCCAATAAGGAAATAAATTCAAGTAAAAAAGATTACTCTCAGAATCACTTAAGTCACTTCTAGAGAAAAATGGATCAGTAAATCAATACTAATGAAGCCATATATAGTCAGATCTGATAAACATACATGAAAAATTGCATGCCTATTTGAGAGATTAAAAATAAATTCCTATGTATTTGAAAAACAGTTTTCTTTACTCCAGAGCCATCTACTATATGTCTGAAGGTTTGTAATGATGGTATATTATTAGATGTGATATGTTGGACTATTTCCATTATCTATGAGTTAATGTTGAATGTATTGAAAATTTTAAACTTTATTTAAACTTTCCAAATACAAACAACTTAAGTTTAAATAAAGTTTAAAATTTTCAATACATTCAACATTAACTCATAGATGATGGAAATAGTTCAACCTATCACATCCAACTACTATAAGCTTGAGTAATCAATGGACCTGTTTCTGGCTTTTGTCTTTAGACTTACATAAATATGTGATTTGGCTTGAGATCAAAATCTTAGAATCTTTTGAATTTTAAGCTATTACTTTTAATAGTATAATATAAATAAAAATTAGTTTTTAAAAAATGCTTTTACTTAAGTTGAGGACTAAGGCGCTAAAAGCAAAAAATATTTTTTCCCATGGACCTCAATTTTAGTTGTTACATATACCTTTAAATAAATATGTGGGGCATTCGTAAATTCATTAATTCAAGTAATACAGTTCATGAATACTCCATGTCTTTATTTTAAGCTACATAAAACAATCAAAATTGTGTTCCAAGACAAAAATTATTTTTTGCTTTTTAAAGGATTGGTGTTCAAATGAAATAAATGCATTTTTTAAACAAAAAAATTATATACGTTATTTTTTATTTTTGCATATTTTGCAAATGACTTTTTGTTAAGAAGTCCCACATGTCACTTCAATTTTTTGAAATCATTAAGTAAGTATAAACATTCAAATGTAAAAAAAAAAAAAATATGCAAGTATAAAAAATGCCCATCCAGTATTAGTAAGTCTAAAAAAGAAGCATTTAAAAAATCAATTATAATATGTTTTTATTACGGCAGCAGTCAAAAAATAAAGTTTTACATAAACAATTAAGATTTCACCCCTTTTTTTTTATCTTTCAATTTTTTTTAAAATGAATTTCTTTCTATTATTACAAACTGATTGATTGAATTAATTGCTAAGAAATATTTTTTTATATATATTGCTAAACTTTTTTTCCTCATAAACAGATTCATTTTTTCTTCTTTCTACTTTAATTAACTATAAACACTTCTAAAAAATTTTCCTCAAATTAAGTAAAAATATTTAAAAGTCAAAAATAAATTTTTTGTTTTTTTAAGGCAGCAATTTAAAAAATCAAGTTTAACATAAAAAGGAAATCAAGATTTCATTCTTCATTTATTTATTTTTTATTTCTTAATTAACTATAAATGCTCCTAAAATTTCATCAAATTAAATGAAAACATCTACTTAAAAAATATAATGCGTGCCGCAAAACTTACCAAATTGATTTGAATATGATTTGAAATGCATCTTGCTAATACTATTAGGCTAGGACAATATTGAAATATCGCATTATTATATAGCACTGTGCAAAATTTGTTCAGTAGAAGTATGTTAAAAATTGATTACAAGTGTAACGGGCACATACGTACGTTACATTGTTTTTTATTACTAATCATGAAAGAAAAATAAAAAGTTCGCATTTAAAAATTTTCTTTAAGAATTAAAAATTGAAATTAAATATCATCTTAAACTCATATATATAAATCGCACAGATAAAAAAAAAAAATTATTAAAATAAAACTTTATTAAAAATAGAAAGGTATTTTAAAAACAAAAACCTTAAAAGATTTAGAGATAAAAATATATCTTTAATTTTGGAAAACACATTAATTAATCAGAAATGGAAATGATTGTTTTAATTAGTTAAATGTAAACCAGCCTTGGGCATTTAAATGTAAAAACATCGGTCAGATAGGAAAACAATAGAAACTGTTAGCAAATAAGAAGAAATCCCTATGGAATCGGACCGCAGCGAAAGGACCATCGCATCGGTGACGTAATGTAAATTCAATCCTTCACATTAATATAAAAAGGACAAGTTTGGAAATTATTGAGAAGTTAATGATTATTACGATGTGACTATATGTATTAGTACGGAGTTGGAGGTGAAGGGATTGAAAGAGGCGCTTTTAATTCCTTCAGCTGTTAAAGAAAAGGGAGTGAAACATTGTTTTCTACATTGAGGACCAACTAAATTAAAAAATCTCCGAATGAATAAATAAAACAACGGCTAAATGTATACCAATATCTTCAGGACGGCGTGGGAATTCCCGTTCAAACTTACTAACGACAGATAAAGATGAACTGTTTAAAACCATAAGAACTTTACAATTAATGAACATTAAATTAAAAACTTTTCGTATTTAAAATAATTGCATTAGTTTCCTATCTGACTAAAGTAGTTAAAATGTTATTTGATGTATTTTTTATTTATTTGTTTAAAATCATTTCCATTTATATTATTTATTTTTTGTTCTTTAAGTTTTATCATGATTTTTGTTTTTCGTTAAATTAATTATATAAATGTTAAACTTAAGTCGGGCGTGAATGGCTGTATAGATTTGTAAAGTTATATTAGGGGAGGGTAATCTTAGGTTATTTATGTCGTTGTTAAATTGGGTCAATGGATTGGATATATTGATGTAGTTAGTAGATGTAGTCGGAGATTCGCTACTGGCAGAATCGTTTATATATACGCCGCACTCACCTGTTTGCCTATGGAAGGAATTATAAGACGGAGAACGCAGTTCCTTTCTATGGAGTTTTTTTTTTATTGTTCTTCTCGTTAGATAGATGTAATATTCCTATCTGATGAGAGTCAATGTCTTTTCTTAATCTTTTTGGTGCTGCCGTATTCCGTATTACATTGAATACATCGATGTATCAGATGAATTGATGCCAGTTTGACTGCGAATTTTAGCCTAAGGTTAAATAGGGATATAATATTTTATTTTCGAATGCAAATCTACGTAGTCTATTCATACTCGACCCTAAATAAAAATGCATTAAATTTAAGTTGTTTATAGATGCTTGCATGGATTGGTTAACGGTGAATTGTGTTTCGGGTTTTCATATTTGATCAAAATATATAGACATTCGATAAATAATGATACCTTACGGAGAGTATCTAAAATGTATTTATTCGGATGTCTTTTAAGTTATTGGTGACAATGCAAGTATCTTATGCTGAATACTAGAGGGTTTCTTATATTTCCCTATGCAATTGTCAGTAATCAATAATTTTGTATTTTGATCGTTTATGTTTATTTTGAAATGTTTTTGACCGTTGAAATCTATGTAACCGATCTATAGCAACATATTAAAACAAGCATTTATAATCCCATCTGTGCGAACTTAATTAAAATGTAAACTTATAATATAATAGAAATTAAAATGTAAATTAAAATCTAAGTTAAAGTTAAAAATAATGTTAAATGTTAAAATGTAAAACTAATACTAAAATAATTTTAAATCTTATATATATGTGCATAAATAAATGTTTGTATGTTAATTACTGGCAGTGGCTTTTATTCTTTTTTTTATATATACTCTTAGATTATATTATTAAATCTCTGCTATTCCACTGATCTAGTGACATGGGCTAACGACCGGATGCAAAAAAAAAAAAAAAAATTTTTTTTTGACTTACGTATCTGCCTACTCTATAAATTTTTCTAGGTTCAAATGCCTAGATGGCGCCCTGTAGTGCAGATTACGTTAAGTACTAGTATCCGGATCGTTACACAAGATTTGAGCCAAATAAACAGAAATCATAATTAAATAAAAGCATTTAATAAATCACTTAATAGTTGATACTAAATGCGTAAATTCACTAATTTTTGTTTTGAATTGAATCCTAAGTTCTTAATTATGAAGTCAGAAAACAGTCAGGAATGTGGACATAGTAGCAAACTATTTATTGACCACTGATTATTTGAGCTTATAGCAGACGGCTTTAGCATAAGGTGATGAATACTGCTCTGGGTAATACGATTAAAACTAAACTAAAAAAATCATGTAGTGTTTTGTTGGTATTATATTTTTCATGGAATATTGTTAAATCATAAAAGTACAATATCAATTTATTTAATTTTAACCATTGAACCTTCCTAGATTTAGTAATTATTAGCCAAGAATATTCATTAGTACTTGGAAAATTGTA
The DNA here is from genome assembly GCA_028023455.1 of Epiperipatus broadwayi. Classification (NCBI taxonomy): domain Eukaryota; kingdom Metazoa; phylum Onychophora; class Udeonychophora; order Euonychophora; family Peripatidae; genus Epiperipatus; species Epiperipatus broadwayi. The sequence continues at coordinate 7,022,299 of JAQFVV010006214.1, read as the reverse complement.
TTTTCACAAACTTTTGGAATCTCATTTCAAGTTTTAAAGAAGTGAATCCAATATTATTTAATATAAACACTTAAATGTTATTTGGGGATTCCTTAAATCTTTTCAAGATCATACCTCTCTCTTGTAATACTTCAGATATAGTATTCTGTTGCAATGAGGTTGATACTTTTTACATTATCATAAATAAATATTTGAATATCCTAGCACTTCACTGAGGAAGCCAGTAGCAGAAACCATTCTGGGGTTGGGGATATTCTGCAAAGCTTGTTAAGAGCTTATGTGCGAGCTCTATATATAATAAATATTTGAATATAGAAATCCTATTTCTAATAGGAAAAAGATTTTTATTGGCCTAGAAAAAAAAAAAAAATCTGAATTTAATTTTCATATCATTTTTTTATCACTCAATAATAGAACAAATTTCTTAACTTTTTATGCTAGTTATATAAAATGAATTATTCGGATGACTACTAACTGCTATATGACATGACAAAATTAATATTTTAAATTAAAAGAGAGGACAAATAGTCTTCCAAGTCAGTGCTATATGATTCTGAATTTCATGGCCCAATTGAATTAGCATCTTGAAAATAAAATTTGGCTAGTAACTAGAATATAAAGAGCTAAATTAAAAATGAAAGTTGCAGCTGGAAAAAGTGATTATGACTAAAGAAGTATCCTAATAATCATATATAATCTCCAAATGATTATAGACTTAATATTGTTATGACAAATTTATTCTCCACAAGGCTTGCATTATTGACTTTTTTGAAAAAAATATTTAAGAAAGAACATCATCAAATGTTGGGAAAGCAACAGCATGAAATTTTTGAAAGTTTTAATATCAAATCATTTATTAATTTAATAACACTGATGAATCTCTAAGACTAAAAAAAAAAAAAAAGATAAAACAGACTTTAAATAATCTTCAGGCAAAAGGTTCATCCAATTATCATATAAAGAAAAACAGTGAGAAAGAAGAAATTATTCTTCAGGCTAATTAAGTTGATAGATAGTGAGGACTTAAGTTTTTATTTTTTTTCACTCTCTAGTTATAAATGTCTAGATATTCATTTTCTGAACAATAACTATAAGCTATTACTGCTGGAAAGTAAGACCTTAAGTTCATGATCTGAATTCCAGGCAGTGACATTAGCAGAAACTGTTCTAAGAATTATATCACAAAATTCTTTTGGGAATAAAAATGAATATTTCAACTATATGAAATAGCTGTTGATATGATTTATTAGGTGGATGGCACATAGTGTGAGCAATTTTTCCACTTTTTGACTTTCATAATGGGTATGAAAAATTACAGCTAGATTGATTTTAAAAAAAGCTTTACCTGTAATTTACATGTTCTACAAGTTCAACTGATATTTTCATACTAATGTCATTAAGATTTCTGGTGACTTTTGAGTGATTTCATCTTATAAAGCCTATTCCAAATAATAATTATCCAAAGTTTATATATTTTAAAATATGTTTCGAAAAACAAATTTCCCATTGTGACATATCCACTTTTTCTCATATAAAAGTTGCAAATCAGGAGTCTCTCTGAAAAATATTTAAAAATTTGTTCAGTGAATATTTGAATGAATTTGCCACTCAAAGTGAAAATGATCCTGCTTCAAATGGACTGATTGAAAAACTAACTTTTAAAATAATATTTGATCATTTGAGTGATAAGTATATTATTTCAAAATAAATATAACTTCATCTACTTTTAAGGGAAAGCTTCAAGAAAAGATACTATTAGGCCATTAAATTTGAAAGTTTATTCAGTCTTTAAGTTATCTGTGATGAGGATTTTTGATTAAAAATCAAATACATGGGAATTTCTATGTGAAATTTTTATATAGCTTCAAAAGAAAGACCCTTAATCATGGCTTTGCTGAAATGTGTTCAGATATTTTTCATCTGCTATATCAATTGGTTATTAGTTGTAGAAAATAACTAGTGATCTGGAAAACCGATGTCCATTTTATTATTAACAATAAGAAAATAAGGGTTTGTGTTTAATTCTTTATTGCTTTCTAATTATCGTTCAAACATTTTATTTGACATTTAATCAATATTCCAACAAAAATTAGATTGAATTGTGGATTACTATATGATAGAAAAAAAGAAGATAGGAAGATAATTAACAGTAAGGAAAAACTGCTAAGTTTGTAACTAGTTAGGAATAGTTAAACTTAAATACTGAAAGAAAATGGTAATTGTAGTAAAAGGATTTTTTTTTTTATAAAAAAAAAAAATAAGTTAAAATAACTTTTGAATGAAAAAAAATTTTTTTTGTAAATGATCTTATTATTCATTTGAGAGTATCACTGTCACTCTCATCTTCTGCTTTACTATTGGGACTTAGTTTAAATATTTTGTAAAGCAAGGATCATATAAATCTTGAAATAAGCTATTGACTTAATTGATCACTTAGTTAGATTTTTAAATTGATTTTTTCATCATTACTGATTAAAAGACTGTAATGTAAGCTTGATTTATTTCTTAAGATATTATATGTTAAAATCCATTTTTTCTGACTTTTTCCTCGCAAATCAGACCAAAGAACTATGGTAAGATATACTTCAGGAACATTAATTTTGGCACCAATGGAAGTCTCATATATATATAGATGTGCTCTTATATATATATTAGAAGGGATTTGAACTCAGACTTTTAAACTCTATGTATAGCTATCCACTCCATCTTATATACCGATACATATGACCATATACATGTGAAAAAATAAATATGTATATTTTGTGCTGCTGATCCAGCATTCATCAATTGGTCCAGATCATCATCTCCCACATTATATATAATCAGTGCTCAGTTTACATTAAGATAGCAAATCTTCTCCACCCTTCAAGTCTTCATCCATCCATATCATTGAAAATCTGGTGATGGAATGCTCAAAGCTCTTGTTAATGCCAATCTTATTGGCATATCAGGTTGTCTTTAAGTCACTCCGAGCCCTCATATATAGAACCTTAATATGTCCATTTAAATACACAGAAAAGAGTTAGGCAGAATACAGGCTGAATATGTAATATTTAAATACGAGGGTATTGTCTATACTGAACTTAATGTAATTAGAAAAGATTTGAACTGCGACTTTCAAGCTCCCTATAGCTATCCACTTCATCCTATATAACTGATACACATGACCACATATATGTGAAAAGAATAGATCTCCAATAGATGTAATAACCATTCTTGACTTTAATTAAGTCATTCTGACCTCTTACATATAGTACCTTAATATATCCATATAAATATACAGAAGAAGGATAAGTAGAATACAGGCTGAAAATGCAATAATTTAAATATGAGTATATTGTCTGTATAAGGTCCTATACACAAGGGATTAGAGTGATTTAAAGTTAACATGGGTATAACAATAAGATTGGCATCAACAAGGGCTTTGATTATTCTATCATCAGATTTTCATTCATATGAATGACTGAAGTCTTGGAGGGTGGAGAAAATTTAATCCTGTCCATTAAAGTTTGAAGATTTGTTATCTTAATATAAAACGAACACTGATTATATATGTGTGTGGGAGATGATGATCTGGACTAACTGATGAATGCTACTTCAGCATGAAATGCATATGTTGGGGATCATTTATCTTTTTCACATGTATGTGGTCATGTGTATAGGTTGTATAGGATGGAGTATATAGCTGTAGAGAGTATGAAAGTCTGAGTTCAAATCCCTTCTAATTGCATTAAATTCAGTATAGATAGTATAATTGTATTTAAATATTACATATTCATTCTGTATTTTTGCCCATCCCTCCGTATATTTAAATGGGCATATGAAGGTCCTATACATGAGGGGTCAGAGTGACAAAGTCAACATGGGTATAACAATGAGATTGGCCTCAACAAGGGCTTTGCTCATTCTATCATCAGATTTTCACTGATATGGATGGCTGAAGAAGATTGAAGCCTTTGCTATCTTAATATAAACTGAGCACTGGTTATATTTATGTGTGGGAGATGATGATCTCGACTAACTTGAGCAAAAAATATGTATATTGGAGATATTTATCTTTTTCACATGTATATGATCATATGTATTGTTTATATAGGATGAATTGCATAGCTGTAGGGAGCTTGAAAGTCTGAGTTCAAATTCCTTCTAATTACATTAAGTTCAGTATAGACAACATACTTGTATTTAAATATTATATATATATATATAACAATGTGTATAGATAGAGCAGCAGATATCATGTAATCATTAATAATATCTCTTCAAAATTTCTATGATCAGTTTTGAGGTAATTGATCTTTTGGACAAAAATATTAGATTTGTATATTCTCTATTCAGCAACCATTCTTTTTATTATTTTCATTAACTGGTCACAAAATCTTTGGATGTTTGAATTTTTAAACCACTAGTTTTAAATTGTGTTTTAAAAGAAATCTAATATTCAAAGACAGTGGTTGAAAATTCTAACCAAGATTTTATAGCTACTGATTGGAGATGGAATAAATTCCTTCTTTCTTGAGCACAATCCAGTGTTTTTTACTAATAGAAGGATAATTTGCTAGAAACTAATCATAAAAATCTGATCAATCGGTATTCATTTATTGTTTACATAATGGTTTCTATTAATTGAAAAGAAGTACTATTACTAAATAATTAATGTAAACAACAGAGGATATCAAAGAATATTTTAGATAATATATATGTGTGTGCAAAGATAAAAGCAAGTATTGACATGTTTATGATTATATTATTACTTTTATTATAATAGAATGTTATTGGGTGGTATAAATTTCGACGAAATTCAACTTTGGAAATATCCTTAAGAGAAAAGGCTGTTCATAGATCCTTGATGACTACCCTGCCGTATATAGATCGAAAGATATTTTTGTTGGTTTTGTTTACCAGTAATATGGCTGAAAATTGTACAATACACAATGTTAATTATGGATATTTTAATATGAAAAAAGGGTGAGTTCTAATTTGATTTTCATGCATTATAAATAATGATATAATGCCATTAATCCAGAAATGAGATCAATTGATATTTATCCTGTCAATCAAATAATCATAGCTAGTCAAATAAAAAGATAATAGATTGCCTTGAAATAAGATTTCTTCTTGAATTAGTTTCATCAGTTATACATTTGGAAAAATTGTTATTAATCATCTGAGATCCATAGTAAGTTATTTATAAATATACTAATATTTTATTATAAGGTATCAAAATATTTGGAATCAATTGAGATCTAAATCCACATAATATGCAATATGAAATCAAATTAAGTAAGAGAAATAATATGAAATATTTTAAATAAATTAATAAATGCAGTAAATGATGATAATGAAAATAGATGACGTTAAAGATATCATTCAAATGATTGTAGCCACTGGAACAAAATAATAACAGACTGTTTTATTTCAGATTTAGATTTCTTCTTGATTGCTATTTTCAAGCTATGCAAAAGCTGCCATTTTTTATCTGACATAGGTACTCAGTTTTCATATTTAATTATGAAACATTTTTCTTGATTGATATAATTTTAAGTTAACAGCATTAATATCATCAGTTTTTACTATTTAGTTAAAGAATTGTGTTACATATTATATTCGTTTGAGTATTGAAATATTACATATTTGCATTGCTTGTTGTCATATTGCTTTTGAGTTAAAATTATAATTATTTTTGACTTGGGTCTTACGTATGACAACATGTGTGGATTTAGATAGCATTTGAATTTAAGTGTAATTCTTAACATTTTTACACTTCTTTAAAAAAAATGAAGAATTGATATCAGATAATGATTGAAAACTTTCTGCTCATTTTCATTTCTTTATGAAGGCAATGTATTATTTTTATAGATACTCAGTCTTCATATGCTTATTTGTTCGGCAGCATTTATAATAATAACTGTTGTCATTGTTGGATTAATGTGGCTAATCATCGTGTATTATATGTTTGTTTATTAAAATTTATATAAATGATATCAATATGTTTTTTTTATTATCATCATTAGTGTTTATTAAAATTATTTTACATTAAAAATCAATAAGTAAACAAACTGATGTTAATAAGGTCTAATAATACTAATGAAACTATTAATAAAAATTAAGGCTGTGACAAAGTCAAAAGAAAATATGAATGGGATTGCAAGTTTTGTATGTCTGAAGAACTATCATTAAAAAAAAAGAAAGTAATATTAATTATTTTACACTAGAAATTAAAAAAAAAAACTATCAATGAGTTATAGCAAATACTCAAAGTATGAAATCTTCTAAGAATAATAATCTGTTTTAGAATCAAGAATTGGGAATTAAAGGGAAAATAACTTTTATCAGTATCATATATAAATTATTCATTTTTGTTAGATGAATTTTTTATTTAAATGTATTTCTCTAAAGTCTTTAGTGACAAAATTTCAATTTTAATATTGTATACATTTTCAAACAAACAAAATTATTAAATTAAAAAAGAAGTGCTGAATTTATTGTATTTCAGTACCAAAATTCATAAAAAGAAAAGGAAATTATATACTGCATATGGATCAGGTGTTTATTTCTAGAAAAAAAAAAAATTTGCTGAGACCTTTGCATCACTAAATTTATTGATTATCTGCTTTATCCATTCCCAACAGATTTGAATGTCTCTCATGAAAAGGTAATTTTTTATTTGACTTTTCATATTGAAAAACATATAATTTTCAAAAACAATGATGAATGTAATTAGATTTTTAAAAAAAAGTTTATTCACTTTTCTAAAGATATATTATAAATGATAGCATTTAAACACATCTATTTGTTTATTAATATTAAGAACAAGAGAATTTAAGTATCAACTCCACTAAAAGCTTTGCATCCGTAAGTAATCAATAGTTACTAAAAGCTTTGCATCAAAATCTCTATCTAGTGCCATTTCTTCCAATATTATGACTAGTTTCTAGATTTTGGTCTTCATCAGTGAGGAGCATTGGATTTGAGAGCCCTGCACTTAGATATTTGGATCTAATGCAACCCTCCAGAAGCTACCTTTTACCTTTTTAATAAAGTATAAAGCTATAAGTCCAAAATGAAAACACTAATGTTTTCATCCAAGCAGTGCTCTCAGATTCACAGCTTTTCACTGATGAAAACCATACCTAGAAATTAATCTGGGAATAATGGATGAGTAGGTACTAGATAGGGATTTTGATGCACAAACCTTCTAGCATTCATTGATTACTATGGCTTGTACTGGGTGGTATTACTGTATGGAGAGAGTTGCTACTGCTTTAATGGCTTGTGTAAGCATAAGAAATGGTGATCATATGATGTTTTAGTAGTATCGTCTAATAGCTCATTATTTAATTATCTTGTTATATAATAACAAAATACTGAATGGTGTTCTTTGACAATATGAGGCTCACAGGACCAGTTTTTCTTATTAGTTATACCAAGTTCCAACATCACTAACCAGAAATCAGAATAAGCTTGAATCTTCTTTATATTAAGCAGATTTCACATTGTTTGAAAGTATGAAAGTTGAGATATACAACTATTAAATGTGAAACTTTATAGCTAACAACTATATTTATTATATTTTGGATAGATAGAAATTATAGTCAGTTGCATTTTTTAAGATAATTTTTATCACATATATATATATCATAAAAAAATGATTCATAATGATAAGTTTTCATTCTGTTGAGAGAATCATGAGGGCCTTCCCATCCTATAAAGTGAGTAACTTTGTTAAAAAATATCCATTGTTAGCTTGTAAATTTATTCTTTTTTTTTTAAGAAAAGAAAATAATACGATTATTTGGAATTAATGGAGTAGAACTGTGCACTTATTGAGATGTTACAGAATAGTAAAGAAAATATATGAAGAAGGTAAAGGCAAATACAAAATAAAATGTTGAATGAATATGGAATAAGATGACAGAATGAGTTTGAAAAATATAAAAAAGAGAAATTTTTTTATCTAGTGTTAAAAGAAAAAATTGTTTAGGTTTGTTTTTAGTTTCCTTCTGTAAACATTTCAGTGCTGTATAATTATGTAAATTTCATCAACTATATATTTTATTATGTTAATGAATATCAGTTAGATTTGAAGTATATTAAAATTAAATGAATCACAGCAAGATAAATAATATTTAGGATTAAATTTATAAATTTATTTCAAAATAACAAATCCCACTAGTTTTGTTGCTTACTGTCCTATATATTTATTTTGTTAATAAACGTAATTGATCAAAATTAAAATTTTAGCTAATGATTGTCTGATATTTGTGATCATGGTATTTTATTTATAGTTACATGTTGAACTCTTTTTATTATCTAATTGAATTGTTAAATATTTTTAGAAAAATTTCAATTTTATACTTTCTAAATGTATTCACCTGTTAATAATAGCAAAAAAATTAATATGGAACACAATGTTTTAAATAATTTTTTTTTTTTAGATATTTCTGGTCTGATGAGTAACAGCTAGCATGGGAATTGAACATGCAGCCTTTAGATTCATGAATACCAAATTTAAATTAACACTAACCTACTTATTTATTTCTTAAAAATCAACAGTCAATAAAAATTTTATATTTTTTATCTGTGAGAGTCTTTCTAAATATGAGTGGTTTTCAAATACTCTGGATTATCACACTAACTTGATTTAAGAGATTATTTGTTATTGTTGTGTGAGCAGCTTTAATTTTTTTAATTTTATTTCTTTGCCCAGCATTCTCCCAAATGAACATTTGTTGATTGATACTTGTATGGATTGCTACTTTAGACACATCTGCCTTTTCTAATCATTATTTTATGATTGGGCAAAATGGAAAAAAAAAATCTGCTTGCATGACAATGGCATATAATCCCATAACTTAACCTAGTGTGTTAATACATAATATTTAGAAACCATTCATTAACTTTGTCATTAAGAGGCAAAAATGGTGTAATTAGACATCTTGTAGATAAATATATAACATGTCTATTGGTTTGCCTTTTTAACAGAATTGCTTAATTTGTTAGAACATATTCAGTATTTTTGAATCTAATGGTTACTCACTGATCAGGCCAACAATATTTGAAGAAAAAAAGAATAATAATACTATTTAAAACGTTAAATAATGATATTCCAACATATAATTTTAAGATTTTAGATAGTTTTTTTTTTAATTGTAAACAATTTAAATATTATCATTATCTTTTAATATGAATGAAATATTATTTGCTAAGCCTAATATGATTGTTTGCTTTAAATAAGGAAAATCCCAGTGCCTTATATCCTCATCATGAATTATCTTTTTGATTTCCTCTTTCCTGAAGTAGTATATTTATTGTTTTTAATTATATTTAAATTTTTTAAAATTTTTTTGTGTAAATATATATAATTATATATGATCAGAACACTCATATATACATATCTGAAATTTAATACATATTTAGTTTGTATTCTGTAATTTTTTGACTAAAGGTGTTGGAATGTATTTGAATGATAATAATAAAATAATATTAGAAATAAAAGGTATCTGTATATTATTAAATTGAAGGATAAAATTTGAACTAGCATAAAATATGTTAAGAGATAGTATTTGGTTTGATAAATTAAGAATTTGTTGTTTTAAACAATATTGTTTAATAATCATAACCGTTAAAAATCTTTTAGATTTTTAATGAATTTTTTTTTTAAATATTGCTGAAATTTGCCTATTGATCTTTGTTTTATTTTTAATTTTAATAGCATAATTTTTAAACATTGCCTGATTTATTTTTGATTTATATAAATCAGTTTTGTTTTTTTATTCTTTTTTAAAAAAAAAATTATCAGTTTTGGTATTCATTTTTCAAAATATATATCTAAGAAGAATAAGATTGATTTATATATAAATCTAAAATGTATGTCAGATTATATTTAAAAAGTATGTTATGAAAACTAGAAATGAAGCAAAGGTCATTGAAACAATCAAATTTCAACACTAAATATTAAAACAATTTATTAAAAATCAATTTTGTAAAAAGTATCCAAAATGTATAATAACAATAAACTTTTATCAAACCAAGAACTATCTCTTCACTATTGTATGCTAGCTCAAATATTATTCCTCATTTTAATAATAAACAATTATGTAAATATATAATGATTTTTTTATTTTTTATTTTATATATTACCCTCTTTTTATTTCCATAATTGCATTATTATTATATTTCAAATATATTTTGATACCCTTAATCAAAAAATTATGGAACTCAAATTATATATGCATCAAATTGCTGATATATAAGAACATAATGCTATTTGATCACACACACACACACACATATATGTGTGTGTGTGTATTTACACAACAATTTACTTTTTTAAAAAAAATATACATCTCAAAAAAGAGAGAAAGAAAAGCTAATTTATGAGGATAAATATCATTGAGACTTTCTTTATAATAATATAAAATTTATTTATATATGAGATAATAATATTTACATTGTTCAGCATTAAAATAAAAAAATACCACCACCAAACTAATTTTATAATTACATGTTGGACTATTTTTTTTCCTACCTTTTTAAATAGATTCAGCTATTAATATGACTCTTTTTTGGAAATGAACATTTTTTTTTAAATCAAATAATATTTCTGTTTATGTAAGATCATAAAATATTATATTATGTAATGTTTGTAAAATTAGTAATTGCCAGTATTTGTGATTTTCAGATATTTTGAAACAATACCTTTAAATATTGTCAATCTTGGAGATACTGATAATTCAAAATATAAATTTCAGACCAGTCCTTTGCTCGATTACAGTACAAGTGGGTACCATGATATTATGCAGAAGTTTAGGTATGTAAACCAATGTTAATAAGTTAAAAATTATATTTTGTCGTTATTTTATGGAAATTTTGTTCATATTATATTTTTTAAATTAATAAATGTTACCTAGTAATGCAAAAAAAAAAAGTAATATTTTGGTTCAATAATGATTTGAATTCTTCTTATTAAAAAAATTATATTTTTATCATATATACAAATATTATTAGTGTAATAATGCCCTAGGCATTATATATATATGTCTCAACAGATCTTTTTCCACAAAATCTTATGCTATGTTTTTAAAATTTTTATAACTTTATTCCTTTTAAAAATAATCTATGGGTTGTTTTTTTTACTTTTTCTTCATTTCCTTTTATCTTTTTAAATTTATTTTATTTTTTATTATATCTTTTTTGTGAAGTAGGTTATTGAGCTGGGTATGCCATGGCTAATTTCTTACTAAGGAAAGTAAGAAAATATCAGTTTGGATGGAAGAAAATAATGTAGTGGGGGAAATGCAAGGAGGTTTTAAATCAGATAGGTGTATAGGAGATAGTTTATTTGTAGTTACACAACTTGTAGATATGAGAAGGAATACAGATAGACAGTTATATATGGTTTGTATAGATATAGAGAAAGCATATGATAGAGTAAATAGAAATAGATTGTGGGTAAGTTTAGAAAATTTGGGAATGAATGGAATATGAAAATAATTACTATACATATCAATTAGAAAGTATAGAATCAACTAAAGTTAAAAATTGGGTGGGAAGGCAAGAATGCCCTATGCCACCTATTTTGGTTTTGTTATATTTGAGAGAAATGGAGAGAGCAATAGAAAGACTAGAAAGAGGGGTAGAGATACCATTAATAGATGGCAAGGGAGTTTATACATTATCGGGTTTTTTATTTGCGAATGATATCTTCTTGTGCACAGAAAGTAGGAAAGATATGGAAGTTATGCTGAAGATATGCACAAGAGTGGATAAAGAGATGGGGATTAAATTTAGTGAAGAAAAATCAAAAGTAATGACGATAAAATACTGGGGAAAGAGAAGAGAAAGAATTTTTATTGGGGGATATAATTAAATGTGGTGAATATGTATAACTATTTGGGAATCATCTTAAGTAAACAGAGAAATTGTTTGGATGAATGGGAGAAAAAAATTGATAAATGAAGCTAAGAAAAGAAAAGGACTGATAAAGAAATTTATCAGTGTTTTCATATAATAAATATGATGTAACTAGAATTGTATGGAAGGGAGTGGCAGTAACAGGGTTAACTTATGGCAATGATGTGCTATGTGTTAGTAAAGAGGTGTTAGATTGCTTAGAAAAAGTACAAAGAGAAGTAGGAAGACATGCATTAGATGCAGATATGTGAATGACAAAGGAGGCAGAGGCAGTTCAAGAAGACATGGGATGGTCAAGTTTTTATATGAGGGATGCAAAATGAAAATGTTCAGTAGATTGCAATTTATGGATAATAAGAGAATAGCCAAAATAGTATTTAATTGGGTTATGAGTAAACGACAGGCAACAAGATGGGTGAAAAAGGGTAGTACGGTATGCAGAAGATTTGAATATAGAATTTATATCAGTATATTTATACAAAGGGGGGATAATTGTGTTAGAAGTTGAGTGTTGTAGTGACAAGGAATGGGATAGAAGAATAGATGCATTAATAAAAAATAGAGAATTGGAGAGATGGAGAACTAGTATGAAGAGTAAAAAGAGTTTAAATATATATAGAAATAAACAGAATATTGGATGCAAGTTAATTTATGATAATAGCAAGGAAAGTAGTTTACTATTTAAGGCTCCAACAGGATCTTTAGCAACGAGGAATATACACATAAATGGAAAAATATTTGGGATTTAGTTTGCAAGTTATTTAAGGAAGGCATAGAAAATATTTGGCATCTGTTAATTGAATGTAAATGCCTACATGCAGAAATAGTGCAAATAATGAAGTTGTGGGAGAATAAATATAAACAAAGTGATTATACAGAAAGTGGGTTCTTGGTTTTTAGGCTAGGTTTGGGAAAAGATAAGATGGATTTGGATATAAAGGTTATAGAGTTGACAAAGATTATTTTGTGGAAAGGAGATGGAGCAGAACAGAGAAGAATATGGGAAAAACTTAGGGTGGGGAATGGGAAGAGAAAGTAAGGTGGCTAACAAGTTTCTCTGAGCATAGTGGCTGAGAGATTTCCGACTCCGAAAAAGAAGCCACTATCCATCACATCACAACTGTTTTAACAGCTAGTGTACGCACAGGAAATGATAATCATGTGTGTTTTAATGATTTTAGAATATTCCTTTCCATAGGATGATTGTTACTGTTGCTTTTAGAAAACTGAAAATACCAAAATGTAGTGATACTGAACTGGGGTTCAGATCTGTATGTCTATACAAGTTAATTGGCTTGAATTGAAAACCGTATTGCATTTTCATCTTGGGCTCATAACCTTATAGTTAATTAAATCAGTAAAAGATAGCTGCTGTAGGATTATATTAGATCCTAAGATCTAGATGCAGTGCTCTCACATCTAAGAGTTCTTACTGATGAAAACCTGAAGCTAGAAACTAGTCTGAGATATTGGATTAATAAGTGCTAGATAGGGATTTTATGTGTTAACCTTCTTGCTTCCGTTGATCACTAAGACTTGCACTGGATATTACTATTGTATGAAGAGTTTGCTACTGTGATTGAAAATATATATACACTAAATGCTGCAACCATATTTTTACAACTTGAAAAAAATTTGGTTTGCTTCTTAGAAATAGTGTACTGATTTAAAATTTTTTGTATTATTGTATTAAAAGTAAAAATCTTTTACTATATATTTTTTATTTTATATTTGCTTTTATATATATGTATTTTTAGTATATAGCTCTGTTTGATAAAAAATAGTCAAATATTTTGATCTTACATGCAGAGCTAACACTAGGAATTTTGCCACACTATGCAGTAGCATATTCTGCTGCCTCACCTTTTTTTAAAATTAACACTTAAATATTTTAAAACAATTATATTTAATAATGAAAATGTTATTGCGATCTTAGTCATTAAATATTTGCTATGAGCTCAGAATCATTTATTTCGATACTTTCACTTGTTTTCTCTTCCACTACTTCCGCTTTTAGATGTTTGTGTAAAATTTTACTTTGTTTTCGAATGTCTTTTTTTTTTTTTTCAAATTTCCATTTGCAGCATTTGTTAACTGATAATTTTTTCTTTTATCAAATATATTATTATTTATATAAATGTTGAAAATTGTTTGACAAACTTTCATAAACAAAAGAATAGAAAAAAGCACTTATTATTGCAATATTGTATAAAATTATTTTATTTGTATTTTCATCAGAATTTCTGGAAAAAATTTATATTATGACAAAAGAATCTGTATATTTAAACTAGTTCTTAAATGCCAGGAGGTTCTGGTTAAATGTTAGAGCTGTTGTCACATATAATAAGAATGTTTTAGGTATGATCTACATTTGAATAAAATAGATAATAATTTAATGAAGAATATAAGTATTGAGAACATTCGGAATTCAAAATTTTTTTGTATAAAATTTAAATCTTGATTGTAATGTCTATAATTGATAATTATTAGACTATCAAATTAAAATTACTTATGCTAAGAAAAATAGTATTAAATAAATTTATTTTTGGAAAATATTAATATTAAGCACTCTGACTTTTTTTCAGCTTACTTTATTAGACAATGCTCTTTTTTTCTAAAAGCCTTTAGAAATAGTCACCAGATATATTTAAAATAAAACATGTCTCCATGATTAATTTCTGATTTCTTCCTTTTCTCAAAAAAGAATGTGAAATAGCCATTTTGATTTTATTCAGTGCTTTACTTATCTCACAATTACCTTTCGTTTTGGTAATAATGAGGGTATTTAATGATTTTACAAATTCTAAAAGTAATTATAAAAATTTGTATTTTGTTTCTGTCTGTAATTGAAATGATTCAAGTACTTGGCAAATAAATTTCAATATACAGTATATGCTGTTAGATACACATAGCATCAAGGCATTGTTTTGAGTTCTATGTTCATTTTTCTCAGAATACTGAGATTAATTGTCACTATGATAGCAATTCTTTTCTACTGACAAATAACATTAGAAATTTATGTCTAAATAGTTAACTTATTCTGAGAGAAAAAAGCAAAAGAATATCTCATCCAATATTCTATATCTTTATCATAAGTTTTCTTCTATTTGATTATTTCTGCTCTGATTATTGCTGCCATGCTATTTTTAAACTCTCAGAATCACAAAATTCTTTTTTATTTTTTTAAAATGTAAATTATGTTGCAAATTGCTGGATAATTTTTAAATTGGAGTGTCTTTTATGGAGTCTGTATAAAAGCAGATTAAAATGTAATTGCTGTGTCCCTTTGATAATCTTTTAATATCTGCCAGATAGCATCAATAACTTTATTAAAGAGAAAAATCCAGACAATTTAAACTTAACAACACAAGCTTATTCACTTATCAATAAATGTATATAAATCAAATAATAAATAATAATTAGAAATTACTTTGTAATCTTTAAAGTCCATTATAATCTGTAAATATATGAATTAACTTATTCATATACATAATATGATAATTAAATATAGTTCTTATATCTATGTGTTACCATTAATGGTGGTATCTTATATACATAGATATTACTATGTGCAATGATTCCATAATGATCATTTTTTATTTAGCCAACACTTTGGTGATGCCTACATATTATATATTTAATATATCAGCCAATCTTTGAGTAGATCATTACAGGTATTTATATTAGTTCTTCCTGCATAATCTGAGCACATTTGCATATATTATCTTTTATTATTATTCAAAGATATTCATGTCATATGTAAATTTTTCTAGAGTGATAATAATAATGGCATAAATTGTACTATTTAATTACTAGATTTCAATAAAATTTATTTATCCTTTAAATATATTATAATGATCAGATGGAAATTGTAACTTGTGCCCTATGTGGCTGCAAGAGGCGCTGTTTCTGTGTCAACCATAGAAATATTCAGAGTAGAGGGCCAAAAGCAGCGATGCAAGTTCCAGCCGCTTTTTTTACATTTTCTCTATTTATTTATTTACATAAATCACATGGGTGCCACCTGGCTTTAAGCATCATGGAAAAAACTAATGCATATATTTAAAACAATATTTTATTCAATATAATAATGTAAACATTACACAGCCCCATTTGTAATGCATAGTGTAAACCAAGCAGTCTTACATAAACAAAGTAACAAATCATGCAGTAATAATTTATTTACAAGTGTACTTACTAATTGATGTACAATTTATTTTTTTTAATAAAATTAACAAATCATATAACAATAATTTATTTACAAGGTATAATCATTAATTGCTATACAATTTATTTTTTTAGCAAAATCCTTTAATCTTCATATGTCATAGTATCAATATATTCATAGATAATATCGAACTTGCCAGACCTTTAACCCTGTCTTCAATAAACTTAAATATAATTCTACACGTGTATGAATTCATAAATATAACATTTTTTTAACTCGCATGTTTGCTAGTACTTACACATACATAGGTTCTATATGGGATAGACATCAATGCTATAAGGAATGGTCTTTTTAGCTCCTATTCCTAAACATAAAATGCTTATATAATAATAACTGTAAAGGGATGGTCATTTTGATCGTAACCCCTAACTGAATAAAACTTCTATACAATAATTATAAGGAGTGGCCTTTTGTTCTAAACCTAATTTAATACAACTACAATTTATACAGGCATGACTTGTTGTAAGATTGATCCCTAACTCATTAATCTGATAATAATGTATTCTCCCATATGGATGTGAACATATGTAAAATATTAAATATTGAACAAACAACTGCGCATATATAAATTTATCTATAATTAAAATTACCCCAAATTCAAAAATTCAACCAGATCAGCAAAAAATATAATATTAAAACACAACCAAAGGTTTCACTGCTACAAGCAGACTTCTCAAGTGTAAAGAACTACAAAAACTACACAATATATATAATATTAAACATTACCCACAAATGCATGCATTCACTTCCCAACCACCCTTAATATTAAAAGAACTCTTAAATAAGTTAATTGCTTCAGAATAATAAATTTTCAATAATAAAGATTAAAATACTAGTTTTCTACTTCACCTTTGAGTAGTAAGTAATTTAACTTGCGCTTTATGCAAAAAAGTGAAGGTCTCTGAAAGCGCTTAGCCATATAACTTGTAAGAAGATTGAGACAAGCTTCACTTTTTTGCGTAAAGCGCAAGTTAAATTACTTAATAATAAAGATTCTTTATTTCTTCTTTTCTATTAATTTTGATGAAGCTAAGGTTGTCTTCTTTGAGAGAAATGAAATCAAAAGAAGAATTAAAGAATCTCTATTATTGAAAATTTATTATTCTAAAGCAATTAACTTATTTAAGAGTTCTTTTAATATTAAGGGTGGATGGGAAGTGAATGGATTTGTGGGTAATGTTTAATATTATATATATTGTGTAGTTTTTGTAGTTCTTTAAACTTGAGAAGTCTGCTTGTAGCAGAGAAACCTTTGGTTGTGTTTTAATATTATATTTTTTGCTGGTCTGGTTGAATTTGGGGTAATTTTAATTATATTTTGACTAGTTTAGCTTTATGCTTGTAATGTTTAAATTCATCTATATAAAATTCAATTTTCAGTAATTAAGTATAAATTTAACTATGAATGAATGAGACTAATGGAAATAATTACATTGTTAATGAGTTTTTTGATCTTTAGGCAATTTATATGTGTGCATTGCATTTACATGAATATCATTATTTATTTATTTTGCCTTTCCTCTTATTAATAGCTTATATAAAATTCATAAGCTTGACTATATATGGGATATATAATAATTATTTTTTTCTTTAAAAAAAAATTTTTTTTTAACAAGTGAAGAGAAGTTATTACAAATTTACTACCCTTTTTTTTTTAATTGACAATTTCTTTTAAATAATACTCAGATAATAAGCCTTATTTATAAATTCAGATCATTTAAAATAAAGTACAGATCATTCTTTAAATATAATACTTGCCCGAAAACAACATAATTGTCATTTACTTTTTTCTGCGAAATATTAAATGTCCATTTAGAATGATAGTATAGCTTTATAATTTCTAGCTGCGTTTTAAGTAAGCACTAATTCTTCATTATTCAAAATTTGATTTAAAAGTGTTCCAGATTAGATCTAGCTAACAGTCTAGTGGTGTTTTTCCTTTTTATTTACAAGGCATAGTCAGTCCTGGGATTTGAAGGAAGTAATATCCCCTTCTGATTAAAAGAAAAGAAAATTGATTTTTATATCCAAAACTTAGTTTCTTTCTTGAACCTCGTTTTAGTTCTTTTTTTTTTTTTAAAACAAATTTGCATATCATTTTGCTTAGAAGAAGAAAAAAAATTCTTATTTTTTATTTTATTTATTGAAATGATTGTTTCAATATATATATTGAAACAGTTAGATCTGTTTCATCTATTATATTCTATAATAGTGTATTTCGTTTCACTCAGATTGCATGTGTTTCTTTAATTTAAAACTTTGAGTGTGCTAGTAATATTGCGAGTATGTGCGTGTATAATCGTCTTGTTAATTATAATATGAAAATACAGTCTTAAATATTTATATACGTGCATATTCATTTATGTTTGTTAAAACTAAAGTAAACATAACGGTGTGTAATTAGAATTTATCTATATAACAAAATAATAAGTTTAAATTTATAAAACTACTTATTTAAGTTTCAATATTCATTTTAAATAATTTTCAAGTTCTATAATTTCCAAGTTCTATTGTTTGTTTAAAATTACACAAGCTGGTAATTTGTTTATGAGTTTTAACATTTCGTCTAAAAATAATCTTTAGCTAAAACTTGGCCCATTTAAAATTATAACTAAGACACATTATAAAATTCAGTCAGGCATAAATGCATACTAAGTGCTTTGCAAAACTCTAGGGAATATATCTTGGGCTCTAGATGTAGCTATGATGCAAATTGAAATAATTGAACTTTTAAGTCCAGTTTAACTATAGCAAATATTAAAAACTAAGTGGATATTTAGTTAAAGGCAAAGTTCAAACCAGTAAACAAGTGATGTTGGAAAGAAAAAGGGGGAGCGACCTACTGTCAAAAGTAGAATATAAAAAAAGGCCTGTAGTAACCATAAAAAGTTGTTGTTGTTGCAGTCGATTTAACAGAGAGAAGACGCCCAAGAAAGATGCCTTGAAAGACCAGTGCCAAAAATAATAAAAAAAGCCATTCCTGCCTTAATTTAGCAAGCTGAATTCTAGAAAGCCATTACCCAAGCTGTTCAAATGATGATCGTTGACTAGAGACAATAGACAGCCGTCTACTTGTCCCAGACAAGCTGCTACCAGATGAGAGAAAACATCAACCTCAGCCATGCCCAGTCCAGTGATGGAGAAGTTACATCTAAAATCCCAGAGAGTTCCTGACCAAGGTAATGGGGAAAGCCGCCACAGAAGTAAATTCCCAGCTGCATCCAGATTCAAACTTAGAAAAACCACAGCCGATTTAACAGAGAGAAGACGCACTAGAAAGATGCCTTGAAAGACCCACTACCAAGATTACTGGTAAATCATTCTGCAGAATATGTAATTTCATAACTAAACTTATTCTAAATGAAAAGCTAGCTAACTAATCAATCTCGTAATTAATTATATCATTTAAATGTTACACTAAACTGTTTATATTAAATTTATTTAAAGCTTAGAGCACTCTCAAAATTCTTGTTTGATCATAAATATTTTAAATAACTATAAATATTTAGGTTCTATAAAATCATTCAAACACATTTTTCATTTCTAAATTATAACTATTGATTGTTTTCTGCAATTTATTCTTATGCCATCTATCTTTAGTTTGAATTTCATGTTTATTAATTTACGCAATGTTCATCAGAACGGAGTTTTGTAGGTTAATGATTATCGGAGGCGCGATTAAGCACCTTTTTATTATATCAGATTATTGTAATAAAGAATATATGCGAAGCTCCCTTCTGAAATAAAACTATTACTTACGCTTGAGTGAATCAGTTACTTATAATGCCCAAAATAAGTTATTTAAAACGCATCTTTGCACAGGTTATTTAAAATTAAAATATTTGGCTCAAGTTATTTAACATGTATATTTTACGTATGTTATTAAAAACGCATATTTGTGTAAGTTATTTGAAATAGATATTTTTTATGAGTTATTTAAAATTAATATTTGAGTAGGTTATTTAAGAATCAATATTTTGCGTGAGCTATTTAAGAATCCATATTTGACGTAGATTATTTAAAAGTCAGTTCGTTTGATATTAGATGTAAATTATACAACATATAATTAATGTTTCAAGTTCTAGTAAATCTTTAAACTTTTGCTATATCTCCGTTTAATTAAAAATTAAGAAGCTATACAGACCCTTAAATCAGATTCACATTATCGCCTTTATCATGTGACTTAATAATTTCATTTATGAACTGACCAGTGGTAGTAGCACTGAAAGAAGCTAAGACTTTGGTGTAATTAATTTATGAAAATATTAAATTAGCGTTGCGAATGTGTTGCTAGTTAGCATAAATATGCATCTCTCCTTGCTATACCCATAACGGCCTATATCCGGATCATTTCCATGTCAAGTCACGCCTCGAAAGTTTAGGCAAATGTAACATTTCTTGGTATTGAAGGAACCAAAGCGTTCCAAATGGCTTGTAAACCACTGTTCTGCTCACTTGAATAAAAAGGCCTCATCGTATTATAGCAAGCAGCCTGGTCTGAGGAACCGTTTACTAGGTAATAAACCTCAATTAAGAACACATTCGAGGCATACTTATTTTGATACTGTAGTTTATAACGCACTAGAATCTGACATTTGACTGCCACACCTCAGTTCAGCTCCCCTAGAAAGTAACTTCGGCTTTGATCCGATTCGGAATCTGAGTTAATGCATTTATCTGTGTAGCAATTATATATCATGCAAATATCTTTATAGTTGAGTTTAAACTTAGGTAATAATAATATAATTTCTATCAGTTACCAATAACTTGATCACTCTAACTATTACTAATTTCCACTATATAGAACATAGCGTGAGTTAGGACATGGCAGATGGTATAAGCCTATTAAAAAGTCATAGACTAATTAAACATTTTGTAAACTCAAAAGCCACTCACCTATGTGTGAGCACTATATAAATTGCTTTATGATATTATTTTATAATCCTGAACCACTCACCTACGTGTGAGCACTATATAAATTGCTTTATGATATTATTTTATAACCCTGAACCACTCACCTGCATGTGAGCCCTATATAATGAGTTTTGTAACCACTATACAAATTGCTGTAATATATTTTTCATAACCCTGAGTATTCACTCACCTGTGTGGGAGCAAGCTATACTCAATTTATTTTGCTTTATAATTTATTAAGTATTATATTAAATTTATGGAATATAAATTTGTCTCAGTCTCCATTCTTGCTCATTACCTTATGAATCACTAGTTAAGTTATATAATATGTAATAAGGGGGACGTCTCATGTTTTACTGCTTTGCTATTGCTGGAACGTGAATAAAGGATATCGAGTGTAACCTCAGGCATGTCATTCACAATGAGTTGACTTGGAAGCACGAGTAAGAAGGTTGAGGTATGATCAGATGTAGGATATTACTATCCCGACTTGGTCAGCTTTTGGTTCTCGGTCTCTTGAGCAAATTTCCAAACCTGACCATTACAATATATGTTTATATGCACAGACAGTCCTCTTGTTCTCTCACTTTAGAAAATATTTGTGTAATATTATACCAGTAATCTTGAAATTTGTGGGATCTTCAACGATCTCAAACAGGCCTTGGCAGTGATAATGATCTTTTTTTTTCATGAACAGAAATTACTTTTTTTTGATTAGATTGTTTAGATGATAATAAATCCTTTGCTGGTTCTATTTCTTGATCATCTGATATGATGGAATTCCTCTGATCTGACTATCAATAGGCATTTCTCCCTTATTTTGTGAGGCTGAAGATGAATCAGCACACTCCTTTTCTTTATCGGAATTCTCTTTTTTATTAGCTAATGATAATTGAGCACTATCTGTTTCTGACATCTCATTTTGGTGAGGTCATAAATAATTGATGTGCTTTTATAAATATTTTCCAATTGGATTATTCTGATATCTTTAGCCAAAACTTTTATTATCATACCAGGAAGCCATTTTTTCCTTAAAATATTTCTAATCCAAACTTGTTCACTGATTTAAAAATTTTCATGATCTAAATTGTTTCACCAATTATGTTATTATTAGTTGGTAATAACTTGGGCAGATATGTGCAAAATTTTTGATACATTAACAATTCTGCTGGTATTGTCATCATCGATGTGCACTGTATAAAATGTTGAAAAAACTTTGCATTGATTAGTACTTCATTTATATGCTGGTATACTGTCTTATTCAACGTCAATTTAAAATATCGAATTGTCTTTTTGGCCAAATCATTGAACTTGGGTGGTTATTGTGGTGTCAGAACCTGGTGTATTGTTGATAACAATAGTTTCCAGATATTTTTGTCTTGCGAAGATTTCATGTAATGCCTTAATACATTCATCACATATTTTTGATGAGCTGTACTCCATTCATTTGGAGTATGAAGTTATAACAGGTAAAAATATATAGTCATTCATTGACCTGGTATGGCCTAAATGTAGTCTCTTTCATGTCTCCAAACATTTTGATTACGATTTTCAATCTCTTTGGAGGCAAGTTAGCTGTGGATTGACATTCTAAACAATTCTTCACTGTCTGCTCTATCACCTGACTTATATTAGCCACCATATATGTGACCTTGCTAAGGCTTTCAAGCATATTACTTCTGAATATCTCTTATGTAATAAACTAAGTACTTGCTTTCAGTTAAGACATTATGAGCACACAGGTAGTCATAAGGATGGAATCATTGCATATAAATCAACTTTCACACACATTTCAAATAAATTTTGTCATGTAATTTGGTCAACTTATTAGTCATCTGTATTTTATCCAATTTTGTAGAGTTTTATGTCCGAGGTCATTTCTAGTTCAATTTGCAACCTTAGTATTGTTCAATATTTTAGAATTCATGGAGTCTTTGTATTTATTTTTGTAAACTTCTGCTGAGACTTGCAAGTATCTGGAAAACATGATAAGACAGAATTATTAATGCATGGAAATTTTTGCATGCATCTGTCCAAGTTATTACCAGCTGATAATAACATAATTGGTGAAAACAATTTAGACCACGAATCTTTTAAAGTTGTTTAACCAATTTTGAATTGCAGACATTTTAAGAAAAAAATGGCTTCCTGGTGCGATAATAAAAGTTTTGGCTAAACAAATCAGAATAATTGAATTAAACAATTGAAAATGTTTGAGGTGACACATCAATTATTTACAACCTTACCAGAATGAAATGTCAGAAACAGATAGTGGCCAATTATCATCAGCTAATAAAAAAGAGAATTCTGATAAAGAAGAGGAGTATGTTGATTTATCCTCAGCAGCAAAAATAAGGAAATATCTCCTGATAACCAACTTTAGGAATTAGATTTCACTGAAACAAATATTAAATCAGATGATCAAGCAGTAGAATCAGCGGAGGATCTATTATCATCTAAACAGTCCAATCAAGAAGAAGTAATTTATGATAATGATGAAAAAGATTTGTAGACCCCACAGATTTCAAGATTATTGGTGTAACTTTATAGATTATTTTCTAAAGTGCGCATGTATATTTAAAATGTAAATACAGTTTATTGAAATCTTGTAATTACATAAAGATAGTACAGTAATAATAAATCTAATTTAAAGATAGAAAGGCATTTTAATGGTGCAAAAATATTGTTAAAGTCTACAATTGAGCTCTAAATATAGATATTTTAGAATAAATTATATTAAGGGAAAGGCAAATGATGATAATTTTTTATTGATTCTAATTAAATGTTATTGAAATATTCTGTTGCTTTAAAGCAGACAACATACATACATGTAGGAATTATTGGATAACTCAAACATATTCATGTGTGATTTATTATTATTATTAAAAGATGATTTATTTTCTTATTAGATGATGTGATTAATCTAAATTAAATTTTTTTATTTTTATAGTTCTTATGTTGATGGTAAGCACTCAATTCCAGGAGTAAAAGAAGTAGAGCTTATGTACACTGCAATGGAAAGTCAAATTCAGGTAAGTAAATATGAGTTTGTAACTATAAGTATTTCACACCTTTCTAAATATGATCACATTATTTTTGTTTATTAAAATTTCATAGTAATAATTAAAATGTAATTAAAGAATTGTGTATAATAAAACAAACTGTATTGGAATCTGAAATATTAAGTAGTATTTTAAGAAATGTGTATATTATTATGTATAGAAGAAACAAATATACTTCAATCTTATGTGAAATAAATACTCATTATTCTAGCATTATTTTTTATGCTATCTTGTATCAAGTTTAATTATGAACAGATAAAAACATGAATCATTTTTTATCTTTGTCTACATTTTTAAACGTAAAATACACAAAAACAACAAGAAGAATGAAATTTAAATCAGCCATGGTTTTATTGGAATATTTGCTTCATATGTAATATGTTATAGTAGAATAATTGCAAGGTTATTAAAAATAAGTAGTTATTTTCTCTGCCTTGTATATTCGGATTTAAAACTATTTAAGTGGAACTCTAATAACATGTTGACATTTAAATTTTGTCCTTATTTTGCCATATTTATTTTATAATTCTATTTAAAAATTTAGATGTAGATGAGAAATGATTCATTCTTTTATTTGTTTGTAGTTAAACTTGATACTATGTGGCATGAAAAATTGGGATGGATTGAAAAACATAAAATGTTAATCGTCTTGTCGGAAATTAAATTAAACTTTGTTATTTGATTATATCGATAACACTATAATTAAAAATTAATTTGTAATTCAATATATATGAATAATAAGTATCTCATTGTTTTGTCAATTTATAGCAAAAATTAGGTTATATGCATATATGTACTCTGCTTGAAGGTAAATTGAGTAGTGAGGCAATTTCTTGCCACTTCTTAACACAATTGATTCCAATAAATATGTATTGAAAACAGCATTATATTAAAAAAACATCTATTAACAAATTTTACTCCTTCTATGCTCTCTTTACTATGCTTTATTAAATTCAATTATCTTATAGTTTTAATTTTAAAATGTTATATAAATAATTATAAAATATATATGTGTGTGAATATATAATAACAAGACAGTTAATATATGCTTATATAAAAAATAATACAATGAAATTGTAGATTTTGTAATTCTGAAAAAGATTGAGAATCGAAAATGTAAGATAATTGTATTAAATAAATTATTGTCAAGAAGAGCAAAATTTGTTAAAGAAAAACTTCTAATAAAATATATTTTCATTTAACTTTTTTCATGCAATATATATATTTTTTAATAACAGTTGTAGATTGGTTTTCTATTCTAATGCCATCTATAGTAAACTGAATAATCAGTGATTATACTAAATTAAGTGATTTGTTATTATATAAAAATAATTATTGCTCATTGATAAGAATTTAAAAAGTTTATGTCTTCTATCAGCTAGATGATTGCTGAAAATTAAAAAAAAGTGAGATCTAGTACATTGAGCATAATTGGTTCCAAAATCTTTTTTGTTATATTATCCATTCATTCTAATGTACATCAAAATATGTGAATTTAGGATTAATCCATTTCAACCTCACAGACTGAAGCAAAATTATTGTCTAAAATAACCATTTAAAAAAGAAAAATATAATGCAAAATCAAAAATACAAGTTTTATATAAAACTTAAATAAATGAATTAATTTTATAAGTGTTTTTACATTTTTATTTTTGATTTTGCATTATATATATATATTTTTAAATGGTTTATTTTAGATAGTAATTTTGCTTCAGACTAAGCTTGAAATGGATTAATTCTAAATACATATATTTTGTTGTACACTAGAGTGAAAAGATAATATAACAAAAAAGATTTTGGAATCAATTATGCTCAATGTACTAGATGTCACTTTTTTTAAATTTTCAGAAATCATCTAGCTGATACAAGACATACACTTTTTAAATTCTTATCAGTGAGCAATAATTATTTTTACATAATAACAAATCACTTAATTTAGTATAATCACTGATTATTCAGTTTACTATAGATGGCATTAGAATAGAAAGCTGATCTACAACAATAATTAAAAAAAATATAATTTGCATGAAAAAGTTAAATGAAAATGTTATATTTTATTAGAAGTTTCTCTTTATATTGCTTATAATAACTTCTTTCATATATACTTTAATGCAAAAAAATTTTTTTAATAAAAGTTCTTTATTTTCCTGACAGTTTCGACTGTCCAGCAGTCTTCATCAGAGCTTTCTCAAACCTCCTCTGCTCTGATGAAGACTGCTGCACACTCGAAACTGTCAGGAAAATAAAGAAGTTTTATTAAGAAAAATTTTTTGCATTAAAGTGTATATGAAAGAAGTTATTATGAGCAATATATATGAATATATGAAGATATGCAAAGAAAGTAAAGGAGAAGAATAAGAGTATATGCTTCTAATAAGTTTCCTTTAACAAATTTTATTCTTCTTGACAATAATTTATTTAATACAATTATCTTAACATTTTCGACTGTCTAGCAGTCTTTTTCAGAATTATAAAATCTACAATTTCATTGTATTATTTTTTATATAAACATATATTAACTATCTTTTGCAAATTTGAAAGTTTTAATGAAAAATAAATTCTAATTCATTTCTCAAATCATTATTTCAGCTTTGCGTTCTTTCAATTTCTTTTGAGACAGGCAAATTGATTCTTCAAATATTCAATTTAGCAGATTATAATTTTAAAACAATATTTGATAATTTTAAATTTTTGGTAGCAAAAATACAGTATTACACTTTTTTAAAAAATTATTCTGCTACATAGATGTATAACTTTAGCCATGAGCTAGAAAATAGCGTAAAAAAACAAATCAAAAAAAGAAATAATTTTCAAGTAAAAAAATTATAAACATCTAAGTGCTGAATATTGACTGAATAAATCAATAATTTATTTAAAAAAAAAAAACAAATTTGTTTATATTTTTTATATAAGATTTTTTTTGTATTTAAAAAGTAGTGTTTTCACCCACTGGACAAGCTGCCAGGTGACGCTGTAGAACCACCAAGAAGCCTGTAACTGATAAATTTCTAAAAACAAAAATGGCTCAAAATTGCTGAAATATAAAAAATATAAACAAATTTGTTTTTTTTTAATAAAAAAAAATAAATAAATATGTATATAAATTATTGATTTATTCAGTCAGTATTCAGCACTTAGATGTTTATAATTTTTTCACTTTTTTTACTTGAAAATTATTTCTTTTTTTGATTTGTTTTCTTACACTGTTTTCTAGCTCATGGCTAAAATTATATATCTATGTAGCAGAATAATTTTTTAAAAAAGTGTAATACTGTATTTTTGCTAGCAAAAATTTAAAATTATCAAATATTGTTTTAAAATTATAATCTGCTAAATTGAATATTTGAAGAATCAATTTGCCTGTCTCAAAAGAAATTGAGAGAAACCCCAAAGCTAAAATAATGATTTGAGAAATGAATTAATCATTTTAATAAATAGTTATACTTATAAAATTTCCAAACAAAATTACAATATTTGAAAAGAAGAAATTAAATCGAGTTTATTATAATTTTAATACTGAACTATTTAGGTGCTATTTAGTTAAAGAATACTACCTATTAATAACAAGCAGCCACATACTCATAAATGAACCAGAGAACTAAGTTGATGTATTTATATATGAGAAGAGTCAAAAATTATCTGAACTCCAGTTATATCAAAATTTGTATTGGGTGTACTGTCTTGTGAGGACTTTCCTTATGATTATCGTCTCTCCAATCATTGCTGCACAGTTATGAATGTGACAATGGTATAAGAAACAATGGTAGCCCCATTTATGATTTTCATGAAAGAAGGCAGTGTTCAGTGATTCGTTTTTGTGACATGATGTATCTCTGGTGCCAATATTTACTTAAGACTGTGCGCTGTATAAAGAAAATATATTGTCACAAAGAAATATGTATGAATGGATAGAGAATTTCAAGAAAGATTCCACAAGTTTCCTCCATAAAAAAGAAGCCAGATGCCCATTTATATCCACAACATTGAGCATGCACATGAATTGATTTTGTTGAATAGATGACTGACAGTGGATTATATGGAAAATCATTTGCAAATCAGTCATGGCTCTGCCTACGCAATAATCCATAGTTTGAAAAAATTTTAACATTGATTGATTAATTAAATTTTTATTGCAATTTATTTTTTCTAGTTTTATACATTATATGTATATGCAATTGATTAATGAGGGGGAAAAATCAAGGAAATTCATGCTTGTTGCTAAATTTAGAATTAAGCAATAAATAACTGGTTAATCCTGTATAAAAATGTCTATGACATCAACAGTCTTATGTATCTCAACAAGTGCCATTCTCTATTATATGGTTGAATATCAACCTATGGAAAATAAATAAGTTGCTATACAGTTTTTACTCATATATATGCAGGTGGTGAGATATAGAAAGATGAGATTTAATTTCTCTTTAGATTAAACCATGAAACACGTTTAGAGAATCTTCATTCCAATTTTTCATGACTCTTAGTAAAATTAAACTATCGTTTGGATGAACCAATGTGTGGCTTATGTAAATGAAAAATTATAGAGTTATCACTTATAAATGTGATAAAAAATTGCTATTTATTTTCATTTTAAAAGAATAAAATTGGATTGAATAAAGTCATTTTGATTACCCAGTATTATTAGTTCAAAAATCCAATATTCCGTTATATTTTGGTGAGTAACATGGGCCTAGTAAATCTATATTCCTAAGAAAAAAATAAATTCACTATATTCCATTAAAGTTTGACATTTCATTTTGTGCATATGATAAATTTATTATTCCTGAGAGGAAGAAAATGTCATATAAATTTTTTTGAAATATTTTGGTTTCACAATGTGTGAACATGATAAATTTATATTCCCCCAAAAAAAAACAAAAAACGATTGAATAAATATAATGTGTTAAATTTGCCAAATTTATTTGGAATAATAATTGAACTATCCTCTAGTTGCTATGTTCAATAACCTTTTACAGTAAGAAAATAGATTATTTCTCACCATATTTTAGAGCTTTTAATGAAGAGTTATTCAGCACAATAACAGCCAGAGAGCAAATTTAATGCAGCATATGTATTTTAATGTAAATTGATTTTTGAATAATTGATATTAAGTTTATAGAGTAGAGATATTTCATCAACTTATAAAACTCTAGAATAAATAAATGTTATATATATATATTGAATTAAATATCTTCCATGGATTGTTATTCTAATAAAGATCAGAAATAAGTAGACTTTATCCATGTAAACAGAGAGAACTTTTATTTTTGATGTTGCCAGGAAACTATCAATTACTGTTAATTTACAGTCTCCTTGAAGCTAAATAAGTTTTTTCTATTGTTTATAGTAGCTCTTTTGTTGGGGTTATTGTTGAAGTAAAAGATCTTTTATTTTAAACTCAAGTTATTAAATGAACTTAAACCTAGAAAGCTATTTTATATGGGTATGATAATGTGAGAGAATAGATCTTGACATTCTGCAAATAATATTTTTAACTTCTCCACAGAGATATATATGTTGAATTAAATATCTTCCATGGATTATTATTCTAATAAAGAACAGAAATAAGGAGTTTTTATCCATGTAAACAGAGATAACATTTGCTTTTGATGTTGCCAGGAAATTATCAGTTACTACTAATTTACAGTCCCCCGAGGCTAAATACGTTTTCTCCGTTATATATAATAGCTCTTCTGATAGGGTTTATTATTGAAGTAAAATGTCATCTTTTACTTCAAACCCAAGTTATTAAATGAATTTAAACCCAGAAAGCTATTTTATGTGGGTGTGATAATAGCATCTATCTTCACATTTTGCAAATAATATTTTAAATTTCTCCAGAGAGTTGTTAATTAAAGATCTTCCATGAATTGTTATTCTGATAAAAAAAACAGAAATTGAGAAATAAAATAGTGATGAAAATTAAGGATTTTAAGAATATTTAATATACATAAATTAATAATAAAAAACATCTATTATATGTAAGTGTAGACAAAAAGTAACTACATTACATTATAGAATAAGATTTTTGAGATTAGACAAAAATAAAATGTGAAAAAATTATTTGTTCTCTCTAAATATTTTTTTATTATAAATAGAGATTTATTTAAGAGTGATGGGATATGTTAATTAGAAAAGAATATAATTTGATAAGAGCAAAGATAAAAAATTAATTTTGAAGTGAAAATGAAAATATATTAGTACTTAAGGAGAATAATAGGAGAGTTATCATAAGGAAATATTTTTTTAAATTATTTTTTTCTCATTACTAATAACATATTAAATAATTTTATCAATTTAGAATTAACACACGTGTATATAAAATAAAAAAATACATGACTTCTTTATCTCATTATTGCCTATATCTTTTAGTTATTTAATTATGATTTATGTATTACTTATTGCTTATTTATCTATTAATAATAATTTTTCAATTTTTATAGTCTTTGTGTGAGAAAGTGGGTAGTAATGATAAGGAAATAGTCCAACTGAGTGAAGAAGTTATAGCTTTGGAACAAAAAATACAATCAATCAAAGATAATATCAAAAATGGTAGGTCTTTTTGGAATTTGTCATTTACTATGTCATAATGTTGCTGAGTGAACATAAAGGAGGTGACAAAAAACTAATTTTAATTAATGTTCATAATGCTTTAAGTATACAAAAAAAAAAAAAAAATCATAACTGAAGCATATTTAATTAGCATTCAAAAATTTCTGTTTTTTTTTTTAATGACAGGTTTAATTAATATTATAGAATAGCAATAAGAAATTTAAATTATTGCATTTAATATTATTATTATTGGCTCTTAATAATATAAGTACAGATGCAAACAGATGGGAGTAATTCGTAGCATAAAATATTGTTTCCTATTTTTATTAACAAAAAAAATAAAATTAAAAATAATACAATTTTAATGTAAACTATAATTTACCACTATCTACTCTGCATGTGGAGATAAATGAAATTACTTGTCTTTTGATAATTAGCTGGTATCTAAATAACTCATATATTGTAAAATATTTAGAAGCAATCAGTAGTTTATTAATATAGTCCACTAAAGTTAACTTAATAATCAGTATTTATAATGCTTGAATGGATTCAAAGTATATCCCCTTTTTTTGATCAGTTTATTTTATTCTCAGTATAGTCTCATTAGTTTTCCTTAAACAGTTTTTTACATTATGGGAATGAATTTTTGTTGTTTGCACAAGTGTGGATGTATGAATATACCCCAAACAGTAACACTTATTATGCTAATACTGTATTATGTGCTTACAAATAATGGATATTGTCGTATTTTATTTTTAAGTTTCTTAATGAAATTATTGCCTGTTACAGCATACAAAATTACATGACACTAAATTTTTACTTAAAAGTTCCAGTGATCACTCTCTCTTTCTATATTAAAGCCAATTCCACATAACTATGATTTATATTTTATTTATATGTGTAATGAATTTCTTTTGATTTTTAAGACAATATAGAAATAGAGAAAATCTAATTATTAAAATTCTAATCACTTATTAACTTTAAAATTAAATACATTTGTTCAATTTAATGAAATTATATATATTTTTTTAATTTGGTTTTACAGGCAACAAAATTTAAGAGTAACCAAATGATTTTTATTGAAAGCTAATAAATAATAAATTTAAAAATCAAGTCACCAACAGCTAAAGGAAATCAGAGAATGATTAGAGAATGAAGATTATCTGGTAGCATTAGTGATGGTAATTTTTTTATTTTTATTTTGTTGCCAGTAATTGAAGAGAGAGAAAATAATATTTTCTCTTACAGGTAAAGAAGAATTGTTACTGTTCCACATTTCAAATAAATGTTGAATAAGAAGATATCAAATATTCATGATATGATATTTAAGATGTCAATATTCTATCCCCCAATGACAACTGAGAATCCTCTGGCTGAATTACTGATGATAAAGGTGATATAGTCTAGGCATAGGATAATATTTAAAAAAAGCCATAGGTTACAATGCATTGTTATTAAGATAAATAGCAATAGTCATTATGAAACATGGTTAAGAATGATCATATTATTTGAACCATATCTGGAAGTCCATGATCTCAGTTCAATAAGATGAAGAAATTTCAGCAGAAAAATAGGAAACACTTGAACTGAAGTGATGGCAATTGAATTACAGGCACCATTATTACATCAACTACTTGTGAACATATGAAAGCATTTACAGCCATGATGTCTTCTAATTATGTGTCAGCAATTCCTCAAATATGAAACAGCCTCTCTAGAATTAAGAACAGTGGACTATCATTGACTCTAGAGACTGCCAGTCTACTTGAAAGACTGTATTTATTAATTGAAAACTATTCCAAATACCTTAGGTACAATCCAATATATGGAAAAGAGAGAGGTATTCTGTGTTTATTATAGTTAATCAAATATATTTGTACTATCATATGAGCACAGAATAATATTAACTAATTGTAGAAAAAATAATATATAGTGTATACCAGTAATTCCTAATATTTCTTTACTAGCAATTCACTTTAATTAGATTTTTGTGGCGCATCAGAAATTTTAGGACAAAAAATAAATTTTACAAAAATTTTATATTTATTACAAAGAAATAAATTTTATCACATATAATATTTATTAAAAAAAAAATCAAAAAGTTTTAATCTTAATGTGATTCTTTTGGTTATTATTCTTTGCATAATTTCTTTATTCTAGAATGAATTGTAGATAGGGAAACCCAAAATTCTTGTTCTATGGAAAGTAGTCTCTCATATTTTTTGCTTTTAGTTTTGGTTATTAATGAATATGCCAATTCGCATAAGTACAAAGTAGAGAAAGGCAATCAAATTTTTAAGGCCTTTGTTGATATATTTGAAAATTCAGATGCAATTTGTTAATTTTAGTAAGCTTGTATTAATTTTTTAGTTTAAATTTTGATAATTTGCTGACACACCTAAGGAACTCTCATGACGTACATATTGGGAAACACTGGTGTATATAAAACATGTCTATCGAAATGTATAGCATTTTGATAGATAAATTGTGGCTTAAACAGTAGTATTTTTTAAACATTTTGCAAATTATTCAGATCCATATATTATAAAATATTGATCTCCTAAGGCCATTTGCAAAGGATTATGAAAGCTAGTTCATAAATGGTTCTGAACTTAGGCACAAATAACTCTTGAATTCTATTTTGTTGAGAGTCTATCTTAGAGTTTATAACAAAGATTAAAAAGATTACTGTCATTATCAAAGTCACATCAAAATATAATTATCCTTGATATATGAATATTTACTTTTAGTAATAGAATATATTGCTACTATTAATGAATTTCATTTCATTACAATGGAATTTATAAAAAGAAATATAATTTGGATTTTTAAAGACAAATCTAATATTATCAAGAAGATGGCATCTTGCAATTTAATAAGTCCTGCTCCAGATATCAATTCTCATCATAGTAATTCATTTTCATTGCTGAATAAAATTGGCATTATCACTTGATTTATTAAGATTGATTTATTTTCAGGAGCAAAATATAGCTTGTGGTCAGTATATTAAATATAGAGATTTGTAGAAATAGCCAGTGAGAAATATTTATTATGTAAAATATCATCAAGAGAGTTAGCCAGTGCAGATTGGATAGAGATAATTAGTTGTTGATAAAGTTTATAAAGTCATAACTATTAATATTCTTAATAGATATTGGCATTACAATAATGATTTTTATTGTTGAATTTATAACATTTAGAGAAATTTCTGATTTAAAGAAATTTCCGATTTTAAGATATAATCTGCATTTAGTGAAATGAAAATGCTGAGTAAAGTCATTGTATCCGTTAATCATCTTAAATCTTATTTTCCAAACAGTGATTAGAACTGGAAGTGGAGCGTTTTGGAATTGATTTTAATTGGACAATGAATATGTTTTCTTTCCTTTAGCATAATATTTTTTTTAGAAATTTTATATTTATTTATTTAGCATATTTTTTTTTTTAAAGATAGATAACTATTAAGGAATTTATAAAGAATTTTTTCAGGAGATAAGTGAATAGCTTTATTAAATCCTTCATTCAGCCATTGTATGGGAAAATTTGAGTCTTTAAGCATATGATTTCAGTTTGTCCACATCTACATAATTTATAAGTTATTTAATTTTATTTCTGAAACAAGTGCAGTACTACTATGGGTGATTTTGAAGCTATTGATGAGGATCCAATAGCATTTAGAAAAATAATTTTTTTTTCATTCTCAAGAAGTATATTTGTTATAATATAATTCTTTATTTTGAAGTGGTTTTTGATTCATCATCCAGAAAGAGAATTTGATATATTTCTTAGACAGTGAAATAAATATTTACTCAGTGGTATATCTGATCTATTTATAGCATTTATCTATTTTCTGTGAGATGATACCTGGCAGAAGACAGGCAATCATTGTAAGGGAAATAAAAAGAAATATTGAATTTTATAATCAGAAATTTAGTGTTAGTCCTTTTTTTTTTTGAAGCAATAGCATAGTATTTACTAATAGAATAAATTAGTGCTAAGAATGCTGTTCTTAGAATATTTCTGTCATAATTCCAAGCAATATCAGCCAGTTTTTCAAAAATGTTGATGCTGTAAATTATTTTAGATATTATAACAATAAAGATTTAATGGTAAATCTTGATTCAAATAATTTATATTGGGAAACGTATTAACAGCTGATCATCATTTACAAATTATTACCACCATTCTTGCATGTCTCCCAGTGGATTGTATGATTTCTCAGAGTTGAGGATATTATTAGTATATTGGATATTAAAAGCATAATGTTTGATTGAATTGAGTTAGATAAGCAAACATAAACTAAATGGAGTAATAAAAATAATTTAATTCTATTAATAATATTCATAAGAAAAGAAGTAAATCCTTATAGAGTTAAGAATAACTTAACAATTTATTAATGATGAATATATAAAACAGTTGCATATATACTTGCAACTATTAATATGTATACAAAATATTAATTATAATAATAATAAAAGATATTTTTAATTTAAGTTTAAGACTTTGTAATATCTATAATAAGATCTTACCACGTGAAATATTTAAACAATTCAAAAATCATGGTTTTCTGTAAATATTCTTTTAATATATTTACAGTTGTCTTCATTAATTTTTACAAAAATGGTAGTTCTTCTCCTTGGGCTCTAATGATGTTCAAGTAAATAGAGCAGCATTGATGACATTTCACAGAGTAAGATCATCTTCATTAATTCTCCAAAGACAGTAGTTTTTTTTTTTTTTTTGGGCATTGATGATGTTCAAGCAAATATAGCAGCATTAGTGACATTACATAGGGTAATGTATCAGTAGGTCTTGGGAAGATCTTGCAGCAATGTCAATTTCTTCCTTCATGGCATTATTAAGACAGGCACTGACTGGTTTTGGCAAACTTCAGCATTAGTTTCTGGATCCAACTGCATTTTCTTGGTATTTTGGCTGATGTGATTTTTGTCGTCTAGCCACAAATTTCTGTTAGATAAGGGCATCATACTTACTGTTACAAATGAAGGATTGAAAATTATTGTAAAACAGTCAGCAAGATACAGCTATCCAGGTTATGGTGGATAACAATTTTAATCAGCAATTTCTCTTCTTGGCATTGAATCACTGCAACAGTGCTTCTTAACTTGAGTCTTCAAATAAATTAAAGACTGGAATGCTGGACTAGACTATTTACATTCTACCTAAAGTTGTACAACAATATGTTTTCCAAACAATAAATTCATCACCAACTGGTTAGAAGATTTGACCTGTTTCTTTACATGTTTTTTGGAAACATTTTCTTTATTCTATTCACAACATATTGTGGAAACAAATTTTTAGATGTTATATTATGATTTGATACATAAATAAATGAAAGAAAAAAGTTTTTCTTTATTAAACGTTTGGGTAAGAAAAGATAGATGGATTCATTCTATCTTTTCAAAAAGACTTTATCTTGTGCTTGGAATTCAGAGTATTCATTTATAATTTAAATCTTCAAAGTGCATTAGCTTAATAGTTGATTATTATTACTGTTTATAAAACATAGCACTATATAAAATATTATTTCACTATAGCAAGAAAGAAAAAAAAATTGTCTGACTGTTGAAACTTGATTGCTAACTTTTAAAATATTGTTAACTCAAAAATGTTAATATATTTAGTTTTGCCATTAAATTTACTATAAAAATGTGGGAGATTTTATTTAAAACTCCACTCAAAAAAGACAAACTAAAAAGGGTTCAAAATATTTAGATTTTTAGAAACTACACAATTCAAAATGCTTGTGCATGCCAAACTTTTTTTTTCTTGTCTTACATTGAAATTTATCATTTTATTGTTACCCACTCATTACAAAGTAATTTTATAAAATACTTAATAATTTGGTTAAATGCGTAAACTAATTTTTCTTTTAATCTTTTAGACATTTTATATATTTATTATTCAATTTCGAGATGAGTTTTTTATTAAACTTTTTTTTTTCATGCAGTTTTATAAAATAACTAATTTGGGCTGTTATCAGATTTGTTATAGTTACAATATAACTTTTGAAAAGTGTGATAAATAAAGTAGAATATGATATGATCCAAGATTACTTCTAAGTAGCATAGGATAAGCTATGTTTTAGTCCTGCTATATTTAATTTAAGAAATGTTTCCTGTTATTTAGATAAAAAGTTGAGCACATTGTATTTGTGGGATTAGGAATAAGATCTCACTTTTTGAAATATTTTCCAAACTTTTCATGTCTTTATTAAGAGACTTTTCTACTTTTGAGAAAGATTTCTTTATGAAGACAAGTCAAGCATTGGTAGTCGAGAGGTCAGCGACAGCTGCTTTACAAGCAGTTGTCCCGGATTAGTGGGTTCGCTTCCCGGCTGATGCTATGACACATGAGAAAAAAACTATCATAAGTGTAAATGAATTTTCTATATTGGTTTCTGAAATATCACTGATGAAGGTAAAAGAATTGAATCCTGTTACAGATTATTCTGTAAAATTTAATATCTGCTATAATTGTCATTTAATATCTTTTAAATTTTTCTATTGGTGAGCATTTTCTTAAATAAATAAATGGTTTGCCTACATTTAAATATTCTAGGACTTTTAGAAGGAAATCATTTTTTCAACAAGAATTTTAAACTAATATTAGACAATAAATAGTAAACCAGTTATATGTTAATATTTTAAGTTGTTAAAGATAAGACATGATCCCTTCATGGCAAAATCCAGTCAGTTTTAAAAGTAAATGATTTTAATAATTGGTCTAATTCTTGTTAAGATCATTCTTTCATACAGCTTATAGAAATACATAATAATGATATTAAATAAACATTTTTTTTAATATCGTTAGATTTATTATGTTTTAAGGATTGTTGTAATTTTGTTTTCATGCCAAATTTTTAGAATAGTTTCTGAATGAATAATATTACCAGTAGCTTTATTAACATGCTTTGACTTTAGATTCAAATTTTTTTTTAGAAATTCAAGAAGTATGCTGTCTCTCCTGGGAACTTTCCTGCTTTAAGACAACCAAGATCATTTTCCAATTCATTAATTTCTATTTGATTTTTGTTAGTTGATATTAGAGAAACATTATAAAAGAGAATTTTGTAGTTCTGCTCTAGTAATATTTCTTTAATTCTGTCAGGTTTGGGTATAGAAGTCTGATATATAAGATTGGCGGTCTCACTGGCAATGACAATGATAGTTCTTTTAGAGCTGTTTCTACAACCATCAAATCCCAAAATGAAATTTAAGAACTAGCATTAATATTCTGGATAACTTAAAAAGATTATTAATAGAATTCCTTCCATGTAATAAACACATCAATACAATTCCCAAAGAATTATTCCTTCAAGAATATTGAATACGCAATTATACATTATTCAATTTACACAAAATTTAAAAATTCACACTAAATTTAAAAATGATACCCAACTAATTTGTTCTTGTGGTTTGTCAGTAATTAATCAGAAAGTGGGTTATTTTTGTTAGTGTGTATATATAAAAAGTAATATTATTTAAATACTAAATGTAAAAATAATACCAGACTAATTTGCTTTTTTTTTTTGACAGTAATTAATATCAGAAACTGGGTTGTATTTGTTTGTGTGTATATATAAAAAATAACTTATCACAGACGAATTCTCGCGAAAATGTTACTTTTCACATGATCGTCGAAATATTGCTGTGCCACACTCTTAAAAGCAATTTTTGAGGGTTACACATTGATAATGGAACCTTCACGACATTGTTGATAAAGTTATAACGTAATAGTAGGTTAGAGCACATCAAAAAAAAAAAACCTTTGTAATGAAATTTTAAATAATTACGACAAGCTAAAATCCACACACTCTCACACGAAACTATAGAGAAAATAGACATTCTAGCATTACGATAAAGTGAATAACACAACCACTGCGGCAGTCAATAAAGGCATTTGTCTGTGCTTTTAGCATAGAGAGCGGCTAGCCAGAGGGGACTCTTTCTGTGTTTTATCATAGAATGAAGCCTCTTGCGTTGATTGCTGAGGCCGCGAAACCCCAGAGCGGCTAGCCGCAGTAACTCTTTTTGTGTTTTATCATAGAAAGAAGTCTCTTGTTGTCTGAGGCTACGAAACCCACCATGGGGACTCTTTCTGTGTTTTATCATAAAAATAAGCCTCTTAGGTTGGGTGAGGCCGCTTAAACAGTATATTTCTAAAAATTTACTTAGAAATAACGCTGTCATGCGGCTGACATGATAGAATAGAAAACTACCGAATAAAAATTGCACTATTTTTTATAATCATTATTTGTCTACTGAAGATGCAGAAATTGTTGAAAAATTAAAATAGTTTTATGATTCTAAAAAATAAGTTTCATTGCATTTTTTTTTTTTTTTGGATTAAACTCAAAATTGAACAGAGAAAATGTGACTGATGATTTAACTATCAAGATTAATTCAAGTTGGCTTCTTTTTAAAAAATCTTATAATTGAAGCCTATGTACAATTGACTGATTATTGATATGATGAAAAATTTTCAGCATTATGGAAGAAGTTGTGAAGGAATCGTTCAATTTTATTTGATGAATTGCCATGTGAAAATGACATTGTTGAAATTGAAGAATTTAATTAAAATAGGCTGATCATTGACATATTTTTAGAATATTAACTAGACTTGAACATTTATTTAACAATAGGTTTTATATATATACAGCTTAACTGTTAACAAAATAAAATAAAGGAACCTGTAGAGTTTCCAATCAGGAGATAGATTCACTAATGGCTTAGCCATAGATTCATTAATCATTATTTATGTGATCTGTAGTTTGAGTTTATCCACATCTTTATATGTGAGTGGTTATTAAATTACATATTGATGAAAATTAAAAATGGAAGAAATCAAGTCATGAAAGAATAATCCAATTTAATTTGACTCCTAGTTAAAGACAGATTATAGCATAAA
Organism: Epiperipatus broadwayi; assembly: GCA_028023455.1. NCBI lineage: Eukaryota > Metazoa > Onychophora > Udeonychophora > Euonychophora > Peripatidae > Epiperipatus > Epiperipatus broadwayi. The sequence goes on along the minus strand of JAQFVV010006214.1, from coordinate 6,982,699 downwards.
AATATGAGTATATGTAACAAAATTTATTAATAGGAAAGATATCTTTATAAAGACAAATTATTAAGAGAATTGTTTTTGATCCCAATAATTATTATGAACAGATTGGAAGGAGTATAATTTTTTGTGTGTTGGTGAGTCCAAATTCAGTTGTTTTGTCCATACAATATTAAATTTTAAATTATTGTAAAAATAATTTCTTTTAGATCAATATGGTACTGTTTTATTTTGATAAATTTCTTGTAGCTTAACAATTTAGAATATCTATTATAGGTTGTTTTTTCTTATAAGCATAAATGTCTTATAAAATTATAATTCATATGTAAAATGTAGGAGAAAAAGAAAAACTTCATTTAATATTTTAAAATGCAAGTGCTTTCTCCAATTAATATTATTATTACTATGAAAAAATGAAATGGCATCTTTAAAATCCTTTCATAGATATTTAAAATAAAATGTGAATGTGAAACTGAAATTATATAATAATTGAAAGTAAACTGTTTGATCTTTGTATTCATTAAAACTTTTGTTTTTCTTCTATAGAACATTGCAAAGAAAATCTTGAAAATAAAGAAACATCAGATAAGCATTCAGAAAATATAGAAGGTAGTTCAGAGGAACAACATAAAAGTCTTAAAGTTATGGAAAATGATATGGCCTTTGAGCCACTTCAATCAATATCACCCGAAGAAAAGTCATTAAATTTTCCATCACCATCACCTGACCACATTGAATTCTCCAAATCACCCACTTTTTGATATATATTAATAGGAATTAATTTAATATTCTTATGTATATAGTTTATATGTAGTTATACGTGTGAGCATATATTATACATTTCTATGCCATATATATATGCACACACAAAGTTATTTTGCCAATATTTGTAAAATAAAATGTACAATACTTACATATATTTATTTTTTGTAATAAAAATATTTTTTAATGAATTATAAGTGGTATGTATTTCTATGCATTTGAGAACTCGCTGATGGAGGCAGTCAAAATTTTTCGCCAATAGAAATTTCATATTATTTTAAAAAATTGATTAGTATTCATCATTTTTTCTATAGAGTAATAATAGAAGTGAAAAATTCAAGTAGCAACAAAAAATATTTGAAGAGGAAGTCATATGATGCTTTAATTAATATATAATCTTTAATAATATCTAAGCATTGTAAAAGGTGTATAGACTTTAAACTCTACCAGAATTTCATTGTAATTTTTCAGTCAACTGCTTGCAGTAATTTAAATGATCAAACTAATAGAGACAAAAACCAAATCAAGATATGGCAAAAATGAGCTAAGAAATGGCCAAACAAAACAAGATCAAAGCCAACTGACACAATATAATCAGGATATAGTCCAGCAATTCCAAGAATAGAAAATAAAATATCAAAGATAGGAGCAAAAGCTATAAATGGGAAATAACCCCATAATAAAAAATAAAATGAAGGAGAAATTCAGTCACAAGTCATTGAAATTAAAGAATATTTCCAATATAATTTGAATAGATGTTTATTCAATCAAATGATCATACAAAAAAAAAAAAATTGATATTCTAAATAAGATGATGTACTTAATGATAAAGATAGGAGTCTGAAAAGAAAATTGGAAAATAATTAGATGTAGTTGATGATTACAGTAATAATTATGTTAAAAAACTTAAAATGAATTTAAAATGATGTATGGAATACCATTGAAAAGTAAAGAAGAACAAATAATTTACTCATGAATTGATAGGAAATATAAGGAAGGAAGATGTAAAAGAAAAATTAGATAATAAAATACTAGAAGAATTGTTAAAAAAGAAGGAATATTTGAGCTCAATTAAACAATCAAGACATAATAGAAAATGGTCTAGAATGCAAAGAATTAAGGCATGATATACAAAATGTTGAGGTGACTAAAATAATTAATAAACTTCTAAAAGTAAGGATTAAACAATAGAGAAAGATATAAGTGAATAAACCTTTATAAAAATCAAAGAAAGGTAAAACAAAAATTATGAATTGTGGAAGATCTTTAACTTATACAATTAATAGGAACTAAAATGATAAAAAAAAAAAAGGATACAAACTATCTGTAAAACTGGTGGTTTGTGCTTGTAATGTTTAAATAAGTTAAAGGAATTAAAAGAAAGAGACATTCTTTCAATGCAACAGATAAAAGCCCAAAGAAAATATTTTAAAGAAAGAAAAAAATATATAAGGAAAAGTATAAATGTAATAATAAAATAAACTACATGAAAAGAAGAAAAAATATATCATTAAACGAATCCAATCACAAAAAGAATTGTTTGACTATCAAGAACTAGAAATTAGATGTGAAGATCAAAGGAATGAATAATGATGATTTATGGTGTAAGGTATGACTATAGATCAATTAACAAGAAGTATAAAAAAAAAAAACCATTTTCAAATTTCTAAATTCTAAAGATAGTTCAGAAGTAGGAGTATTTAATTGAAGCTAGAAAGAAGATAAAGGAAATGAAATAGATATTTAAAAGAAGAAAAAAAAATATAAGGAAAGATATAAATCTAATAATGAGTAAAATAAACCATATAAATATATATATCATTAAATAAATCAATTCATAAAAAAAAATGTGAAGATCGAAGGAATAGATAATGAGAATTTATGATATAAGATATCTGACTATAGATCAATTGAGTAAGGTACAAAAAAAATTAACCATTTTAAAATTTCTACTTAAATTCTAAAGACAGTTTACAAGTAGAAATACTTAGTTCCAGATAGAAAGAAGCATAAAAGAAATGAAATAGATACATTTGTCAATTCTTTAACACCAATTTATATACCCAATACCATTTAAAACTAATAATATTAAAAAAAATTGTTAATATTTAATTTATAATTATATATTGGCCTATTTTCATCATTTAATTTTAATTGTTGGATGTATTTAGAAAAATTATTTAAACTTTTTTCAAATACTTTCAACTGTTAATAATAGCATATAGGTTAGTAAATAATAATGTTCCAAGTGATATTATTCTCTTTATATATTGGTAACCTTACCAGTGATTATTAGCATTGAAATTGAATCAGAGACTTAGATTCTTGAATACTGAATTTAACGCAGTGTTTTAACCAACTAAGTCCCTGCTTTAATTCTTTGCTTACCTTGTCACTTAACCATAAATCCTGAAGAAAAGAGAATAATCTTTGAAATGTATTACATATTAATCTGTAATTACTACTAACAATTGAAGGTATTTGAATACAAATCTAAAGTTTTAATTTTTCTAAATAAATGTAACATCTAAAATTAGATAAAAGAAATAATGTAAGATATAAATTATAAATAAAATGCCATCAAAGTTTCAGACAAGCATTAATGTTTAATAGTTTATTATAGCTTATTTAAAGTAAGAGAAGAGTATGTGAAGAATTAAGAAATGAAGAATTAAAAGAAATATTTTATTCACAATAAGATTACAAAGAAAATTACACAATGCAAAACATGATATTATTCAGTGAATAAAAGATATTGTAATGGAAATTTTTGAAACAGATGAAAGATGGATTTGAACCTGGAATATATACCATCAAATATATGCAGACATTTAATGAGATCTTAAAGATATGTACTGTAAATTTTAGTTCAAATAATAAGTTAAATGATTAATAAAATTTTTAATTCATATATACAATAATATTAACCAATGTGATGATGATGATTTATAATTTAAAAATACAAGTACTCCCAAAAGTATTTTATTTGTTTTTCAGTTTCAATTAAGAAATTCAAAGGTGCCAAACCTAAAAAGAAAGTTTACTTTTGACATACTTTTAAAGAAACAATCATTACCATCATCCCAGCATATCCCCCAATGGATTACATGATTTCTCAGGGCTATGGATATTAAGTAGCATATAGGTGTAAAAAGCAGATATTTGGATTGAATTACAAACTAAATGGATTAATAAAAAGATTAACAATAATGAATAACAAAACTTGTATATGTACTCACAACTATCAACACATACACAAAAATGTAGTAACAAAATATATTTTAAATTAGAGCTATGGTTCAAGACTAAGGCCTTATGATATTTGTAATGTTAAGATCTTACCATGTTAAATATTGACCCAGTCACTAATCTTTTTTTTCTTCAGGTACTGTTCTTTTAATATTTTATTATTGTCTTTCTTAGTTTTTCCGATGATCATTTTCTCCTTGAACACTGATGATATTAGAGTAAATACAGTAGCATTGATATTATATGAAGTATACTATCGATTGGTCTTTAGTCATTTTTATGGCACTATCCATTTCTTCCTTTACAGTATTATAAAGGTGTTGCATAAGCTTTTTCAAACTTCAGAGCTAATTTCTGGACCAAATTGCATTTTCCAGCCATACATGTTAGATGGATTTCTTTTAAACAGAAGCATCATACTGATTCTTATAATTGGAGTATCGAAAAATACTTTAAAAACAGTAAAATACAACTTACGATGGGAAAAGTTTTAATCAGTGATTTTCTCTCTTTTCAGCATGGATCATGGAAACATGGCTTCAGTAGTAGACTGCACTCTAATTCAAAGCAATATAGAATGAATTTCTGGGATCTACACAACCATTTATATCCTTGTTTGTCTTATTGCACTTCAGATGAAAAACCTTATCACATATACACTCTACCAAAGTATGCCTAATTTCCTTCTGACTAACATACATATATTGTGGGATATGAATGCATCCCATTATTAAATGCTGCCATCTAGATAATATAATTAAGAATTAAAAATCTTAAAAAATTTCTACTAAAATTACACGTATCTTTTTGTTTTACCATAAACAAATGCAATAGAAAAAATAATAGCTCCATGCAATACATCCTAAATAGTAGGATATATCTGCAGGATTTGAGTTAGCATTATAAAAATCTTTTCTTGTCAATCTTGTTTACATAAATATGTTACCTTGGGAATAAATTTTAATATTGAATCCCTAACCAAAATTAAATAATCTTGTATTAATTGTTTTCAATGAAAGTGATTTATTAAATGTATGTGGTAACTGCACATATTGATAACTTCAAAGACAAGCACAGTTAATTCAAAAAGTTCTTTTTACTCACTTATTGTGCAATATTTTTGGCAATAGTACTTTGTGTCATTCTGTTCTAATATCACTTCAACTATTTAGTTACTGCAACTATCTTTACAATTCATACTGAATTACTATTTGTCACAGCTTACATTGATGTGAACTTATTTATCAAACCTTTATTTCTTGGGAAATATTTTGAGAATTCTTTTAAATGCAATATATTGTAATGGTAACCAAGCACAGAGCAACAGACTGGTACTGCAGACAAAAATGAGCAACAAATGATAGTTTAAGAATAATTCATTAAATAAATAATTATATAATGATAAAATTGAAGATTAGTATTTGGGGTTTGATATATGTAAATCACAATACAGGTATTAACAACAATTTGCTTCTTTCTACAACTGTACATTCAAACTTCACACATTGGGGAGCATGTTCTCAGAGCTATGGGGGCTTTCTCCAAGTTGTGTGTGTGGCACTAATGCTGTATAATTATTAGCATGTTATATAAAACAAAAGGTATGACAATACCCTGATTAGATATAATTAACTTGTGTATTTTTAGAAAATAGAAAGTATTATATCCAATACTTGCTTTAGTCATCATATCATTGTCCACTGCAGGATGAAGGTCTCTCCAAGTTCAATTCATCTTTTTCAATCTCTAGCTTCTCTTTCCAAATCAGCCCTGCACACTTTCTTATTTTATCCATCCATCTCATGTGGTCTCTGGATTTTTTACAATCCCTTGGAATCCAGTATGTGCATAAAAATGAGACAAATTAATAAATAATATAATTTATTAATAAAAAAATAAATCAATAATTATTTGTAAATTCCATCTTGAATACTTTTCAAGTTGGATCTCAGAACAAAAGTTCAAATCTTTTATATCTCTAACTGTTCGTTATAACTTCTCACATATGTATATGAAAAAGAAATTATTTATTTGAATGCAACTTTCACTGGAATAGTTTCATTTATATTATTTCTCAATGAATTGTAACAGGTTGCTCAGTGAATAATTCAAATTTAAAAATTTTTTTCATTCATCAACAAAATATAATGTCTTATTTGACAATCTTAAATTTCAATTTTCATTTTATTCTATATTCTTTTATCATCTTGAATATTCAAAAACAATATAAAACATTAAAACTTCTACTTTTTAAATTAGCCTTTCTTCTTCCATTGAATATGTTCCCTCTTTTAATGATTATCACACAAATATTAAATATAGTTGCACATAGGATTAGCATTTTATTTTGCTTGAAACAAAAAGAAAAAACTATCTTGGCAATTTATCTGCGAGATTCTGTTTCTTTTCCTCTTTGGCAGCTTCTAATAGTTGGTCAGGGAAAACACTTGACAATGTATCGAGAATAAGAGCTGATGTGCTACTTGCTTCGATCTAGTGGTCCATATTAAAAGAATATTTGAATATAATGAGCATTTTCATAGCTTTTAATAAATCAAAGTAATTAAAAAAAATTGACACTTCTTGTATAATTTTCAACTAAATAGTTAATCCTTTTCCTGTTCTACTTCTTCAAACAAGAGTGAGAGAACCATTTGTTTCTTTTGCATATCATTGACTTCATTTACATACAAAAATTGTTACATATGTTAAAATTAATTGTAATTTTTGGGATTGTCTTCTCAACTAATTTATAAAGTAATCTGCTTTCTAAATGAATATATCAGCATGTACTTAATAAATAAAATCTTTATTCACACAATTATTTTCTGCAGATGGATATTTCATTCGTTTAATTTTCATTTTGTATACATGAATAAATAAACACATTATTTTACAAAATATAATCACAATGTAATTTTGGTATCACTATGACAATGGTTACATATCCTTTCCCACAAAGGGAGACAATAGGACTGAGAAACAATCCATTTCTCTTCTTAATAACAATACTCAATTAATTTAAGTACAATTATTTTCTTGACATTTTTGTCAAAGAAATTTTAAAATTAAAAACATTATTCACTTATAATTTAATAGTTTTTCATAAATCTCTATATGTAATTTCAGTTAGTATAAACAATTTATTATATCTATGTCTTAACTTACAAATATCCAGAATGAATAATATTTCTGTAATGTAATTTTTATTATACCACTCTCATGCAAGGTAGGGAATTTTTTCTATCCACTTTTAACACCTTATAAAGCAGTGGTCTTCAACCTTTTCACACCTGCACACCGGCAAAAATAAGGATAAGGTTTCATGGACCAGCAGAAGTCTATAGATAAATTTTCTTAAAGATGTAAACAGCTTAGCCTTAGATGAAGTTATATATATATGGAGTTTGTATAATAAAAAAACTTTTTTTTTTTATTTTTTTAGAAAAGTAATAAAAAATTTAATTCTACCCCCCCCCCCCCGATAAACATCTGTGATAACTAGAAAAACAATTAATTTATGTATGACTGATTAGGTTTTGTTCTGTTTCTTTTTTTTTAATCAGGTAAAAGTGCGATGAAAAAAATAAATAAAAATTGTTTATATTAATTAAAAGTTTAAAATATTATTTTGTTATTGAAACTTTCTTGCCAGTCTATCGCGGACCAGCAAAAAACTTCTAAGGACCGGCACCGGGCCGCGGACCGGTGGTTGAAGACCACTGTTATAGAGTAATAACTGAAACACATAGGCTTATTATATACCTGTATCTATATATGTAATATATAGGGTATATGAGCACAGACTTTCACATGACCCACCATTCTCCACACTATCTCATAACACTGATACACTTGAACACACATGTTGAAAAGATAAATAATCACCAATATACGTATTTCATGCTAAACCAGCAATCATCAGTTGGTCCAGATTACCACCTCACACATATATGCTATAAGTGCTCAGATATATATTATGATAACCAAACCTCATACTTTAATGGACAGGCTTCAACCTACTCCACCCTCCAACTCTTCAATTGTCCAATTGGATGGATGATTGACGAATTGGAGGGTGGAATAGGTTGAAGCCTGCCCATTAAAGTATGAGGTTTGGCTATCTTAATATATATCTGAGCACTTATAGCATATATGTGTGGAGATGGTAATCTGGACCAACTGATGATTGCTGGTTTAGCATGAAATACATATATTGGTGATTATTTATCTTTTCAACATATGTGTGTTCAATGTATCAGTGTTATAAGATAGTGTGGAGAGTGGTGGGTCATGTGAAAGTCTGTGCTCATATACCCTATGTATTACTCTATAGAGTAATGTAATCATAAACATATGATCAAAGACATGTGCAAAAGATGTCATTCCCAAGATGCACATTTCATGCTGAACTAGCACTCATCAGTTGGCCCAAACCACAACCTCTTACATATACCTTTATTATTGTTCAGTATATATATAGATAGAAAATTACTACAATTTAATTGATGTGTCCATTTGTGTTGGCCTCATAACTTTAACACAAATCATTTATTGAAAGTATATTAATAATTTTTATTAGTCATTCATTAGACTAGAGATTATTTTAATAATGAATAATATTTTTGTAGTGCAATTTTCAATATGGCACTCTAATGCAAGGTAGAGAATGTTTTCTACCCATATTAACACCTTATGGAAGGAAGAAAATTAAAAATATTATTTATTATTGGATAATCTCTAGTCTAATGAGTGACTAATAAACATTATGAAAATATTCAGAATGATTTGAGAACTTTGATAGTGAGCAAGCAGTTGATTCAAAGGTAATTTTTCCATTCAGTAATGTAAAATATCTTTATTCTACAGAGTTTCACTTTGTCTTTCTGTTAAAATATCTCTCACTATAATTCTTTAACGATTGTAAGTATATATTCATAACTCATGTACTAAATCATCAAATACCTGTCACAATTTATATAAATTTTGACCTGTTTAGCAATATTTTATTTCAGATGTTATAAAAAACAATTATTTTATATTTTTAAATCATTCTCACCTAATATTATCTTCTTCATATTCACTTAAATAGAAAAAACAAAAAGTATACTGAAATTAAAATTTGCTCTATATATCAAACAATAGGTTTGTATTTGATCTTTTCAAAATTTTCATTTGAAAAATACCAACAATGAAATTTTATATATGCATACATGCATGCAACTACAAAGTATATTAACATCTTTTTTACTTATTTTTAATATCTGCTTATAAAGCAGAAATTCACTCTGTTTACATCACAACTATGTATTGTAAAACTGAGTAGTCAATGAACATTAATAGTAATGGATCCAAATTCTCTATTTTCTGATTATTGGCCTTCATCAATACAAAAAACCCCAGTGGATTTGCATTTATATAATCATGTTAGCAGTTTACTTAATACATGGAAATCTACTCTTCATTTCATGGAAAAAAAAATCCAAAAATGGGCTATGGATTCGGATGTTACACTGTTCCTCTATGAACTAGCAATAGATATTTCCATAGTAAATTAGTGTTCATAACGATGACATTAAATGAAAATATTCTCATTTGCAACAGCTTGCCCAGACTTGTCTTCTCAGTATACATATACATCATAGTAACAGATGAATAAAAGTAAAAAAATCAAATAGTCTCCTTTATATAATTTAAAATCATATCTTCCTGGAAATAACTATGTTTTGATTGTTTATTGTGAAAATTTCAATGGGACAAAAATTTGAAGTGAAAAACATTTCTATGTAAAATTGGGTGTTTAGTATGCAAAAACTATGAAAGTTTTTTTCCTTTTTTTTTAAAAAAATAAACTCATCATAAGTATTCTGTTAGTAATTTAAAGATATCCAATCTGTAATCAATATCCAAAATTGAGTTTGATAAGATTTACATTGACATAGAATGGAATAGAATCTTTAGATCAAAAATGAAGTTAGCATTAATAAAAATATGAATGAAGCCATCAACAATATTGTACATAAATAATAAATAGAATCCAAATAGTTGTAACATTTCACTTTGCTTCTAATACATCAGATGTTAGAAAAATTTCAACTTTTATTATTATAAATTGAACTATCAATAATAACATTACCATTAATTATAATTAAAAGTAGTTATATAAAAAATAATATAATAACCATTAACATTAATAAATAATAGAAAAATATAAAATATTTTCACTTCACTCAGTTGAATTGTTTTATAAAATTATTCAATTTAAAAAATGTTTTAGTGAACAAATGATTTTATGAACAATAATATAAAAAATAGTAATAAATGTCATTGTTAAAAAAGAGGAAAAATAAAACACAAATATATATATTGAAATGGATACTTTCTCCACTTCAAAATCATCCCTTCTAAAATCAAAACTAAAATGTATATCTATAAAGATTTTAAAAGGGATGAGAAAATTTTATTTTAAAATTTTGTATTTTAATTTTTTTTGTTTGTTTGTAAGAGTATGTGGCATAACACACGTAGTCGATTCTAAATAGAAATCATAAAACATTTTAATTTAAAAGAATTTTGATTAAATTTTTTTGTTGTTGTTGTTTGTTTTAATGTATTTTAAGCAGAAACTTATTTTCTAATTTATCAAAAGTGGTATTGGAAAAGTAAAAGCATAAGATAAAGAATAGCCTGTGTAAACTTTTTATTAAGATCTAACGAGAGATAAAGAATAACCTGGTTAAACTTTTTAATTAAGATCAGGCAGGAGATAAAGACTAGGCCTGGTTAGATTTTAAGATCTGGTGGAAGATAACAATTGCATATAATAGCTCTCTGTTTTTGATGGAGATATATTCACTAATTGGTGACTGCTGATGTGACATATATTTGCGAATCGCAGACAACTGAGATAGATATATTTTATGTTTGCTAATTTTTGACAGCACATATAATTTTATATTTGCTAATTGCAGACTGCTGAGATAGATATTTTTATATTTTCTAATTGTGAACTGCTATCTTGTGAAGCAAAACCTACTATCCTCGGAGAAAAGATCCTAAGTATGCAGTGCTAAAAACATTCCAAGACAAACTCTGGAGCTTGAAATTGTGCCTTCGTGAACATGTCATAATTGCCTAGTTTCAGACTGATCCTGAAGATTACCTCTGTACACCATGATCTGATTAATGGAGACCGAAAACCGCAGTAGCAAACTCTTGATGGGACTAAAACCTTGCTCACACTGCTGGAATCAATCAGACAGAAAAATTGAAGCCTGGAAGATAACTGAACATTTTTCTACTTTAACCAGAGCTTAAATCTCAAAACTTTATATTCAAAGAAAAGAATACGAATATATGATAGGCCTATGAGTAGGAAATTTGATATTATTAGTAATTTATAAATCTCTTTTTTTTGTATCTATTTTTTTAAACCTATATATTGTGGAGAAGTTGCTTAAGATTTCCAATTTTGTCGCTTTGTTGGAGAAAGTATTGTGAATTAATATTTTATGCTCATATTTTATATATATATTATTATTATTAACTGTAGTTAAAAGCTTTGACAGATAATAGTAGTTTTGTTTTTATCTCATCTGTTCCCCATTTTAATCGAAATTAATTTAGTTCAATGTGTTTCTGCATTTATGGCAGATTGTAGAATTTTTGACTAGGGATTTATCAATTATATAGTTGTTTTTCTTGTATGCCATAGAGATTTCATTTTTATTTATTATATTAAAGATTCAGAAGTTATAATCTTTTCTCTTTTATGAAAGTAACCTTAAGGGTCATACTTATGAGTGTTTACGGAGTATTTGATATCCTTGTTTTGTCCCATTTTTATAGGGATAAAAAAAGCTTGTGCCATGCTGTTTGTTGACCTCCAAAAAAGATTATCCTTACTAAATCTCTAAATAAAGGAAAATATAAATTGAAGAGTAGATAAATCAATAGCAGAAAGATCATTATAATCCTCTATAAGTTAGGTGAGAAAGCAAAATTGTCTGCCAAAGTGTTTAATGCCACAAAACTCTCATGCATTCTCAAATAAAGGGGAGAATTTAGGTCAAATTTTTAAGTTTGACTAAAATTTTTGAATTTAATAAAACTTAAAAAATTATTAATAATTATGTTTTTGACTGACATTTGTTTCTATGTCCTGTCCCTCAATTGTCTGAACAATGTTTCAGATCTCTTTCTCTCCCTGAGTCTAGCTGGCATTTATATTCATCGTTAACTTTGTGATCATTGTAAATCAAATTATTTAGATCGTCAGTGACCTAGTGCTATCCTCAGTGATAAAAAGAAGTGGAGTGACCAATAGATACAATGATAGAAATATTTTGGCAAACAACATGGGACCCAAATTGTAAAACCTACATGAGATTTTGTTCAGACAGTTGAGCAATATTTCAGGGGCAGCAGGGAGGCAAAATTTAGTGTTAGAATCAGTTTATGCTAGTAGGGATGAAGCGTTTTGGAGTAGGGGTTAGTCTTTTTAATATGAATCAATAATACTTATATATACCCTTAGTATATGTGCCTTGTATGCTTAATTTTACTATAAGAGAGATCTCTACAAATATAAATCAATAAGTAAATAATCAAATAGCATTTTTTTTGGATTTTAAAAAATTTTTTTGAACATAAGGAAGAGTGATAAATAAATATTAGTAGTCATATTTCCCAAAGCAGAAAAATTAAGAATATAAAGGTGTGTTTGGAATTAAAATAAATTTTCAGGTTATTTCCAATAGGAAGAGAGGCAGACAGAGATGCTAAAGGTTGCCAAATGGTATGGCAAACTCATCAGGAAATAAGGACAATAAGTCAGCAAAATATGCTTTTACTTTAAGAAAAGAAATTGTATATCAAGAAGAAAGATAAAAGTGACCATAGGAAATTAACCTATAATTATAAGATTGATCCAGATAAAATCTTTCAGGGATGATATACGAGAAAGTCTGGCTGCACATCTTAAAAGCCTTCAAAAAATGTTTCAATTTTACAAATGGCAGGAACAAGAAAAGATTGCAGTTACCTGTAACCATTTACAGGGTGCAGCCAAAGATTGGTGGCATACTTTAAGCACAAAGCAACAGACATTTGGAGATTATAGTTACACAATCATGTGCAGTTTTTGAAGCGAAGAGAGACAGCAATGCAACTTTAGTAGTGTTACAGCAAGCATATTCTAGGGTGACTGAAGAAACCTATACTCGATTTTTCTGTATACAAGCTGCAACCCTGAAGTCATTGACAACATTTTCTTTGTCTGAGAATGACATAATTAGAATAATAATGAACAATATACCAGTGGTCATACAACAAACCATGTTGAGCAATAATAATATCCTAGTTGAAGAAATGGTAAAATCATTTTAACAGATATGGATCATAGTCAGGTTTGTGAAGAACCTGAGAGAAGAAGAGAAGCATACAGGATTTAATCAGGCGAACAGTGTCCAACATGGTGGTGTATAAAGATGAACCAACATTAGTTGGAGCTAAGCAGACTTGTCCCATTATAACCATAGAGATTGGATCCCTCTCACAGAGTCTTTAAATTGATTTAGGAGTCAGATGTCCCTGCTTTCTAATTATTTTTATTTGCAGATAAAAAAGAAATAGACATGTCTATACACACTTCCCTAAAGAGAATGCAGGTTACAATGGCCAATGGAAAGAAGGCAAACATAGAAACGAAGCAGGTATTGATACAGCTGCAGCTGGGAGGCAGGGAATTGGGCCAGGTCTTTTTAATAATGCCCGGACTAATACAAGATGTCATAATTGGAACTGATTTTCTATATAATGTGTGCTAAATTATGACAGATGCTTATTTCATTGTAGAGAAAGCATAATACCTTTGGAGGGGTTAAAAAATCGCTGCAAACACCATTGAAGGGTATGTCCAATGAATTAAGGTTAAAGAAAAAAATCATTTCCAAACTTGATCCTACCTCATTCCATTTCAGTATAAAGCTGAGATGGAAAGTCAGATACAGCAGATCGGCGATTGAATGCTATAACAGTTCTCGAAAGAAAACCATTGTTACTACGATGGACTTAACTTCCAGTTACTGGCAGATACCTCTCCATCCATCCAATCGCCAATATACTGGCTTTCGGTATGAGAAGGGTATGCATGTTTTTAATTGGATGCCTTTTGGGCTGATTAATAGTGGGTTGAGACTTTTAAGATGTCTGGACCAATTTTCTTTGAAGAGATAAAGAATATTATTGTAATGTACATGGTCGACATGGTTATTGCTTCCAGAAATATAGAACAGTTAAGAGTTGTTTTTAACAGAGAACTGACAAAAAAATGTCACTATCAATGTGCAGAAGAGTTACTTAGCCATGGAGGAAGTGACATTTTCAGGCTTTTTGATCGAAAAGGATGCCCATCTGGATAAACTGGTTGCCATTGAGCATTTTCCTGCACCTTCCAATAGGCATCAGGTATGGTCCTTTATATAACTCTGCAACTTTTACCATCGATTCTACAAAAACTTTGCTGTAGATTCATCAACTTTGGTCCATTTATTAAAAAAAGGATCAGAAATGGAATTTGGGATTCCCGACAAGAACAATAGTTTCAGCATATCAAGAGGAAGTTCCTGGAACAAGTAGTTCTGGTTTATCCTGACTTAGTAATGGATGAGGTTTGGGGGTAGTTTTATTTCAAACCGACAAACAGAAATGCAAGGTATTGTATTTTTGCAGCTGGATGCTTAAGAGAGCTGAAAACAATTACACTACTACAGAAAAGGAAGCACTGGCCATTGTAAGGGCCTTTGGTAAATTTAAACAATTTTTTCTGGAATCGAACATCGTTATTACTGATCATAAAAGTTTAGAATTTCTGAACTAGTTATTTGATAAATAATAGGTTGGTTTGATGGAGCCTAGCTTTGCAGAAATTCCAATATAGGGTTGTTTATTGCCAAGGCAGGGATAACATTGTGCCTGATATCTTGAGTTGACACCTCATAGATCTGCCCCAGTGTCACCTCAAGTCAGATAATTTAAATATTGCAGCAATCATATTGGCTATGGATGAGTCAGTGGAGTAAAATTTATGAAGACTCCCTGAAATACGGCAGCAGACCCAGATTATACTCAGATAATAGCATATAACAGACATGCTCACTCTATCACTGACTGACACATCTAAGTTAGAGCAACATGAAGGAGCCTATCAAATCGAGGATGGAATATGCAATACAAGGTTACATCAGAAGGGCATTCCTGGAAGACCCTCATATCTAAAAAACTTAGGAACTTGCTGATTGAATGCATATCTTGCCTTTATGGACATTTTGGACAATGCAAGGTAGAGGATGTACTCAGAGAATTATTTTATTGGTCTGGGATGTATTCAAATATCTTAACCATTTTCAGAACCTGCTACACATGTTCGCAAACAAAACGTGTATATAAAAAATTTACAGGGGTCTTACAACTGATTTTTGCTCAGAAATCCTAACGAATTACTAGCCATAGACTTTTATGAATCATTACCTGCTTACAGATGATACCAGTTCTTAGTTGTGATGTATGACGTTTTGTCAAAATGTGACAGCTTACCAGTTAAGAAGGGCCAATGTCTGAAGCACTATTAGTCTTACAAGAGCAGCAGATTCCTAAAATTGGAAAAATCACAATTTATACTTATCGACCATGGGACACCATTTAAGTCCCACCAATGGAAGCAGTGGATTCAACAATAGGATATATAGCATTTATTAACTTCTATATGTAATCCTCAATGTAATCCCTGTGAGTTATGAGTCAAACCATCCGTTTTGATTGTATGTCAGCAACAACCACAAAGAATGGGTAAAACTGAGAATATTACCAACTATATTAATTGTATGCAAAATGAGTCCACAGCATTTACACCAATTAGATAATATTCCAGTCAAAATTTATCTTGTATTTATGTAAGGCCCCATTGTCCACCAATCAAGGAAATATTGATAAAGAGATAAGGAAATGGCTAGAATAAGTTAAAGCACATGGCAGAATTACGAGTATGGCGTGGAAATTGGCGACCATGCCAACTCGGCACTGGTGACTTAGTTTTGTTAGAAAGCTAAATATAAAATTTTTTTCCCTGTATATGATGGTCCTTTCACCATACAAAAGAAAAGTGGTCAGAATGTATTTATCCTGGAGGATGAGTCTAGGGTTTATGGATTCTATAATGCCTGGAGTCTCAGACTAGCTGAGCAGAAGATCGAGAATGCTAGGGTAAGTAGTGTTGGTTAAAATTAGTATTGATCTTGCTAGATGAAGAAAGAGCAAACATTTAGCAAGGTTTCTGTGATGGGTTTCAATAAGAAAAAAATATATACATAAAGAAATTTTTTTTTTTGAGATGTTATGGGGCAGTTGAACCGAATACTTTCTCAAAATCATCCCTTCTAAAATCAAAACTAAAATGTATATCTAGAAAGATTTTAGGGAAGAGAAAATTTTATTTAAAATGTTGTATTTTAATTTTTTTTGTTTGTAAGAGTATGTACCATAACACATGTACTCAATTATAAATGAAAATCGTAAAAACATTTGATCAAGATAGTTTTTTTTTTGTTGTTTGTTTTAATCTATTTTAAAAGCAGAAACTCATTTTTAATTTATTAAAAGTGGTATTGGAAAAGTAAAAACATAAAATAATGAATAGCTTGGGCAAACTTTTTAATTAAGATTGAACGAGACATAAAAAAGTCTGGTTAAACTTTTTAATTAAGATCTGGCAGGAAATAAAGACTAGTCCTGATTAAATTTTAAGATCTGGCGGGAGATAACAATTGCATATAAAAGCTCCGTTTTGGATCGAGATATATTTGCTAATTGCAGACTGCTGATGTGACATATTTTATATTTGCGAATTGCAGATTATTGAGGGAGATATATTTT
This sequence comes from Epiperipatus broadwayi, assembly GCA_028023455.1. Lineage (NCBI taxonomy): Eukaryota > Metazoa > Onychophora > Udeonychophora > Euonychophora > Peripatidae > Epiperipatus > Epiperipatus broadwayi. The sequence continues at coordinate 6,965,764 of JAQFVV010006214.1, read as the reverse complement.
ATATATGCTAATATTTGACAGCAGATATAATTTTATATTTGCTAATTGTGGACAGCTGAGACAGATATTTTTATATTTGCTAATTGCAGACTGCTGATGTCTTGCAAAGTAAAACCTACTATTCTTGGAGACAAGATCCTAAGTATGCAGTGCTAAAAATATTCCAAGACGAACCCCGGAGATCGAAATTGTGCCTTCATGAACATGTCCTAATTACCTAGTTTGAGACTAATTCTGAAAATTGCCTCTGTACATCATGATCCAATTGAGACTGAAAACCACAGTAGTGAACTCTTAATGTCACTAAAGTCTTGTGCACACTGCTGGAATCAATCAGATAGAAAAACCAAAGCCTGGATGGTAACTGAACATTTTTCTACTTTAGCCAGGGCTTAAATCTCTAAACTTTATATTCAAAGAAAAGAATACAAATATAAGATAGGCCTATGAATAGGAAATTTGATATTAATAGTATTTTATAAATATCTCTTTTTTTTGTAAATATTTTTTTTAAACCTATAAATTGGAAAGAAGTTGCTTAAGATTTCAATTTTTGTCGCTTTGTTGGAGAGTGTATTGTGTTAATATTTTATGCTCAATTTTTTTTTATATATTATTTATTGTTATTTCACCTGTTCCTTATTTTAGTTGAAATTAATTTAGTTCAATGTGTGTCTGATTTATAACAGATCATAGATCTTTAGGCTAGGGATTTATCAATTAAATAGTTGTTTTTCTTATATGCTGTAGAAATTTTGAGATTTAATTTTTATTTATTATGTTAAAGATTAAGAAGTTATAATATTTTCTCTTTTATAGAAGTAACCTTAAAGGTCATATAAACGCAATCTCTAATGAGTGTTTATGGAGCATATGACATCTTTGTTTTTTCTCATTGATTTACAGTGTTAAGGAAAGTTTTCTCTGCACTGTCCGTTGACTTCTATACAAGATTGTCCTTACTAAATCTCTAAATAAAGGGAAATCAATAGCAGAAAGATCATTATAATCCCCTAAAAGTTAGGTGAGAAGGCAAAATTATCTGTCAAAGTGTTTAATGCCACAATACTCTCATGCACTCTTAGACAAATAAAAGGGAGAATTTAGGTCAAACTATTATATTTTGACTAAAATTTTTGAATTTAATAAAACTTAAAAATTATTAATAATTACATGTGTTTTTGGCTAATGTTTGTATCCATGTCCTGTCCCTTAATTGTCTGAACAATGTTTAAAATCTCTTTTTCTCCTAGAGTCTAGTTGGCAGCATTTATATTCGTCATCATTAACTTTGTGATCACTGTAAATCAAATTTTCTAGGTCAACCATGGCCTAGTGGTGCCGTCGATGGTAAAAAAAAAAGTGGTGTGGCTGTACAATATTGTATGTTTATTATATGATGTTTAGTGGAATGATTTTCAGATATGAGTCAATTGTGAATAACAAACAGTGACCGACAAAGAGCTTCTGCTGCCATGTCAGAAGAACATCAGTTCATCAGAGGCTAGGTAATGTTTTTGATATAAAATCTTTTCTGAATCTCAATTTTTCCTTCAATAGTCACTTAAATCATTATATGGCTTGGGCATAGTTATTGTGAGCCTCTCATATCTTTGGACACTCTATATTAAGTGTGACAATGAGATTGTGTATATATGCAATTACATTTCCATTCTTTAACTATATAAACAATATTTCTGGCTCCAATTTGCTCTTCTTTTTTTTAACTCAAGAATTAAAAAAGCAATGATGGGAACAGAATTTATTAGGCTAGCAGTTCTTAGTTACAATCTTTGCTCAAGATAGTACAACACTAATGAGTTGGTTTGGAACTGAATTTGATTGAGATAGAGTATCAGCAGGCAGCCCTATTTAGGGATCCCCCATTTATCATGAAAGAGGAAAAAGCCTAGAAAATAGGGTCTAAAAGTAGTCTATCTCAGACTGATTAAATCTTCATGCCGGGTGGATTATTCATTATTATAATGTTAGAATATTATCAATAATATCAGTTGTAGTAGTAAAGCAAAAGGCAATGCGAGATACTAAAGGTAAGTATTATAAATCTAATTTTTATCTAAATGGCATAAAATATGCGACTTCCATTTGGTACAAGCTTTTTAACATTAGAATGGAGGACTGCATTGGCGGCGAAGGAGATATCAAAATTTAAGACTGATATAGCTGCTTTTAGTAAATATTGTCTGCCAGAGGAAGGAAGTTTAATAGAACAGATGGGTAGATAAAAGTTTTTTGTGAAAGACATGATAGTCAGTGAAAGAAGAATCTGTCCTCTAACCTTAAATTCCGAGAAAATTTAGAAAGGAAAGCTTTTATTCCCTGTTGGATAACAATATTTAACAATACAATTAAAAGATCAGACTTTTCTTGGAGACATTAATGCAAGTATTAGTATAAATTGTGAACTTTGATAAAAATTATTGGAAATAATGATGCTGTGAATTCAAATGGTTTGTTATTATTGAATTTTTGCATAACTTGACTATCACAAATATTTTGTTTAAGCAGAAAAATGATTACAAAGGAACATGGATGCATTTGCATTTAAAATAATGGCATTTAATAAATTACGTTATAGTTAGGAATCAGAATATAAGAGTTCATATTTCACAAGCACTTACAAAGATTGTTGGACAGATTACAGATTAGTAGATTCCAAGATTTAAATGATAATTGCATTAAAAAATAGATACTATTCCAATCATATTTACAAAAAAATTGATGTTTTTAACAGATATTAAACACTAAAATTATTAATTTGAACCTTGAGGAATGTCATATTACTGAAGTGTCTAATTCTCTTAAGTAGTTTCTTATGGATACAATTAAATATATTATTGGGTTCACTAAAAAAAAGAAACAGGATTGCTTTTCTGGCAATGATCTTATTATTAGGATTTGATTAGCATGAAATATAGCATTTTCTGCCTAAAAAAATAATAAAATAAATATGGAATTTCGTAATAAAAATAGAAACTGAATTCAGAAGTTGATGACTGAAAAATGATTGGTGGGTTAAATCTGAAAAGAAGATACAGATATTTACTAATCATGATCACTGTGAGAAACACAGTATTACATTCTTATTAAATCTAGTAATGATACTTTCTTATATGATGACAATGGTATTTTAAACAACTAGAAAGAGAATTTTAATCACCTTTTGAATAATGATACAAGAATTAAGATAACATCTTTTAGTGATATAACCATGTGATCTACCCATTAAAATTTGGACAAAGACATTGGCTTAGTAATCTTAAAAATGAAAAAATAGCAGGTCCTGATTAAATATCTAGAGAAGTTTTAAATATAATGATGATAAGTTAACTTCTAAAATATTGCAATTTTTTAGAAATGATTGTATTCATGAAATTGTGCCATCTGACATCATCAGTTTCATTTTGAAAAACAAAAGGACTAAATAAAATTGCAATAATTATTGTGGAATATAATTATTTTCCACTCCCACAAAGGTAGTTTCAAAGATTTTGTTAAAAAGGGTGCATCCAAATATAATATTCAAATAGTTTCATTGCTCAATCTTTGGATTCCAATAATCCAGAGTCTGACACTCTATCAATGTACTAAACCATACGGGCCTTCCAATCATAAATGAATGATTGCCAGAGACTTAATGTGATTTTAGCGAATCAAGAAGCACTAGAGATATGAATTTTATTGTCAGGCAAATGCAAAAAAAAAAATGTCTAAAACAAAGGAGTGATTTATATACTGCTTTCATGGAGTTGATTAATGCATTTAATTCAATTAATAACAGATCTATGACATTGGCACCAAAATTTATTCATATTGTACAGCTACATAATAGAATGAGTGGAAGTGTTATTATTACAGGTGAAATATCTGAGGTAGTTGAAGTGAAAACTGATATTAAACAAGAATAAATTTATACCAACACTGTTTACAATTCAAATTTTATGACAATAGGCTTTGGAATTATTTATAAGTGGTTTAATTAAACAGGGATCAAAATATGATACAAATTTGATGGTGGAATTCTTAATTTGAATCCATTAAAAATGAAAATGAACTAAAGTTCTTTATCAGCCAACAATAGTAGAAAAATCGTCAGCATCTTTTGGCTTGGTTATCAGCTGAAAATGTAAACAAATTTAAATATCTTGGTAGTTTTATGTGCCGATAAGTTGAGATACAACACACACTACAAGATGCTGCTGCTGCTTTTAGTTAGTTAAAAGATGGAGTATGTCATCACAGAGAAATATTTACTGCAACTAACATTCAGGCTACACATCAATAAATCTACTAAGGTTCTGATGTTAAATTTTTGGGTACTTAAGTACCTTTAGGCTATTTTGGAAAAATCATGCTTCAGATGCATAACAATTTGTTTGACTTAAATAATGTTTTGATTTTGTTCTGTACTTATTATAATGGCATAATATCTAAATTTATTACAAATTTATTTTCCTTGCAATGTTAAACATTTTAAATAATATTTGTTAAAAATATTAAATAAAGTTATTAAACTGATTTGAACTGTTTGTCTTACTAATTAATATATTGCATATGTGCATTGTTAAGGAGAATGTTACAAAATACTTTTTGATTTACGAATATAGTGTTGAGTTCATACTACACATATATATGTTAACAATTTTTTAAGAATTTGTCAAATTTTTGAAGTTTGATTTCTGCAGCACTTCATCAGTGAAATTTAGATTGTTAAAATTTTTTGATACAATTTTCAATAATATATATTCGTGATATAAATGAGTCTTGATCACCTACTTAATAATTCTTACTAACAAATTTACTAAATCATTAGTTATTTGTTGATTTGATTATTTTATCCATTTCTGTCAATGTTTTGTCAAAACTTGAATATCTATAGCATGTTTTTAATTATATTTAAAATTTGAAATGTTATATAAAGAAGTATACATTTCCTGAAATGATTGAAATAAACTTCTAGATTATATATAGCAGAAAATAGTCATTTTATCTTTTATTAGGTTATCATATGATATTACTATGCATTTTTTAATTTTATGTTTGTAATTTGTAAGCAATTTTTTTAAAAAACATTCTATCATTTTAAATATGACTTATAATTTGCTGTTTTCCCACCTCTTTTATAATTATAAAGCAATATTAATAATAAAATTGTAGACACTTTTATTTTTCTTTACAAGATTATTAAAATTGAAATTTTATTTCATGTTAAAACATTTTAAATTAAAATTTAATTATTTTCAGAAACTATTTACAATACATAAAATATATTTTATTAGCTATAGTTTTATAAATTGAAATTTGAAAAAGAGTAACAATTTAAGGTCCAACAATCTCACAATAGAGAATAAAAAGCAGTTTCATTATTTAATGAATTGTTAATTTCTTTTAAAATGCTGTTGTTTAGAACACATCAGTGATCTTTTAAAGATCACTTCTTAAACACAATTCAAAAATGATCCAGATCATAATCCAAATATGCATAACAACTTCTTCAAATTTTAAATAATACACACACTAATTTAATACCTTAATGTATAACTGATTGTTTTTTACATGCTTTCAGTATCCACATTTAAAATTCAAATGCTCACTTATACTCATCAAATTCCAAAAGAAGATATTCCTTTAAGGCTGTTGGTAGAGGTAAATTCTTAACATATCTAATCCTCTTATAGGATAGTGCTTGACGGATAGAATAACGACAATAATGTTGTAAAGAACGAGGTACTGTAGCAATCTGATGATACCACTGTATTTTTGAAGTGCAATTAAACACTGGAAGAGTAAATGCAGTATTAAAGTTTAAACTTCTTAAACTTGGAATATGAAGTGAACTTTTAATAATTGCCTGCAATATTATACGGTCTGTACTTGCAAGTTTAAGTTCTGACCGAATTAAACTTATTCCCCGTTTGTTTAAGATATGAGGATTAGCCCCATATGCTATAAGAAATGCAGCTGCTTCTGGTCTACGTTCCTGCTTCCTGTTTTCATTAAAACACAAATAATGAAGTGATGTTAAAGCTGGAAAAAATATATATATATGTATTTTTAATAATTTTAATACAGACAATATATATATATATATTTAAGCTATTTAAAATATAAGTAACAAAAATATATATAAAAAAAAAAAGATTACTTTTGTAGATAAACACAAGACTAATGTCTATAAATTTCCCTAAATTTTTATACATATATGGATCTCATGAAACAGTGATAAGTACAGCTACTTGTCATACTCATGATTGGAGTTCAAATCCAAATCAAGTAAAAAGTTTTCCAATTTCTAATAGGCTTAGAATTTTTCTTTCAGATAACTGATATAACCTCAACTCATGTATGTGTTCAATAATGATTCAATTAGTATGTAACTATTCTTAATTAGAAACAAAAAATAGAAAAATCCACTGAAATCTTTCACTACCTGGAAATTAGTAAATCTGCTGTGTAATGACTTCTCCTTCACAGTTCTTCTTTATTAAGATCATTGGAAAGACTTTTGTTCTGTAATGGTTATTTTAAAAGTTGATTTATTATTTTTTATCTTTATATACATGATGTCCCATAACTTCAATATTGTAATGAAAAATATTTTTTTAAAAAAAAAAAAAAAAGACTTGATAAATCATATCATTATCATTGGTCTCAAAAGTCCATTGCATATTTTATCATGAATGGATCTTATCAATTACACTTTGTAATAGTTTATTAAGCACACATGTGCCAGTGGCTTCTGTTGATTTTTTTATATAGAATTGTTCACATTCATCATGTTTTGTAAAAATATAGATTAAGATCTACAATGTTGGGTTCAAAAAACATTTTGTACACACACACAGTTATTCTAAAAATTATAATGATTTTACAATTATTTTATATAAGCTATATTAATAGAAAACAAAAAAATATGAAAGCCCAGGATTAAAGTTGGTACCCTGCTATTCTTGGGATCTGAACATAACTCTGACCTATACTTAAAAAACAGCATTTTTAATGATGATCTCCTCATTCATCAGATCTAAGACTCAACAACTTCTTTATAAGATATCTAGATAAAGCTCAATTTGTTCTATTCTTACAATAGGATGTGTGGCATGGAAAAATTGAATTAGTCCTAAAGGCTAAAGCAGGTGACATGATAATATATGCAACAACACACGAAATATTTAAAAAAAAATTTTTCTTATATAATCATGTATATAAAATAGAGCCAACTCATAATATATGCACTGTGCATTCAACTTCTGATGATAAAAACTAAATCTAAATTTTGTAAAATATTACAATCAAAACCCAATTTTTATTAATACTCAGAAAATATATATATATTTAATGAAAATTCAGAGTGTGACAGATATTTAGATAATCTTGAGGTAATTAATCCAGAGTAAGTCTATAATAGTTTTTAAGTTTCATTTTGTAATCTTGTTCTTTATAAAAATTATTTCCATCCATGAAATTGATATAAAACAAAACAAGATCACTCCTAATGGATACAAATTTGAAAAATGTTCTGCTGTTTACATTTACAAATTTAACTATGTTAAAAGTTTGATCAAAGCAAAATCAGACTTGGAGATCTTATTGGAATAAGTAATGATTAATCTTTAAGATTTTTCTGTATATATCATGAAATACACAGGATATTGTTTGTCTATATTAATATACTTTACATAAAATTTAAAAATCATGGCAAAGTATTCATAGATAAAAAAAAAAGATATATGGCTGAAAATCAGTGCTCAGTTTATATTAAGATAGCAAATCTTCAAACTTTAATGGATAGCCAGTGTTTAGCAGAGCAGAGAGACTAATTACTTAATTATATTTTTTAAATGGAAAAAAAAAAAAAGGTTGGTCAATTAAGTTAGGATTGTTAAGTTCTACAATACTATATTTGTACTTTAACATTATTTGATCTACCATTAATACTTTTGAATTTGAGATATTGAACAATAAGATTAAATAAACCAATAAAGTACTACTATTTAATAGACAATGGTTGTACTTTATTAGGCGACAATGGTTGTACTTTATTTAATGAAGGCACAGATCATATCTGGTTCATTTTATAAAGTTATGATTGACTAATATTTGTGATTATTACTAACTAATAGTCCTATGTTAAAAAAGTTACAAATTTTTTTACTTTAGGGCAGAAAGTTAAAATACTTTTTTAAAGAGCTTACTGCAAGCAAAGGCCTCTCCATCAGTATCTCATAAAATAACACTGAAGTAAAAAAGAATCCTTACCAAATGAATGCTAAATGTTTAAGCTGTTTCTATTCTTGTCTTACTCTCTAGTTAATATTAACTAGATACCAATTTATGGGCTTGCTAACCGTAATAAAAATTCCAATTTTATTAAAAAAATCTTCCGAGTTTACCCAATTGGATTTGAACTCAGGTTCAATCAACTTTTACTCTGAGTAAACTAGTTTCTCATATATAAACAGTGAAAAAAAACAATAATCACCAAAACAATTAACATGATTAAATACAGATAAATTATTATGCTATTCACAGGAAGATACAAAATTTAATAAAATTTATTTTTTTCTCCTGCTTGTTAAAAAATGGATGTACTTCATTTGCTATTAAAAGTTAATAATGCAAATATGCTAATGTTCTACCATGAGGCTTTTTACATTGAACAATACTTATTAATTAGCTAGCCTTCAACAATTTGTCATTACTACTAAACAGTTGTGAGAAGAAAAAAAAAATCCTTCAAAAAAATGTATGAAATAACAAAACTATAGATGCAAATGTATCTATAAGAAGTCTTCATCACAAGAAGAAGAATGAAGCAGAAAAATTCAGAATTTCATGGGGAATAGTCAGTGAAACCAGCTAGATGATAATTCAATACTTCTGCTGCAGTTCAAAACAAAATAAGATATATTCCAAAGATATCAGCAGCTGTTCCACTCCAAAAAAATATACCAAACACTAAAGAAAGTTAAAAAGTTCAGTCTACAAAACACAATAATCTCTCTTGACAAGAAAACTTTTTTGATTTAACAGTTCTTTTAAACAGTATCGTCACAAGTCTCTAAATATATCAATTAATACCTTTTGTGTAATATAGTTCACTGTGTTCAATATTTTTATTGTGTTTTGAAAGCAACTATTATGAATAGAGAGGTACTATCATACTCTAATTACAGAAATCAAAACTACCAATGAAAACAAATTCTAGAGTTTCAATAACTTTACATAATCTAATTTTAATTTATTAGTCTAAAAGAAGCACATATATAATAATTCTAATATCTCGTATGGTTCAACATGTTTAAAATCATTATCAGTATTAAAGTAATTGCAAAGAGATTGACTTTCTTGATCACACTTTCATTATTGCACACTACAATTTCATCAAAGCATCTATCTCTTGAATCTTTTGAGTATTGTATTCACAGATAACATTTTCTAAATATAGGTTAACATTCATAATAAAAGTAAAAAATAACTTTTAACTTTATTAACATTTGTATTTTTTAAAAAAATAAAATAGTTTGCTTACCTCCAGCGCTCACAAGATTGGCATCTGTATTATATCCATTTAAAATTAAGTCTTTTAAAATGTCCAGAGAGAATTTTTTACTATTAAAAACTGCTAAATGCAAAGGTGAAAATCCTGCATTATTTTTGTAATTAACATCTGAGCCATGTTTTAGTAATTGAGATACACACTTGTCCATTCCTTGTCGAACACATTCATGTAAAGGAGTATTACCTAGATAAAATTAAAAATCACAATGACATTAGGAAAAAAAAAACCTTATTTAACAACAAAAAAAGAAAAAATTTCAAGACTATGAAAAGTAAGAATAATTAAACTGCTAACAATCAGAAGTAAATATGGGAGTACTAAAAAACTGGTTTATAAAATACAATGAAATTATATATATGTCATCATATCTATCTTATATTCCTAAGTTTATATTTTGTGAGCATTAGATTGGTGATCTATCTTTTCATTTATGTGTATTACATCTTTGTCTTTTATTTAAAATCTTTTAAATAATAATCCAACAATAAAATCCTATTATTATAAATAAAGTTAACGCAAAAAGTTTCTATTACTTACATTTAATCTGCATGCAGTTATAATAATTAATCCACATAAAATAGCTTTTCTTATGAATCATCTATGTATTCAAGGATCATTAATGAATATGTAACTATTATATTTAGGTTTTTTTCTTTAGAAAAAAACTAAACTAATCCATTCTATAACAATATTATTTTATATACTACTCTTTTTTTTTTTTAAAAAAAAAAGGCATCAGAATAAAGTCTCAAATGATAACTTTTAAATAATAATGACTTAAAATATTCAAAGATTCAATCTTTTTCAATAAAATATTCAAAATAAATATTCATCTCAAAATTTGATAGTATTATTTATTTTTACATTTCACGGTACCCCTAGGAAGAGTCCATGATATACCAGGCTATCATGGAACCCAGGTGGTAAGTTCTGTACTATATGGTAGTAGTGTTAGATTCAAATCTATATACACTTGTTTCTAGCTAAATGAATAAAAAATTTAGCATAAAATTAGAAGTGCTCAAATTTTCTAAATGAGCCATTAAAAGTTAATTCTTTATATATATTTACACATGCAATGGATTGTCACATCAATTGTCACAATCTCCACTAATTCAATTACTCATGATCAAGAAAAAATAAAATTAAAAATTAATGAAAAAAAGATGAATTTTCTAATTCCCATTCAGTCAAAACTTTATATACCATGGCAATACGAAGTATACAAATATATAATTTAATATCAATTAATATTGTATCTTTTGCATTTTATCAATAATTTTTGTTACATCTACAATACGCAAAAACGTGTACATACAATATATATAATTTTAATACTATAGTAATTACACACATTAAAAAATCAAAATTAATATTAATTATAGTGATTAGATGCAAGTACAGTATTTTTTTAATTTTTAAAAAGGAAAAAAAAAATCATTTTTTTTAGCTCTTTCCAATGCAAGAAAAAAAAATTGAATCATAAAAATAATAATCATAAAACATTGCAATTTCTCTTTTATTTTTGATTCCAAGTAAATTTTTAATTAACTTTTTTGAAATAGTAAGCTTGTTTTTAAAAATTTAGAAATATAATAAACTAGTGTTTGTCTGAAAGTTTGTGATAATAGTTTTTAATTATAATTGTATGTTAAACTATTTTCATCATTTAATATTAATTGTTAAATATTTTTAAACTTTTCAAATACATTCAGCTATATTTTGAATGGAATCATTCTGCTTTCTGAATAATGATAGTACTAGCATAAGAATCAAACCTGGGACTTTTAGATTCATGAATATTAAATTTAAAATCATACTTTAATCAACTATCTATTGTCAAAGACTAGTTGGTTAGAAAATCACTTTAGATTCAATATTCATAAATCATTCCCATACTAGTATTGTCACTAGTCAAGCCAAACCAGCAACACTTAAAAAAAAGACAACATCATCCGAAACATTGTGCTATGTACTAATCTATGGGCTATTACTGCCAGTTAAGTTTAAATAAAGTTTGAATTTTTCTAAAAACATTTGATAATTAATATTAGATGAAGGAACTAGCTTAACATATACTTACAATAATAAGACAGTATTTATTTATTATAAAATACTTAAGAGCATCTGTGTAATATTTTTAATTATTGCAAGCTTACAAATAGCCAAGTTTCTTTAATACATCTTTTAAAAATTTAATTATCTAATATTTAGCAGAAAAAAAATATTTTAAATTTAATTTAAAATTATAAAAAATTAAGAATATGGAACTGATTAAAAATTCTCTTATAAATAAAGCTATCATCAAACCTTACACTCATTCACTAATGACTTCCGTGCATAGTAAGTAGCATTTACTCAGATTAAATTTTTTTATTTAATATTTAATTTAAAATTATAATAACTTGGATCATATATCTAAATGCATTTTCGTGAATTTAAATTAAGTATTCACTTACAATAGATAAATAACATTAGCATCTTTCATTTGCAATTTATATTGCAGTTTTTTTTTATCAATTAAAGTTTTGAATTAGTATGTACAGAAAGTGTTAATAACTCAAAAAAATCAAAAGGTGCTACTTTATTTTATTTCAGAGCGCATGCCTAGAGTTGATATTTCAGATAACATATTTAGAGGTTGAAGTTGAAACATTACTAAAATTTTAATGTAGATGTTACAATTTTATTAATTCTTTTTGCTGAGGATTTTATATTTATAGAACTAATTTTAAATTAAAATATATGTAATACAATATATATATTTTCTCACTGAAATTGATATGCAAACATATATATGTAAATATATATATATATCATTAAAAACCAGTCAATACTTAAACATTTCCAATATCAATACAAACAACAATTTCAAACGGTTGTCAAGGCAATTTCCTTTTAACAATAAAGGTGGAATCCTATCTTTATTAATGATCTAACTGACCACAGAGATTAAAATTACTGATACAAAGAAGTTTAAATAAACCTCTTTAAATAGGTAAATATAACCTATTCTGAATGCAGAATAATAAATAGTCAGTTATAACATTACCAACAGCAATTATAAATTTCAAATTGCACTCAAAGTATTTACTTAAATAATAAATCAATTTGTAAGTAAACATTAAAAACCAGTCAACATTTAGACAATCCCAATATTAATACAATCAACAATTTTAAACTGTTGTCAAGGCAACCTCCTTTTAACAATAACAGTGAAATCTCACTTATTATTTAAATATATATTTATATGCTACCTTGTGAATAAAGATAAAGTCTGCATTTAACAGAATGACCAAAAGGTAACCTCTTGAGTGTATGCTGTAAAGATCTTATGTACATTGAAATAGTGACTTATTCAACAAAAACTATGAAATTTAAATTAACAATGATCTTAAATTGCTCATAAACAAATATGTTTAATTTACATATACAAAGACTAATGCATTAATTATTTTAAACTTTGCAATCTCTTAAATATAGATATATAAGAAGTAGACGTAGGTGCATATCGCTAACTGAAAATTCAAATATAAAATGTCAATCATTCTTCTCAAATGCTATGTTTTTTCTGCAACTCTGCATTGCGAATAAAGATATTGCAAAGTTTAAAATGACTAATGCATTAATCTTTTTTTGTATATGTAAATTAAACATGTTTGTTTATGAGCAGTTCAAGATTATTGCTAGTTTAAATTTCATGTTCCTTGTGTGAATAAGTATTTTTCAATATACATAAGATCCTTTCAATATGATCAAGAAGTTACCTTTTAGTCATAGATTAGTGTTTATGAAAAACATACCATAGCGTATAGTGCCATAAAACTAAATACCATTGTCATAATTGCCTTTTAGTACACATACACATAACAATATATACTTTCTAACCTAGTTATAAATAATTAGTATTTTTAGACAGGCTCTTAGGAGTCAAAGAGTGCTTGTTTTAAAATATAGTACTTATAAAGTGAATAATATACATTAATTAATTTAGGAGTGATGATAGTGATATTTGAGAATTTATAAAATGTCTTGAACTAAATGAAGAAATTGGTTTAGTTGAAATGCATATTAGGAATCAATTACAAAGTATAAACATGATAAGTGACATTTTTAAAAGATATAAAATCATGTACACGAAAAGAGAAAAATGGTTAAAAAAAATTGGTAGATTAAAGATAATTGCAATTATTAGTAATAATGTTTATATTACTAGAAAGGCTGATACAGACAAAGAGTGTTTGTTTTAAAATATTGTACATAAGTCAAAAAGTCAGTTTATATAATATATTGCAATTATACATTTACACAAATAAATATTTAATGATGGAAATTTTTTTAAATTAATCAAATAATCAGATACATAAATTATATTGTTTATATTTATGGAATACAATAGATCATATTAGTAAGTGAAATCCAAAAGTGAATCTTATACTAAAAAAAAGTTGAAAACCCCTTATTTAAATTACCATGTAGTTCATAATAGATCATATAATCTCTTATATATATTTAATGTGCACTAAATCTTAGACATAGATAGAATCAGATATTGACTCAATTCATCATTTCTAAAATATATTCATAAATTATCATCGCATGTATACTAGTTATATATACAAAGAAAAAAAATTACCTGTATCATTAACTGGTAATGATAAAATATCTCGACCAATGGCATTCTGCAGATGAGTTAGGACACATTTTGAATAACCTAAGTGTGCGGCCATAAATAAACTTGTTCTACCAACTGCATCAACTGCATTGTAATCGGCCCCATTTTGAATTAGTTCCCTCACACAAGAAATGTGATTATTTGAGGCTGCTAAATGTAAAGGTGTTGTTCCACCTAAATGAGGAGTGGCTAAAAAATAAAAATAATCTTCAAATTTAAAACTAGATAAAATATATTTTTTAAATAAAAAAATTATGCATTTGATGATATTTATAAAAAATATAAACAAAAATTATTTAACACACACATGAATGATTATTAAACAATAAATAATTAGCACATGTAGAAATATTAATTATGACTTTTCTACAAAATGCGATCTGAATATGACTAAATCTGAATAAATAAAGTGGAATTTTCCCAGCCTTAAATAATCAAAACAATACAAAAATAGACAGCAAATTGCAAGAACCTTCCTATTATTATGTCTTGATTCTTAAATCCCCATATGATAGCCCTTCATAATAGCAGCAGAATGAAGCTGTATCCATCTCTTAATGAAAATTCACTGTTAAATGAATTAACCCTTTTTTTAATACTCATAAAATTATTAACACATAGGGCAGCTCTAAGTTACTCTATCACACTATTATTTCATTAATGAGTTATATTTAATTAATTCGTTAATAAAATAATTTAACAATAATTAATTGTGTTAATAAAGTAAATAATGAAACAAAATTCTTGAAAAGGTTTTTTTTTTAGCTATGCATATAAGCATATAGCAACAAGATAACCTTTTAGAATTACAACATTAAACACATTTCTTTTTTTCATTAATTATTTTCTTAACAAAAATTAAACATTTTCAAAATATGTTAATAATAGAAGGCTCATTAAAATTTATGATGCAGTTATAAAATTGATATGCTAGAATAAATTAAAAAGAATGATTGGCAAGTAATGATAAACTACCATTTGATCATAATACACGATTATCTAGATCAATATTTTTTAATCTTTTTCTTTCTGTGATCATTAAGATTCCAAAAAAAAAAAATTCACAGACTTGTATCATAATTAAAATAAATTACCTTAATTTTTTTATTTTTATATCTATGATATTATATATATATTATTGGTTTGATTCCTGAAATGCGTGCTGCTTTTTTTATGTGCTTGTCACTGACATAATATTCTAGTTAATACAAAAAACTACTCAATTATGCAATCATATTACTATTTATGTAATAAAATTACAAAAAAAAAAACCCACGGAATAATAAGCGCAAGAAATACTGATTGCCCAGAAAAAGTATATTTATAAAATCAGAAACTAAATAATTATTATAAAGATGATGTTAATTAAGAATAATTAACAAATATTCCATACAAATCAAAGAAAATCGTATTGACTGAATTAAAAATTACTGATCATATAACAATTATTGTAATATAATCACATAATTGTTACACGAAATATTTAACACAAAAAAAAAAAATCACAAAATTAAAAGCCAAAGAACTGTCATCAAGATGGTACTAATAAAAGAAAATGATTTTCAATTTAAAATTTTAATGTGATTGTTGTTAACTTTCAATCAGTAATTGAAGATTTGCCATCAAATTGATTAAAGTGAAGCTAAGAGATGAATCTATGGAAAAGTGTTTTCTGAATTTGTTTTTTTATAGCGCACATTGCCAAAAAACTCCTTTCACACAAATATGTTGTCACGAAAGGGTGAACATTTTCACTGTTTTTCATGCAGATTAAGATACTCATCATTCATTTTGATCCAAAATTTATTTAAATTCATTGTAGGAAAGTTTGATTTTATTGTCAAATCTGAACTGATTACCAAGAGACATTCATATTCTTGATTATTTAAATTTGTGGTATTGTTTCTAAAATCTCTGAAAGGATCTGTAATCCATAAATTCATTTAAATAACAAAATAAAATCATAATAAATAACAAACAGATCGCAGTTGCTTTCTATTACTTTCTTTTTAATTAGAATGCAACCCATTTGATTTCACAAAAATAATTTGCAAATGAAATTTTTTTTCAAGCAAGAATATTTCTACTTTTGTTCTTAATTCAAATAGTCTGTTTAGCATTTTACTTTAAGAGAGCCATCTGACTTCAGTATGAAGTAATAATTCCTTGTCTTCTGCTCCAACTTCTTGTCAAAATAATGCAAGAAATTTAGATCAGGTTTTTTTTTTACAACATTTACAATTTTTATAAATTCATCTAAAACTTCATTCAACTTTGGGATAAATTTTTAGCTGCTCAATGTTGCAGATATATTATGCAATGTGTAGTTAATAAATAAGGGATTGCTACTGCTTGAATTTTTTTAGTAACACCACAATGCTTGCCAACTATACTAGCTGCTCCATCAGTACATAAATGTACACAATTTTTCCAATCCAAATATGTTAGTTAATATTAGAATTTAACGTATTAAAAATTTCAGTCCTTGTTGTATATAAAGCTACTTCTACACAACACAGAAATTCTTCTTTGATGTCTTCAGAAATAAAGTCAATATATCTAACATAACAGATTAATGTAGCTTTTTTGGAAATATCAAATGATTTATTAATTCAAATTGCAAATATCTTTGATTCCTTAATCTGGTTTATTAATTAATGTTCTATGTTTTCTGACAGTGTAGCAATTTACCTTCCAACAGTATTATTAAAAAAAGGCACTGATCTGACTTTATCAACAGTTGATGATCCAAACATTTCTGAACAAACATCTAACAAAATGAGTTTTATCAAAGTTTCTGAGGCAGTAAATGATTTTTTGGTTTTAGCAGTCTGAAATGCTACTAAATAGGAACATTTTAATAGAGATTTATTCTGAACAAAATTTGTTTAAATATTTTTTCTATAAAACAAATTCTTGTTTTTTAGTTCAAAATATTCCAAAAATTTTTTTTAAAATTCTGATGTCTCGACTTCAAATGTCATAACATTTTTGATAGTTTCATTGCTTATTAGATCGAATATCATGACAAATCACATACATAGGATGTGCATCTTGTTTCATAGATTTAGGCCAATAAATAAATCCATACCAGAGATATTCATCATTGTAACATCTAATGAAGGAAGATTTTCTCTGATGCTCTTCCAATTTCAGTTTCATTTGATTTTTCTTGAGAGATTGAACTCTTATTTAAAAAATTAAATAATGTATCTTGTGTCTTTGTTTTCATTTTGTTAAAGGCTAAAAATATTTATTATATTTCAAATTTATATTAATATTTTATATATTTTTTCTAACTTTTAGCTTTATCAAATCCTTGTTAAGTATATAATTTTATAATGAATAAAAAATGCATACAAAAGCTTCCAACAGTTAGTTAAAATGCTGATTCTCCAGCTTTGCTCCAACAGTGGTTAAGGCACGGTTATTTTGTTTTTAATATAACTTTTTAATACAATAAAATAAACTTTTTTTGGTTTAGTTAAAGAAACACTTCTTGGATAGATTTTTCATGTGCAATTTTCTTTCAAATATTATATAGATTGTGACACTGTTTCTATTCTTTGTTTTAATTAAAATAAAAAAGTTTTAATAGTAAAAAGTTAATATTAATATATATATTTAACAAGCCAAAATTATTATTTTTCTTCAATCTCAATTGGGGATTTTATATTTCATTTGAAATAAAGCTTGGATATCCAAATTTTCCATGTTTGACTTAAAAATGAAATTAAAGTTATTCTTATATAAAATTGTATTTAAGAATCAAAATGATAGGCAATCTATTTACATAGGGATTATGTTCATATGGCAAAAACAAATTAGTATTTTCAATTGCATTTAGGAATATGCATCTTTTCTTTGTAAATTACTGTAGTTAATTTTATATATAATATTCTGTAATATAGTTTCAAAAATGACTGATAAGAATAATCTTTTATTGTATCTAAAAACAGATAGAATAACTATGAAATAAGACGAAACATATGTCATCGATGGTAGTTGCCATTGGTTTAACACAATTGATTTTATTATTTTATTAGAAAGAGCTGCATTAGTAGCCTATTATATCATTAACATGCACAATCTCCTATTACTATATACAAGTCATCTGAACTATTAACACTTTTCAATTTTATAATCCAGAAGATTTAAAAATGAAACAAAATAAATTATGTGAGAATTAACTTAATCATTATTAATTAAATTAAAAAGACAAAAACAAAATCAATACTTACCAGTATAACTACCTCTTTTGGAATATTTTGTTGCAATATTACAACTGGCTCCAGCATCTAAGAGTAATTTTAAGCATTTATAATGTCCGTTTTCTGCTGCCATATGGACAGCTGTAACATCAAACCGATCTCGAGAATCAAGTTGAGCTGAAAAATTAAATAGAAAGTGCCATTTTGTATATATAATCATTTTATACTTATTTATGGCTTTTTATACAAAAAAAATAAACTTAAAAAATAAACAAAAACATTGTTAGTTTTTACTATTTATAATCACACACAAAAAAGATTACTAATAAATGATTGTTAACATTTTTTTTTTATCACAATCTTTACAAATACAAAAAAATATATACACAATCACATAATCCAATTTAAGATTTCAGCCATCCATTTATTATCATTACTTCTAACAATATTTCTAGCCCAGCTCCATTTGAGTTTCTCAGTTCTTTTAATGATGTCTCACCCATGTATTTCATTTTCAACCCCTTCTTGTTACTCCCAACATACATTTCTTCATATTTTGTTGAATGGTTGAAGTCTATGTACTGATCTATATGTAAGGACTAGTAAAACACATTTATTAAAAACTATTTTCAAACACATAAGTTCCATTTAATATTAAGTTATTACAACCAAAAGCACTATTCAAGTTTAATTTTATGATTAATTTCATCCATTATATTTCCATCTGTATTAATAATCTGACCAAAATATTTGTAATTGTTAACTTCCTCTAATTCATTATTATCAATCTTTATTTTCTTTTTTGAGAAAATCCATTGAACATTATTTTAGACTTTTTAGCACTTATTTTTAATCCTATTTTCTTACTTTCATCTTATAATTATTGCAACATTTCCTAATGCTTTGAAGCATTAATTGCAAAAACAATTACATCATCTGCAAAATATAAATGGTTTAAATAATCTACATTTATTTTTATTCCCTTATATATCTCTTTTAATTCACAAAACACTTCTCACAAAACTGCTGTAAAAAAAAAAGTTTTGGAGATATAGAATTACACTATCATATATTCTTCTCAATGTTAATCTTCTTAATATCACTACATAATCTTATCTAGATGATCCAATGCTTTAATCATTGGAGAAATGCTTATAGAATCAAATGTCTTTTCCTAATTTACAAAATCCAAACATAGTGGTAATTTATTTATTGGTTCTTTCTATAACTTCTCTTAATACTTGGATATGATCTACTGTGCTGAACTATTTTTAAATCCAGCTTGTTCTTTCGATTGATTAAAATCCAAAGTATCTGAAGATGAGCTGTAAATTATCTTAGCAAAAAATTTTTTTTATAGAATTGATAGGTCTGTAACTTCTAATATCTTCTTTGTCAATCTTTTTAAATATTAATATTAGTACTGTATTCTTCCAACTATCTGGTACATCTTTATTATTTAGATATTTGGTATATAATTTTGACAACAATTTTCCTATTTCTTCATCTGATTAAGAAATCAATTATAATTCTGTCACTATCTGAAGATTTTCCATTTTTCATAGATTTAATTACATGTCTCATTTGGTCATTTAAAGAAGGGGATATTTTTAACTTTTTTTAAAATTCTTCTACAGATTTTTGATGTTATCTCCCTTATTACTAATAATTCCATCTTTTCTTCTTATTGCGAAAACGAACTTTCTACCAATACCAAAATGTTTTACACTTTTGATACTTTTATTCTCTTCTATAACTTTCCTTGCTAATTCACAATTATATTTTGTTATATCATTATTAACTCTTTTTTGTTCCACTTTACAAAATTTTACATATTCAATCCTTCTTACTAAATCATTTTTATACATTTTCATATTCTTCTTATCTTTATAAATTGTTTTGTCTCAGAAATTTTATTGTCAACTGCTTTTTTGTATCAGCTATCTTTGTTGCAGTTCTTAATAGTTTATAGGTTATCATCCTATTGATTTCATTCAAATCTTTGCCGGTTTTAATTTAAATTGATTGGTATGTTTCTGAAGGTTAGGAATATTAACTGTGAATAACATTTTTCTTAATAATTTTTGTCTCTCTAGTTTTGTATTAACACGTACCTTATATCTCACTAGTCAATGACCACTTTCTGTGTTGAATTTATTGAGAGCACTCCAATTTTGAAATACATATTTTCTCTTAGTCAAAATATAATCCAATTCTGCTAAATCTTCTTTTGGATTCTTCCATGTTCTCATAGAATGACATATAGACATATATAATTCTTTTGTGGTTTAATGTAACAATTGTAAAATAAGATGTTACTTATGTTACTAAGGAAAGATATATCATTCTTCCTTAATTCAAAAACAAATTTATATACTGTATATTGAATATCTTATCTCCAGAAAAAAGAATTAAAATATATTTATTATTTATTTTTAATTTTTTCAAGTTGATATGTTTATTAGATATTAGAGTTTTGTATATATATGTCTCTGTGTGAATTGTACAATTATGAGTAAGGGAAAAAAATTAATTCTTTGCCAATTAATTAATTCATTGTTATGATTCTGATTTATTTTTAATAAGGGATGGAAAAAAAAAATTGCGAGGTTTTTCAAGAATTATCATATATATTAAGTTCTTAATGAATAATATTTCTGTAGAGCAATTTTCACTATACCATTCTCATGCAACGTAGGGATCGATTTCTATCCACTTTTAGCACCTTTTGGAGGGGTATAATCATAACTATAGATTCAGCACATGTAAAAATATAATACTTTCACTATAAGTAGTAAAAGTTGTATTATTGGCAATTCTCAGAGTTAGCATATTCAATGCATGAAACTATATTTTAAATTGTAAAGATTATATATATTTTTTAAAAAAACCTATCTGTTTCTATAAATGTTAATTTCTCATTTAACATTATTTTAATGAAACATTTAAAAAAATGTTGGCATTCTTTCTTTTCTTCATATTTCTTGACTTAGTTTAAAATTTACCGGTGATTGCAATTTTTTTTTAAAATCAACCATTGTAACAGATTTTAGTAAAACCAGTCATTTTACTGAATTCATTTGAGTCAGAATCCTTTTAGAAATCTATTGATATTCTAAAATGAATTGCAAGTACTAGTTTAAATTTAGTATTTTCTGAAGATCATGATAACAATATTGTCTTTTTAACTCTATAGACTTACATTAACAAGTGTCTTCTATCTTCTATCAAATGATCTCTTCCTATGCCAAATCTATTAACCATAAGTCTTGAAATACATATTTTCTGTTAATCAAAATATAATCCAATTTGACTATATATTCATTTGGAAAATCTATAATATATAGTTTTCCTTTTTCTGAAGTATCACAAGTCTATATACTTTCTCAATTATGTCTCCATAATTAAATTTAACTATAGCACTTTCAATTCTTTTCTAATTCTAGCATTAAAATTTTCCATACTAATTTTAATCTGCTATTTAGTTTGATTTAAAGTTGCACATCTATATAAAAAAACCTTCACTTCATCATCACAATGAAAATATGTTAGAATGTATATTTAATTATCTGCATTTGATATCTTCATTTATTTCTAATATTTGAGCTTTTATAGTAAAGCATGTCTACTTTTCAAGTCAATTGTTACATTTTTTTTTAATTATACATAATCAAATAAGATTCCATTTAATATTACAGAATTTTGTTTGCAATAAATGCTATCTAACGATTTACAGTTTAGATAGTAAATAAAAGATCATTATCAAATGGCAGCTTACATCTAAATCATACTACCCTCTGCCTTGATTAATGATTTTGCAGCTTTCAGAACATGAAGGCTATACTTTATCATGATTGCAAAAGTATTCACATACAAACGCACCTTCATATAGCCTTTATGAAAACCAAAAATGCCTTAGTTAAGAATTATCAGACAAATGAAATAAAAAACCAAGATTTTTTTTTTGGTTTTAAATCAGAGATAAAAACAATCAATTTAATCATGCTGGTTGATATGTGTTGATGAATAGCTCATTCATATTAATTTATATGATCAATTACATAGTAATATAATCTACAATGACAAGAAGCAATAGAATAGACATTGTGAATTTGCCCTGTTCAATTTCTTTGAGGCCTCAAAGCGAATTAAAGATTCTTTTCCAGTATAGCATTTAACAAATTCCTTTTTACAGACTAAAAAATATTACAAAATTAATTAAATCAATCAAGAAGGAATGAATCTATTGGTTACTTTTTCCGAATTAAGTCAAGTTCACTTGGTAAAAATGAATTCTCAGAATATATATCATTTCAAAGGTAATATTACTTTTGTAAAAAAAAAAAAAGTTGAGAAATCTATTATATGTGTATAATTTTTTTGTACTATTAAATATAAATTTTTTTATCAAAAATATTTTAATTTATTGCACTAATAGCAGCTTTTAAAATTCTAGTTATAACTTAACATTTAAGCATATACGATAAAGAAAACGACAGAATGCCCATATACACATTGAATATATTAATAATTTATAGTTAATTTCTAAGAACTATATGTAAAATTATAATTATAATATTTTCATGTAATGTTATTATAAGATATAAATTTAATTTTATGAATGAATAAACTGTTTTTTTCTTCTTAAAAAAATAAAGCAATAACACAGTTTTAAACACAACCAAAATTTCAACAGTTAAAAAATAAAATAGGACTAACGAAAGTACAATCGCAGTCATGGTTTCTTATTTATAAACTATTTTGTATATATGTTGCTACTTTTTATCAATGATAGGAAAAATTAAATTATAATCTGATTGATTACCTTCATTGTCAATTAATATCTGTACACAATGATGATGTCCGCGACTTGCGGCACATTGTAAGGGTGTTATGTAATTTTTAGAGGCATAGAATAAAGTTTTATTATATTCCTCGGCATTAACTGAAGCCCCACATTTAAGCAGAATTTTAATTTCTTCCAAATTTCCTTGGTCTGCATATTCAACTAAAAAACGTCCTTTATCTATACTTCCATATCCATCAGCACAACATCGAACAGCGGACATATTGAATACTGTGCGGTATTTCCATTTAACTTCCGGCTACTAACTTCGTTTTTTAATTTCCAGGCAAAACTAAAGTCGTCGTTGTTTATGAGTTATTTCAAAACAATTTACTTTCAAAAAGCTAAAAGCATTAACTATAGTCATTTAAAAGTTATGTTTATTTGATAAAAAAGAAGAAGCAATAATTATCAGAAATTTGATAATAATTTAATTAATTATAAATTTGTTTTGTCTGGCAATATTGGCGGTCAAATTTAAAGTATATAATATAACTATTTGAACAACTGTTTGATTTTATTTTCTAATTAAGGTAAATAGACCACACTTTCTTTTTTCACATATTTACAACATTTTTTTAAATAACAGATTAGTGAATAAAAAAAAGTATTTATAATATGAATTTTCATTGCTTGGGATACTCGATATTTTCGATAACGGTATACTGTATTTAAAAATAGCTTACTTTTTCTTTTTGTCTTTTTATTTATATTATTTTTTATTTATAATTATTTTCTTAGTTAAAGTGTTGGCAAAATTTTGTGGAATTTCACTTTTAATGTTTCAGATATATAAAAAGTTGAAATTATTTTAAAATATAGACATTTGCTTCTCCTGATCTAGATTTGCAGAGGTGTTTGAAATTAGCTGCTTTTTTTTAATCAGTTTTTTTTTTAAAAAAAAAAAGGAATCAAAGCAAAAATATTTTTTTGATAAACAATATTAGAAAATAATTGCATTTATTAAAAGTGTTCGAAAAGTTTGTTGATCGGAGGTCTTACGACATTAGCAAACTGGATATGCCTTTACCTTTCGATTCGGCCAATATATTGTCATAAACGATACCGGATGTATTATATACTTTTGAATTATTTGCTTATGTAAATACTGTGTTTGTCCATTAAAATATATTTATATTATAACACAATTTATATAATGATTTGAGAGAAAGCATTATGACAGTATATTTTGAAATATATATTTTTCATTTTTATTACTGATTTTTGGAATAATGTATAGATTTCAAAAAATCGGCATCCAGATGCTATATAGATTTGACATTGGAATTAACTTGAAGTTCATTTTTTTTCGTTTTTAAATTTACAATGTATTAAATGCTTAAGCTATTCTTATTAATCAAAAAATGGTCCACATACTTTTTAATGTTTTATGTATTCAACCTATATTTTAGTTTAGCAATTAATGTTCAACAAACTTAGATATTTTTCCAATCACTAATAAAGAATCTCTGCAAGACTTAGCTTGTAGTGTTGTGTATTCTAAAATGAGTTTACAAATACCAACAACTTAAAGAAAGAAAAAATAAGTTAAGATAAATTAACGATAGTAATAATTAATTAACATTTATTAACCTTTAAACAACATAAACCATATATAAAGGACAGTTAATCTTTTAATTATTTACAAACAAGATCAAAATCCCTTCAGCT
Source organism: Epiperipatus broadwayi (assembly GCA_028023455.1). Lineage (NCBI taxonomy): Eukaryota > Metazoa > Onychophora > Udeonychophora > Euonychophora > Peripatidae > Epiperipatus > Epiperipatus broadwayi. The sequence goes on along the minus strand of JAQFVV010006214.1, from coordinate 6,940,778 downwards.
GATTAGAATTTTCAATTTTTCCTACTCCAGTCAATATTTTAAAATCTAGTTTACAATATTCATAAGTTGCTGATCAATCCTATAGAGCCCATTGTGCATATGAAAATAAAACATCCATGCAATCTGTTTGTGACCCCTAACTAGCTATTGGCACCTACAGGGGCTCGATCTCTGGGATCCAATCCCTCATGGAAAAGGTTCTCCACAACTTTCTGGACTGCTCCCCCCTCCCCCCGTTTCTTTTTTGCTCCAGTCAAATATACTGTATTACAACAGCACTAACCCAACAGCACCAGTAACATCACAGGGGAAAAAAACTCCTGCTCCCTTCTGCATTCACTATTTATATTTACACTTCTTTTCACATCTGTAATCCTGATTTTAAACCACTAAACATCATGTGATTACCATTTTCTTATGCTTGCTCATAACTGTTATTAAAACAGGCAAAATTCCATACAATAGTGCCACTCAGTGCAAGCCAGAGTAATCAGTGGATGCCAGAAGGCTTTTGCATAAAATCCCTATTTAATGCCTATTCATCCAATATCCCCAGACTAGTTTTTTAGCTTTTGCCTTTCGTGAGCGAGGAGCTTTGGATCTGAGAGCACTGCACCTAGATCTCAGGATCTAATGCAACCCTCCAGCAGCCACCTTTTATCTCTGCTTAACTACAAAACTATGAGTCTAAAATTGAAAACAATATTTTCAATCCAAGCTCATTAGTTTATATAATCATATAGGTCTGAACTCAGGTCAGAGCCTTACAATTTGATGCTTTTGGTTCTTTAATAACCATAGCCACCACTATCCTATTAGGCAGGTTTGGTATTAAACCACTAAACATCACATGATCACCATTTTCTTATGCTTACTCATAACTTGTTATTAAAACAGGCAAAACTCTCCATACAGTAGTGCAAGCCAGGGTAATCAATGGATGCCAGAGACTAGTCTGGGGATATTGGACGAGTAGGCATTAGATAGGGATTTTATTATGCACAAGCCTTCTGGCATCCATTGATTACTCTGGCTTGCACTGAGTGGCACTACTACATGTAGAGTTTTGCCTGTTTTAATCTTGATTTTATTAGTGATCACAATCTTCTTATCATTTCCTGTTTCTGTCCTAAATTTTCTATGATAAAGATCAGTCTATTTCCAACATATTTTTATTTGCACATCTGTCTTTTCTTTTACTGTAGTTCTTTTAATCTTCATTGTATTATGCCATTTTTTATCATCATTTCATTTAATCAGTTTTACACATTTTCTCTGCTTTATATATACAATGTTATCTTTTCACAAATATTTTAATGTAACATATGTTTGCTAATTTAATCATCATTTCACATTTACTTTATCTTTAAGCAATTTAATTACATTGCTTTCTACTTAAAATAACATTTCTATAATGTGTTTTCTTCTCTTTTGTTTTTCTGGAGTCATTAAATATGGCTTTCTATCTTATACATTATTAAACTTAATAAATCCATATTTTTCATCAAATACAGCAGATAGTTATTAGCTTTGAAATGTAAATCAATTTAAATGTCTTGAATCTTTTTATATAGAAAGGCAAGCTTAGATGTTTTGTCAGTCAGTAACAGACTAAAAGTTCCTGCAATATTTATCTTGGTTAGTTATTAGTTTTGAAATGTAAATCGATTTAAATGTGTTGAATCTTTTTAGATAGAAAGGCAGTCCTCAGCATGCTGCTGTGCATTTAACAAATTAAAAGGACAAAGTGTTATATCAATTGTATATGTACTAAGAAAGCCAATTAGTTGAGATTTTTCTGAATATGATGATATTAAATATATTGCTGCAGGGCATGGCTTTGTTTTTTTAGGATGAAAGTGAATGAATAGTAACAGATTTCCTAAAAAGTTATTTTGTGATAAACTTTGAATAGGAATTTTTTGAAAGAGGTAGGTATTGTTTATTTTATAAAGCTTATTTCCAAAACATTAAAAAAAGAAGTACATTATTGGTTGCTTTTATTGAGGAGAAAGTAGTTGAGAATAAAATACATTAATGAACTAATGATGAGATAAAATGTTGGTTTTTTTGAAAGAAAAGTTTGCTGAAGAAATTAAAACATGGCTTCACAAAATATCAAATTAAAAGATTTGCATATGATATATGTGATGTCCTTGTGTTTAATAGATTGGTTTGTTTTAATATATGTTCTTTGCCTTTCTTAACTTTTTTTTTTTTTTAAGTTACAATAGCCATAATTGTTTTGAATGTTTTTGTATTAAAAATAAAGTATTTTACACAGAAATAAAGGATTTAGCAGTGATTTTACTGAAATTTTTAGATTATCAAATTCAAAAATGAGGGAAGAGATATTTTAGAAGTCATGTATTAAAATTTATTATTCTAGATTAAGAATATTTATGATTTTAATAAATTATGTTTTAAGTTTTGCTTTTATAGTAATATTTACAGAAATGAAAATTGAATATTCTCTATTAACAACTAATGTTCAATAACTATTGTTTCAATTTTATATCAAAACTACTACAGTAGTTTAACAAGTCATACATTATTTTTGATAGAAAATTAATAAAGTTGTTTTGAAAATATTTTTTTAAAAACCATTATCTGCCAAAAGATAGTGATGCATGTTATATCACACAACACTAAATACTGTCATTGCAAATGCTAGTACTGAGGCAAGATATTTTTTAATAAAAGTAATTATGTAGGACATCCTGAATATTAGATGCTTGCAAATTTATCAGAGGATTATGTAGTACTGTATTGAAGTCCATTGAGGCTTAGGGCTTATTTAATGAAGGCAGGACCTTTTTAAGAATATTTTTCTTGCTAAAACTTACTTATATTTATAAATTTTCTCATTTTTTTAAACCATCACAGGTTATAGTAACAACCTAACCATTTAAACATCACATAATCACTATTTCTTATGCTTGCTCTTAACTGTTATTAAAACAGGCAAAACTCTTTACGTATTGCCACTCAGTGCAAGCCAGAATAATCAATGGATGCCAGAAGACTTGTGCATAAAATCCCCATCTAGTGCCTACTCATCCAATATCCCCAGACTAGTTTCTGACTTGTGACATTCATCAGTGAGGAGCCTTGGATCTGAGAGCACTGCAGTTAGATCTTAGGATCTAATGCAACCCTCCAGCAGCCATTTTTTATCTCTCCTTAACTACGAAACTATGAGACATAAATTGAAAACACTGTATTTCCAATCCTAGCTCATCAGCTTATATTGTCATAGATCTGAACTCAGTTCAGTACCCATACATTTTGGTGTCTTTGGTTCTTTAATAACCATAGTCACCACTATCCTATTAGGCAGGATTGGTTTTAAGCCAATAAACATACATGATCACTATTTCTTATGCTTGCTCTTAACTGTTATTAAAACAGGCAAAACTATATATATGTATTGCCACTCAGTGGATGAGTAGGCACTAGATGGGGATTTTATACACAAGCCTTCTGAGTGGCAATACATATAGAGAGTTTGCCTGTTTCAATAACAATTAAGAGCAAACATAAGAAATAGTGATCTTGTGATGTCTATTGGTTTAAAACCAATCCTGCCTAATAGGATAGTGATGGCTATGGTTATTAAAGAACCAAAGTCACCAAAATGATGAGCTGGGATTGGAAATATTATAGTGTTTTCAGTTTAAGTCTCATAGTTTTGTAGTTAAGTAGAGATAAAAAATGGCTGCTGGAGGATTGCATTAGATCCTAAGATCTAGCTGCAGTGCTCTCAGATCCAAGGCTACTCACTGACGAAGGCCACAAGCCAGAAACTAGTCTGGGCATATTGGATGAGTAGGCACTAGATGGAGATTTTATCCACAAGTCTTCTGGCATCCATTGATTGCTCTGGCTTGCACTGAGTGGCAATACGTATAGAGAGTTTTGCCTGTTTTAATAACCTAATCATTTATAAATATTATAATTTGATACCATAATAATGGTCTCTGAATTTAAGCCAGTTTCTCTATTCCTTAGCTATTTTTCTACATATCTCCCCAGAAAATTTCTTAATCCATCCACCTCATGTTGACTGTGTCTATTACAATTTTCTGAGATCTAATTAGAATTTCTGTTATCCCTTTATTGTTTTTGCTTTAAGCAATACCTTTATTTTAACTCTATTTCAATTTTTTAATTTTCAATTTTTCGATGATATTTATTTGCTCTTTTAATATTTTGCTTTCAGTATTTCCATGTTAATCCTAACAAATTTTTCCTGACTTTTATGGTTTCTAATATTGTTCTTCTAGCAAGTATTCAAATCTTAGATCCATAAATAAGCATTAGTAGGATACTTTTTTTTAAAAAAAAACTTTCATTTTTAATTTCATATATATATTTAAAAAACACACTTTCTTTTTTTAAATAATATTTCTGTAGTGTAATTTTTACTACACCACTCTCTTGCAAGGTAGGGATTGATTTCTATCTATCTGTTGTCAACATTTGGTGGAGAGTTATTAAAAGCAGATAGAAACCATTTCCTACCTTGCATGAGAGTAGTGTGGTGAAAATTACACTACAGAAATATTAAGTGGATAATCTAGTTTAATGAATGATTAATAAAAATTATTAATTTTCTTTTCATGTTTAATTTTTTCTTTTAATATTGTTTCTACCAAAATCACTGCATTCAAACAATTTTGTGATTAATTTCATCCATTATTTTTCCATCAGCATTAATAATTTCATCAAAGCATTACTCTCAATCTTTCATTTCTTCATATATGTCAAAAGGCAGTAAACATTATTTTAATTTTTTTATATTTATCTTTAGTTCTGTTGTCTTGTTTTTGTCTGACAGCTCTTATAACATTTCCTTAAAGCATTAGAACATTATTTGTGAAAAGTCCCATTCAAATAATCTCCATTTACTTTTACTCTTTTTATTTTCTGTTTTAATACATAAAATATTTTCTATAAAATTATAAAATGTTTTGGAGAGATGTCACCATATTTTGCCACTATTGGTGCATTTTAATAAATATTTTTCAAAATTTGATAATATTTATGGTCTTTGTCATGATATTTCAAAGACTTAGTTACAGTGGAATTTCTTTTAATTAAACCAAATGTCTTTCGTAATCTATAAATCTAATGTGTATATCAGTTTTATCTGTGATTTCTTTGAATATTGGGATTATTTACCGAGCTATAACCTCTTTAAAGGACCTTTTTTGTTGTTATTTTGAATTGAAAGTTCTCTAAAATAGTAATAAATATATTAGAATTTTTGATTGATAGATATATATTATTAAACTTTTTTTTTTCTGTTCTTAGCATTTGATATATAGGTCTCCAAAATTTTCTGTTTCTTCATCATTTACAATTGCTCTGAATCCTTTCCCATCTTTATAGATTTTTTATTTTTTACCTATTCAATTAAAACTTGTAGCCTGATAAATAATATTGTTATGAATATATGGTTTACTTTAACTTTCTGTCTTTTATAATATAATTTTTGTAGAATTCTTTCATCTACTTTAGTATATCATTAGTAGTAGTAATTTTATTATTGCTTAAATAACTTTCCATTATAGTGTCTTTTATATTCATGAGATTTCTTTTTTTTTTAAAAAAAAATCTAGATTCTTTTTTCATTTCACAGTTATATTTTTTTGTCAACATTATCTTTTATTCATATTGTTTTACAAAGCTCTGGATATCTTTTTTTTTCCCTTACATACATTAATATGTCTCAATAGGAATTTTATTGGTAAATTGGATCTTTTTGTTGTTGTTATGAGTGTCTATTTTTTTTGTATTATATTTTCATTTAAGTTTGAACTTCTTCAAACTCCTGTATACTTTTAAATGATTTGTAAGTTTTAATTTACATTATCTATCAAAAGACCATTTCCTACATTGAATCTACTGTTACTCAAAGTATAATCTCATTTTGCTATATCTTTATTTAGTTGCTTTAGTATTAATTTCCTCTTGGTTTTTTTTTTAAATATTTTTTATTTTATTTTTTAAATATATTCCTTTAAGTTTAATGGTAATAAGCCAATAAACATCACATGATCACCATTTCTTATGCTTGCTTATAACTATTATTAAAACAGTCAAACTCTCCATACAGTATTGCCACTCGGTGCAAATCAGAGTAATCAATGGATGCCAGAAGGCTTGTGCATAAAATCCCCATCTAGTGCCTACTCATCCAATATCCCTAAACTAGTTTCTGGCTTGTGGCCTTCGTCAGTGAGGAGACTTGGATCTGAGAGCACTGCACCTAGATCTTAGGATCTAATGCAAGCCTCAAGCAGTTACCTTTTATCTCTACTTAACTACAAAACTATGAGTGTTAAATTGAAAAACCCAATAATATTTCAATCCAAGCTCATTAGTTTATATAGTTATATAGGTCTGAACTCAGTTCAATACCTATACAGTTTGGTGTCTTTGGTTATTTAATAATCATAGCCACTACTAACCTATTAGGCAGGATTGGTTTTAAGCCAATAAATATGACATGATCACCATTTCTCTCAGATCCAAGGCTCCTCATTAACGAAGGCCATAAGCCAGAAACTAGTCTGGGAGTATTGGATGAGTAGGCACTAGATGGCTATTTTATGCACAAGCCTTCTGGCATCCATTGATTACTCTGGCTTGCGCTGAGTGGCAATAATGTATGGAGAGTTTTGCCTGTTTTAATAACAGTTATAAGCAAGCATAAGAAATGGTGATTATGTGATGTTTATTGGCTTAAAACTAATCCTGCCTAATAGCAGAATGGTGGCTATGGTTATTAAAGAACCAAAGATGCCAAAATATATAGGTACTAAACTGAGTTTAGACCTATATGACTATATAAGCTAATGAGATTGGATTGAAAATATCGTGTTTTCAATTTAAGACTCATAGTTTTGTAGTTAAATAGAAATAAAAGGTGGCTGCTGGAGAGTTGCATTGGATCCTAATATCTAGGGGTAGTGCTCTCAGAACTGAGGCTCCTCACTGACAAAGGCCACAAGCCTATAAAAACTAGTCTGGGAATATTGGATAAGTAGGCACTAGATGGAGATTTTATGCACAAGCCTTTTGGCATCCATTCATTACTCTGGCTTGCACTGAGTGGCAATACTATATGGAGAGTTTTGCCTGCTTTAATAAGTTTTATGGGAACATTTTAATCTTTCAAATGTTTACAATTTTAGCATTAGAATCTATGACATGGTCAAAGATATTCTAAATATTCATAAAAATTATAATTATCAATAAAGCAAATCATATATAACCTGACATTGCTTTTATAAGCTTGTATTTACAAAAATGTAATACAGAGAGCATCCCAATAAATAACTCAAACAAGCTCTTCATTGATAAGTGCGATAAGAGAAAATATTTAAAATCTCTATCCGAAATACTCTTATGCCCAGATCAATTGGAAAAAGAACTTGTCAGAGCATATCCCTGAATTATCTCCATTTAGTAAATTTTTTTAAGTCGAAGTTGGTAAGTAATCTTGTCATTATCAGATTCATCATTATTCTTCACAATATTGGTCTTTTTCTCAACATAAGTTTCATAATTTTCTACCTCTTAGTAAATGCTCAATCCAATTTCTCTTATGCTTCACAAACAATCTCATTTTATTTATTTATTTATTTATTTCTATATTTTACCAAAGCATTTCAACTTAACTTTTTTATTTTGCAAATCCATACTTCAAGCCTTTGATTTTTTACATATTTTTTTTAAATTCTCTAAGTATTTGATTTTTATAAAGCAACACTGACAAAAAATTTAACAAACCTATTTTTAATCTCTATTTCAGTAAGCCACACAATATTTTTTTACTTTTAATAAAGGCTTGTATTATATTGTAATTCTTTATATCTTTGTCACTATTTTCATCATCAGAACTTACTTTCCTAAATATTGAAAGACATCTTGTTCTAAAACTTTATCACTTAATTTTTTATCATCTCTATCTATAATCATCACATTAGTCTTAGATGTATTGTTATTAATTTCTTATTCTTAATTAATATTTTAATGAACTCGTGCTCAGTATTTGTATTCACTGTTATGTCATCAGTAAAACTAATACAATGAATCTTCTTATCCCCATTGCTATTCATCATTACTCTTATTACATTACTCTTCTAGCATAAACGTGTAATGTATTATATCTACTCACTATTGTCAGTTATAATTTAATTATATTTGAGATTAAATTTATTATATTTTTACTTAAAATGATCTTAATATAGAAATGGATCAAAAATTAATATTGCACTATCTTTAATATATTATATTAGTAAAAAAAAAAAAGAAAATTAAAAATGAAACTGATAAAAATATATAGCAGAATTGACTTCTACTTTTTTTTTTTTTTTATAATAAACAACTTATTTGATTATTGGATTAATGCTTTTTATAAACTTTTTTCTCAGGTGAGATTTTCATTCAGTTTATACACTATCAGGAAAATGATTTTTTTTCAGAAACTACTTAGTCATTATCTTTTATGTTAACATATAAAAATGCAGTTTTACTATCAAATTTCATCTAAGATTAATTTTTTTTGTACTGCTATTGCAACAGCATACGATTTTATTGTTATCAAAGTCATTTTTTTTGTTAACCTGCATACAGCTAATCTCTTTTGGTAATTGCCATCTTCCTTTAATGCAATGTCCATTTATTTATAAAATAATTTGTGAATATTTTTTTCACTAATGAACCCCAATTTTATTTTATTTTTAATCTAGATTCTGTTTTTTTTAAATAACTTTTGCATATTTGTTGTGTTTTTATTTTATTTTAGAATTTTGTCCACATCTTGTTGTTACAAGAAGACACTTGCCAATGCAAAACAAAACTTCACATAAATTTTTTGAAAGAACAATTTATTTCTTTATTTCAAAAAGTAGTCACCATTATTTTCAAAGATTATCAGTTCATTGCAATGTAGCATGAAGATCTAGTTTATTCAATATTTTTGATTTTTGCTTTTTCCCCCCACAAAAAGTCCATCACAATAATCTATATTTATTTATATATGGTCTTTGGAACTTCTTTTAACCATTTCAGTTACACTTCAATTCTATTTCAGCCATTACCAATTTGCTTTTGCATTTATATATTTCACTTCTTTAGTAATACTAATATATATCCTTTTATACACAGTCTCTATTTTTCTTCTATTAAATATCCAAATCTTTAGATTCATAAATGTGCAGTCATAGAACACCTTTTATTTATTATTAATAGATTTCTTTTTTTTTTTTTTACAAATATTGATATCGCTATTGCATTCTTCCATTCATCTGGAAAATTCATATTTTTAGACATTATGAGTGTAACTTTCTGAATAATTTCTTTAATTTTTTATTCATTTTCTTTAAAATATTTAAAATGATTTTATCTTTTTTTATTTTTATTTTGATCTTTGCATTTTTCATAAATTTAATTGCTTGGCTCACATTTTTATTTAGAATTTATTGTAAGGACTATTTTGTTTTTGATTTTTATTATTAAAAACTTCTTTATTAGAACTTAACAACTGACCTTTTGATGTTTTTTTTTTTAAATAACTATACCCATTTTTTTAGTGAAATAAATTTTCTTCTTGTACTGAGATGCCTTTTTATATATTGATATTTATTCTTTTTTATAATATATATAAAGTTTAAATGTGTGTTAGATACTATATGTAAAACTTTATAATATGTGTTGATATTAAACATGCACACACTATATAATTCAAAAGCAAAATATATATAAAACAAAATTTTAAAATAATATAATATATTGAACAATTATATAAATAATAATAAATTTTGTTGAATCTTCAGATGTTTTCGAAGGCTTAACCTTCATTATCAAGAAGTACAAATTCTCTTTTCGTTTTTTCCATGATGTACTAATATGCAAATATGTGACAAAACCGGGCAAAATATGCAAATCAGAATCAGAACGTTTATACTTGCCATTTCTTTGATATGGCGTAAAATGATTCCCTTTTATTCCTCGTGTGTTCATCTGACATGATTAACTAGCCTCCTTAACCCTCCTCCGCAGATCATTCCGCTCTCTACACAACACTCTTGGCCTATCCGGTTTGCACTGATGGCCCACAGCCACTGAATGTGAACAAAAATTGAAGGGTGGGATGAGTCCACTAAGACCTTATTGTACGCATATACATGCTGGGATAATCTTGTTTGAACCAGTGCCCTCGTCTCCCTATAATATGCAGCTAGGCAATTGTTTTCGCTACATGCGATCTTATAGACCGCTTGCTGTGATTGCACTAGAAGAATATAGTCTTTGGTGTTATTTATACACCTGTTAAGATTAGGGGCGAACGAGAACACACACTAAAATCAGAGCAAAAAATGTTACGCAAGTCTCTATAAATATTTTTGATATACAGTAGCAAGATATGCAGTTTATCTTGTTTCAACTCGTGATTAGGCCCTCTTTTAAATTTCTTAATAACGTTATCAATCGCTCTTTGATTATATTTGCCTTGATAAGCTCATTTCTATATGTTTCAATATTGTTTCTTTTGTCAGCTTCGAAGTTGCACAAACTGTTGTTTTCATGTCAGAACGATTTGAGGCCAGCCAATTTATATATATCTGATGTGTTTGATAAGTGATGTATATGACCTCTGATGTTAATAGGCTTAATATTCATTTTGTAGCAAAAGCGATTAGCTTCATTCATCACTTGCAGGTCCAAATATTTAATACTGTAAGAGACTTCATCCTGACTTGCATTTATATTCCGGCCTGATGCTGCTATAAGGTCTGTTTTGATGTCCTCTATGGTTTCCTCGGAGTAGTCACAAAATATCAACATACCTAGCATACAGACTAATCCACATTCCATATATCTAGGAACAATAATCTCATATGCATTCATCACAACGCTGGCGATGATTCCGCTCATTGGAAGACCCATCGGCCAACCGTTGAGCATACGATACCACTCGTGATTGAACACTGTGTATATGTTTCTGTTCATCCACTCCAGCAATGCAACAACAAACTTGACATGCTCCTGGTTCATTCCATAACTAATGAGTGCTTTCCTTACAACTATAATCGACTAGGTCTATCAATCGATCCATATAGTTCTGCTACAACAAGTGCTGTCATCCCTGTGTTTTGCTCCAGCGTTGCATTCTTCAATTTATTAATGAAGTCAAATGATGACTTAATAGAATAATCTCCATATCCTGTGGTTTGGATAATCCACTTATTTATGATCTTGGCTGCTTTATAATAGTGCACTCCGCCGAAGTCGATCATCAATCTTAAAGGTACATTCTCGTTATGGGTTTTGGTGTTTGCAAACATTCTTGGAGGAGTAGTTGCCGATGGATACATTTGCAGGTATTCTGCCTTAGAAAATGCTTTAGATGTATAAGGCCTAAACACGAACGATACAAATTTATCTTTATTTAACTTCTTGCCTATCACACATGTATTTTCTTAAATCAACATTTACTTATTAAATTTCATTCTATTTTACAGAATTTCATATAATCATTTCTTTTAAATGAATTGTTAAAATAATAGCACCTTTTTTTCTTCACAGTAGTGCTACTGATTGCAAATGCTAAAAATCAATAAAAGCTAGAAATTTGGGCATCATAATATCTCTTTCAAGTGCTTTTCCAATTAACATCCTTAAACTAATATCTGACTTTATCAATGAGGAGCCTTGTATCTGGGAGCAATGTACTTGGATCTTTGGATTTAATGTACCTCCTCTCCAGCACTTATCCTTTATCTTTTTACTAAAGCTTCAATCTGAGCTAATTTGTTTATAGTCATACAAATCTGAAATCACTTTCTCACTGATGAAAGCCACGAGTTAGAAACTAGCCTGAAGATATTGGATGGGAAAGCACTGGATAGATGTTGTGATGCACAACATACTAACATCTATTGATTACTAAAACTTGCATTAGGTGGCACTGTCATGGGGAAATTTTTTTGCTACTGTTTTAACAGCTTATGTAAGTATAAAGAAAAGATGATTATGTGATGTTTTTAAAATGAATTGTTCTTAATTATTTTCATAGTCTTTTTTTTTCTTCTAAATATATATTTTCTTATCTTAGTAGTAAAAACATGAATTTTAAGATGTTTGCCAAATGTATGACTGCATTGATTCCATTTGAATTCCAAATTCTGGTTGATTAGGCAAAAGCGATATCAATTTGCAAATGGGACTTAAATTGCACTATCATCTAATAATTACTGACTTCAAGGTCAATAGATAATACTTGAGTAATAAAAAAGTGAAAAACTGCTCTTGTTCATATAATAATAAATTGAAAAAAATCCTGATATATTAGAAAATTTACTGATCTGTTATTATTTTTGATCTTGCTTTAGGATTAACTATGATAAAACTTTTTTTCATATTGATCTTGTTAAAGAGTGAGTTATTTTCAAAGTCTTAATATTTTAAAACAGTTTGTAAATTCTAGCTTAAATTTATTGTTTTTTTTTTTGGAATTTCATATATTTTCTCTCATTTCTATCTATATACAAAAGCTTTCATCTTTTAAGCATTTTCACTTTCTACTTTAAAGTTTCCACAACAATTTTAAAACATTTGATCTGCTCAAAAGTTTTCTATTTCATCAAAATAAAAATTTTGTTATGGCATAAACTTGAATTATTTGCATTTGATCAGTAAACTGAATAATTAATCTTGCTATCCAACTGATGTTCCACCAATCTCTGCAATACTGTTTTTTTTTTTTTTTTTTATTTCATAATGAATCCCACCCCATTTGTGTTTTTAATATTTATATTATTGAAATATGTGTCTATTTTTCAAGTCAGTTATTTCTTCATCTCACAAAATTCAATAAAAGTGTATTTAATAAAATGGGATAGTTTTTCTTTGACTATAAGTGTTTTACATTTGTAAATAGCCAAATATAAGGGCTTCATTGAATGATTATCTAAATTTAAAATCTGGAGATATTTTAGTATCTTCATCTTCTGTTATTAATCACTGCTTTTGATAATGAATTTTCATCTTCTATGAGTGAGAACCACAGTCTTTTATTGTAAACTGTAAATATTGATTTATACATTATTTAACCAATCACATTGCCACACTCTTGTGCAGAATTTATCCAAAATCACAAAACTGAAAACTATATCAAATGCAATAAACATACATTATTACAATTATGCACTCATTGACACATTTAAATACAGATATTCATTTTGCCTCAAAACAATTCATTTGATGTTTCAATTAATATCTATCAATCTTATGGAAAATAAAAAAGTAATGCAAGCAGCAAGATGTATTTAAAATTTTAAAGAAGATTTTTCCTGATAACATTTTTGTGTGGGATAGCAGGTTTGTTAGCACATGCTGATGACGATATGGTATACTTATCAGACAAATTGACAAGGAAGGCTTCACATTTATTAATGTTTTCAAAAAATTTCATTCTTATTTGATCTGTATGAATCATTCTTTGATGTCAATTCTGGAAAATCTATCACCAAGGATGTTGAAATGGAACATCATTTAATTGGCTCTGTATACACAGATAAAATACTTTGGTCCAATTTCCTATAATTTGGCTACCATTTGGATAAAGTTACAACAGTTAAAATTGAATGTAGTATATAGAATGTATGAATATTTGTAATATATATTGAAATTATTATTTACATTTAAGTTTCTGTCAGTGTATAATAGTTGTAAGAATATGAAATTTTTATTTTGAGGTGAGATTAGAAATATATTATTAACTTAATCTGGAAAGACTTAATAACTAAAATGCAAATTAATTATTTTACATCTCTTGATTAAAATATGTTTTCTTGGGAAAGAATCAATGATTAGAAGATATGTTCACTAATCTTATATTATGTAAATATCAAACATTTAAGAAACTAATTTATCAGATAATTAACTAACCAGAATGAGCACTACAAAACTTTGAGAAATTAATTTTTAGAAGAATGATCCTTGAATACGACCTATGGTCTTCATATTGTTATATTTTAAGTGACAATATAAACTCATTTAACCAGATATTCTACAGATGAATTTTAATTTCACCTATTATCAGAAACATAACTTTTTCTTATTAGACATCCAATAATTGTCTGGACCAAAACCTTATCATGCAGCCATATATCTTTGCCTATAATCGACAAAGAATAGTACAATCTTGTTTTAAATTGCAATGATTGCATAAAATGTTACCAAGATGCAGCTGCAATTTATCATTTTTAGGATTCCATCAACTACATCAAGGAATGGCTCATATATAGATTTAACAGGTTTCACGAGGATTGCACTATCAAATATTAATGGATGCTTTATTCAAACTAGGCTATGTATTTAATGTGTTGCTTTTGCGTAACCATTATAATGTTTCAATATATGACTCACATATATTCACAGTAGCCAGTAAACCATATTCTTTGGAGCTCATCATGTAAGCATTTTTTATATTGGGATTAAGATCATATTGCTAATATATTACATAAAGAGTATAATCTTTGTGGAAAATCCATAAAGGATATGAATAAATATAGGTCAAATTTTGAAATTGTTGAGTATTGTTTTATGACATAATTAAGAATGATCGTAAAAGGGCAATCCATATATATGAAAAAATTAGTCAAGACTTGAAATTATTTTGTGATTTCCTTGAATTAAAAACTATATAAATTTTAAATAAATTGAAGCATGGTAAAAACCTCTTCAATCTTCTACCAAGAAACAATGCAATAGAAAACTGCACTCACTTGGCTAGTCAAATGCCAGCTAATGAAACTTTATTGTTTTTCTTCTTGGTTTGATTTTTAGCTAAAATTGACTGAATACTTATTAACTGATCAATAATTATTATACTCTTGCATTATTTTTAAACATTATGTATAAAGCTCTCTTAGGAATTGTTTGGAAATAAAGTTACTTATTATTCCAGATTTGGATGTTTAGGGTGAAAACGAAAATATCTATTATATTCATATTTATAATGTTGAAAATTATTTTGAATTTTTTATGATATATAAAATAATCAGTAACTATTTTGTTTTAATTTATTTGAATTCGCAGCATAAATTTAGAGAGTATATGGAGAATATATGGAATTAACAGCATAATTTCAGAGAATATATGTTAGCAATATCACATGAGCTTTTGTATGCTACCAAGAGTAGTTACCTTACTCTTTTCTAGTAAGCCTCAATATTATCAATGGTTATATTAGATAGTATATCATTAAATGCTAATCTTCACTGACAAAGGCAAAAGCCAATCATCAGTTAATTTTGACATGGGGATTTTATATAGCACTAGTCAATCTGGTATCCATTGATTACTTAAACTTGCAGAAGCTGATTGTAGAATACGGTGAAGATAACTGCTTCTGAGGTTATATACAGATTGGTTATGACTGTTTTTGAAATCAGATTATTGATACTATAAAATTCTGCAAATAGCTTTCCATTGGAATGCAGTAAATCAAATTTTAAAACTTGAAAAAAATTAAAATTTTAAATTGCTATACTTTTAATATTTCCTTCATAATATGTACAGTTATATTTTTTTTTTAAAAATTTAAATGTTTTATTTTAGATAATTTCATAAATTATGCAATTAACATTGAAGAATATATTTCAAGAGTGTCAGTACAGTTACTCTAACTTGGTCAAATTGAAGTCAGCTTTAAACAAAATTTATACTTCTGTAAGTTTATTTTATTTATTCATTAAGATTTTCATTACACAGGTATCATTAATAATATTGTATAATTGATTGCTTTTTAATTCAAAATAATTGATTAAAGATTTTTCTAAGAATCAAATTTCTTAGGTTTATTAGCTTTTATATTTGGAATTTAAAATTATTTAATCATTATCATGAATTAAATATTACATGATCACTAAATATAAAAATGTGAACACTTTTATTTTATTATTTATAATAAAAATTAAAGAATCAAATGATTATTATTTATTGTTCAATGTAGTAATTAAACTGAAAGATGTAGGAATAAAATCATTAGCTGGTAAACATTTTGTTTCAAAAATTTTAAGACATTTTAAAATAGTGAAAAAAAATGTGATTATCATAACTATTAGAAAAAAAATTATCTTTTGAGAAAATCAAATCTGACAAAGTAAAATTCTGATTATTTAAAATACAGTATTTTGCCACACCCATGATTTCTATATCCAGATTCAAAAAAAAAAATTAGAAATTAGTAAAAAAAAAAAAAAAATTAATAGCATTTAACTTTTTGGTTCATAATGCATTATTATTATTATTATATATATAATTATAGATGTGTATATTTAAAATGCATATGCAGTTTGCTGTTTGTGAATTATAGTATCTATTTTATGGTCTGATAGTAATACACACAGTTATTATTAAATCTTTTATCATTTCTGTAGTGACTGGTGAAAGAAATATCAACAACTTTAGATACATTGATAGTGACAAGTCTGAAATATGAAATTATAACTAAAAGACCCTTTAGGAAAGAGAATTATAGTTAAACTATCAAACAAAAATATTAAAAATAGAGATTAAATTTTTAACTATTACTAATATTTTTTAATCTCCGCTGGATTTACAGATTAAAGAAGAGCTATGAAAAAATATTAACATTTTGAACATAATATATATGCTTGATTTGCAAAATAAAAGTAGGAATCATTTCTATGTATAATATGAAATGTTATTAGGTTTTAAAATTAGAAAATCTTTTTTGGACTATTAATACAAACATAAATAATTGTATGGACAGTTAACCATTAGCTTTTTCTGTCACTATCATCACTGCAATAAACAAAACAGGGCAACTGAATATTAAGGGAGTGACTATTGCAAACTGAATTTTAATTGTCATATGAAGTCATGACTTTTTTTTTCTTGTAATTTAATAAATATAACTTTAAAATTTTCTTTTAAAATGTTACATAATAATACATTTGTTCTGTAAATGTTATTACTAATTGATTTTGTATATGAATAAAAAAGAAATAATATTTGCATCATAAAATTGTGATGGAAAATCTTGATTGTGAAAAGATAAATTTTTAAATGTTTAATTTGCTGTAAGGAAATAAATTAAGGTAGAGACAGTTATATCTATTATTGTCTAGTTATAAGAAAATATAACAATAACTATAATTACAATTATGAATTTAATTGTTTTTTTAAAAAGAAATAATAGTTAAAGAAAATATATAACTAATAAACTCCATCTCACTAAAAATAGTTATTTTTATAAAATCGATATCTGATTATCATATCTATTTCATTTGATTCCAGACCTTGTCAAGGATACTGATTGTAGATAATAACAAATCATATACAATATGCTTTTTTAACACAGATATTTATATAATACAGACATTTGAAACAACATATATATAAATATATACATCTATATATAATTTTACTTAAGAATTATACTCATTAAGTTATCAACAAAATAATGAACAAAAAAAAAAAAAAAAGATAGGGTATTAGCAATTTTATAATTAATAAAGTAAATACTTCAATATTATTATTATTATTTTCTAAGATTTTTTGGTGAATAAATGAAAGGATATAACTCTTTTTTAAATCACTTTCTGCATTTATAAATATTTTTAAAAACTTTTTTTTTTGTAAAGAAAAATAAAATTAATTAAGTGACTTTTTCTAAGAGATTTTTTACAATAAAAAGAATTTTAAAAACTTTATCTCCTTTTTTTTTTTAAAAAGTTTTTTATACAGTATAAATGTTTTTGAATTACTATTAAAATATTATTTCTCAAAAAAAATAAGAAAAATAAATTTTCTGCAATAATTTTGTATACTTCATTTCTTCTTCTGCTGATAATTATTGATGAAATCGAAAATATAGGAAATTCAAGCTTTTTTACCAAAAAAGTTTATATTATTCATTTGTTTGTGACATTTTGCTGTGGCAGTGACCAGTGTTCACATTGTGAACTAAAAATCAAAACTACTTTTATTTATATTAATTTATTTTTTTTTTAAAAAAAAAAAAGACTTAAATGAAGTTATTATGTTTTTAGTAACTTGGCTGAATTATTTCTAATGTAAGCGAAAGGAAAGGTTTTATATTTATTTTCATTATTGTAAATTAATGCACTTTTAACGTAGAAAATCAGATTCATAGCGTTCATGGGTATGTTGCGTTATTTATGAAAATGTACAGTGTATTATTAGTTGTTTTTTTTCCAATTTCATAATTTATAAATTTAAAAAATGCAATTTATTTGCTATCAGAATTTTGAATAATTTTATAAATGCAGTGAATATAGTTAGGAAAGATTAAAGTTATTATAATAAAAAGTAAATTATTTGAATCTCTGACATTATTAAAAGAAAGATAAATATGCACTTGAATTGGTATTAGGCTATATTGTACTGTTTATAAATGTATATCCATCTAACAAGACTTAGAATCTGAACAAAAGTACCTCGAATCCAACCATGCACAAGATGCACAGGTCAGGGGCACTCGTGGATTCTAACCTACTTGCCCATGTTTCAACTCTATAACATTATGGATAACACCTACGGTGATATCATGTAAATTAATTATTTTGCAGCCCGGAGCTGCAGCATATTACATGAGATCTACAATGATGATGATGATTTTTGGAGACATTGAGCGAACCAAAAGATAGCATAATTAGGATGTAAAAACTATATTAACTAAAATGATGGGATTCGACTACGAGATAATATTTAATGACAGATTTATTAAATGATTAAAACATTTATACCTTCCGATGTCACACTGCGGATTTGATTTACAAAAGAATATATAAAAAAAATAATATTTAATATTGGTATTTTTAACACAGATATATATATATATATAGTGTGGAAGCATATGTAAAAATATTCAAGAGTTTACCTGATTTACAAGTGAATAATAAAATAACATTTTATACTGATTTTTGTTTTAATGCAGCTATATAGTGCGGGAGCACAAGTATGAAAAAACTTTCAAGAGTATACTTTATTCAGATTAAGATAGTATATTTGTCTGGTGATAGACGAAACTCCTACATAGTAGCCTTGAGGCAGGAATATAATTTCAAAGGTTTTGCTAATTTGTAAAACAATAACTTTGGTATTACATAAAGACATTTTCCATTAAGATTATTTTAAACAAAGTGATTTATAACTCCTTTTAAAGAAACCAACGGTTTTAAAATACATTGAATTAAATATTTTATTTATATAATATATCTAAATTACATATGTCAAGCGAACCTTTGCTTGATGTTAAAAGGGAGGAAAGCAATTTAAAATAATTGGATCAAAACTCCAACGAAATTACTTTAAGATATAAATGGTTAGTAAGTGTATTACCACTATAGATTTTACTAACTAGGCACATGATACAAAAGGAGGGGATAGCGGTGCATGCATATATATTAGGAAGGAAGATACGTCATCTTGGAAGATTTACACTTTATAAATCAATAACGAAGACGATGAAAGTATACCGCTCCAGGCGGACCAATACTTAAAAAGAACCTACTAGGGGTGAAGTTGCAATGGTCCGGTGTACGGCTATCCAAGCAAAGCTCCAACAACGCTAGGTTAACATGTCCAGGAGATAGGTCATACTCCTAATTTGGACATATGACAAAGATAATTCAGGATTCCCTGGAATGAAGTACAGGCAAATCAAGAATGGCGAGATTCCCCGGCAGTGTACGGGCAAGTTGGAAGAGAGTCACTTAACCTAATCTATGCAAGCAACGTGGTGATCATAAGAATCTTTCGGACATTTCAGGATAATAATTATGGCCTACAAATGGTTTAGTAAATCTACAGTGCGAATACATTTCAAATACTTCCATATAAACGTAGAAGAATGACTCTTCAATAAAATTTTAGTCATTTTATTAAAGCTTAAATCTCCCCCTCCCTCTTAACTTATTCTCATTTAGAGAGGAAAATAGATTAGCGTAATTTAAACGCTAAGAAGAAATAATTACTCGCCAGCTTTGGCGAACTTGGACACATTCATAAAGAAAACCAATATATCTATAAATCTACACCAGAGAAAAATAAAAATTGTATTTTAAATATTTAAACAAAACCTAACTACTTCTAGTAGAAAGCCTTTGACTATTCATTAAAACTCAATCCTACGAGCCTAGTGAAGCATTAATAAAATAAATGATTTAATGAAATTATTCCTCGCCCCCTTTTCTATAGAAATAAAAATGCAGCTCGTATGATTGGAGTTAATCAATATTCTATATTTTATATACATATAACATCAAAATAATTATTAATATCAAAAATTTTACTGCACTAAAGAAATAAATATAAAAGCAAGTGTGAGTGGGATGATTATAATTACAGTTGGCAAGTTATTAAAAGATTAAATAGATGATAAAAAAAAATCTAGTTGATAAAAGTTAGACAGGCATAAGACTAGCAGTAATAAGCGTTTTAAATATGGACAACTGCATGTTTAAATATAGCAATGATGTCTTCAAGGCAGGCAGGAACACATTCTTATTGGGAGGGCATCAACTCAGGCACTGGCAGCAAGATGTAACTCAGGCTCAGCATGTTAGGGAGATTGTCTTAGGACAAAGGGAACGGCGGCTGAAGTTCTTTTCTACTCAGACATTCTGGGAAAAACCGATGTGGAATAGGTTAGCAACAGTCATGTAAATTCAGCTCTTCTCTCCCTTTTTGATTAAAAATCTGCCCTTTTTATATATAAATTGTGTACATGCTCAGTACACCTTATCTCTACTTCTTATAACCTTTACAACTTCAATGGTTATGCAGATGTAGTCATAAGATAACTATCCAAAATTCATTAGTAGTGTTCGATTTGCTTTTATCTAAGAATTTTAATTAAAGTTTTACTTTTTCTGAACAATACGCTATTTCACCTCCTTTTACTATTTTTGGACAATTATTGACCACAACTTCCATCTTGAATTTTAAATAATCTTTTTCTTTTTTAAAAGAAAATTTAAAGAAAAAAAAAATACAATAATATTTTTAGCATTTACATAAAAAAAAAATTATAAAAAAATATTCTTTCAACATTATATATACATATTACCGTGATATATGCACACATCCGAGAAGCATTGTTTATGTTATGAAATTTAATAAAATACGAAAATAAAATCCTATTTATTCCACAATTGATTTAATAAGTTATATATCTATACCTCTCAGATAAATACACATACTACTTTATTAAGGAGCGGGGTCAAACATAGGGTTTTAACAGGCATCTTGGTGAGCTTGATAGGACAGCAATGAACCTCAATCTAGGACATAGATTGATTGGTTCAATATTGATATCTAAATATATACGCATTATAAATTGTAGTATTCCACATAGGAAAGAAAATATAATTTTATCTGCTAGTAACAAAAGTAAGTTTTTTTTTATTGTTGTTTTTTTTTTAAATTTTTTATAGTTATTATAATGTCATAACAGTATCCAGCATGAGAAGGGATAGAGGATAACCTGCTATGTGTCAGAACTTTACATCTGGCACAAGTCAAATTATTTCAATTCTAGTGATCACACTTTGGATATCAAAAATTGTTACATTTGTGGGTTTTGTGATTTGCACAACTAGTAACAATATGCATTAAATAGGAGTGAATGCAGTTTGATCTCACAAAGGTAGATGAAGACAAAATTCTTATTTGTACTCCTATAAAAAATCTGTAGTTTGTTTTTAACTTTTGTTTTAACTATTTTTTAACAAATAAATTGACATCTAGGCATTGTATTTTCATTATGTTTTAATTTTTTTTTTTAATAAAATCTCTTGGATCAAATTGATTATAAACATTAATAATTATAAAGAATAAATTTAGGCTAAATTATTCTATGATTATTGTTGCTTGCAATCAATTTTTTATTTTTACAAAATATGTTACGATTTTTTTGTGCATACAGTAAAATGAGAAATATAAAAATACATGTTATTGTATTAGATAAGACTAAAACACAGTTTAAATAAATTTCATAATGATATATATTTTTATTTGAAATATTTATTAATTAAAACCAATACAATATGGACATTTTATCTTTTCCAATTTAGTATTATGATAAATAAAATTAATTACTATTCAAGAAATATGATGCATTATATTATCAAGAAAGAATAAATGATTTTTTTTTTGTTTCTGTATTGTCTTATGCTAGAAAAAATGTTAGGTTCTTTATCAAAATTGGGATTAGTGGTAATTGTAATATAACAAAAAAAAAGTTACAAAAATATTTATATAAACTTTGAAAAATTATTGCATACATGTTTCTTGTTAATTATTAATGTATTAAAAGCAATGATTCTTGAACTTGTTTTATTATGGTTTATAAGATGGAGTGGATGACTAAAGGAAGCTTGAGATCAAATCCCCTCTAATTATATCTAGCTTAAAATTATATATACTATACTTGTATTTAAATATTACATATTCAGCCTGTATTCTTCCCATTTCTCTTCTATGTATTTAGAGGACAGAATGACTTACGGTCAACATGGGTATGACAACAAAATTTGCAAACAAGGGCTTTGAATGTGCCAAAATCAGATTTTCTGTAATATGAATGGCTGAAGAGGTGCAGAATGAGGAAATTGAAGTCTGACCATTAAAGTTTAAAGATTTGCTATCTTAATATAAACCGAGCACTGATTATATATATGTAGGACATGATCTGGACTAACTGATGAGTGCTAGTTCAATACAAAATACATATTTTGGAGATTATTTATCTTTTTCATATATATATATTATACCGGTTCATTCCTACCCTGAAAAGTTGAGCATGCGCACATATGGCGGCACACCAGGATATGAAGTAATTTCAAATCTTTTTATGATCGGTTTGATACAGTCATCGGTATGTTTATAAAGTATTGACTCTTACATACCTCTGAAAGATTTCTTTAATTTAAATTCTTCGCGCCACTCCCAGAAAGAAAAAGATTAATTCCCTTTCCTGAAAGAATATATAAGGCCAATAATAATATGAAATAAATGAATCGAACAAAATTTAATAGAAATAAACACCCGATGACCAAAGATTTAAATCCTGATAAGGGAGTATCCCATATGCTAGCTCATCGTTCTCTTTATCTCAGGAAAAGAAATGGGAAACTAAAACTCGCACAATTATCTAAGTGTATTACGTTAGAGAAAGAAATACGAAAAAATTCTCAAAGCAGTAAGGCAGTTTATAAATATTAAGTAAATGTTTATTGAATCTCTTCACCAATTCCTAAGATAAATATAATAATAACAAACCCCAATGCATAATAAATAATGATAAAAAAATATATATATGAGAATACTACAGATATATTAACAAAGAAAGAGAATGTAAAGTTATAAAGAATCAACTAGTGAGAAAGTGGTCTGAGGTTCATACACTCGCACACGAATACGTTTTACAAATACTAATTATTACCTTAAATAAGTGCGATATTTTACGCAAAGAGATAAATGAAAAATATGTAAACAAACAGTAATAAATATGTAATTAATAAAATAGAGTGTATCATGTAAAGTCTTTTTTTGTACTTCTCTAGGCTCTAAGTAGGCTATTCATCTGTTCATCCAGGACAGCAGGGACTTCTCTTTAACACGGCATCATTTGGCTGCTTTCATTATCATTTGGTGGCTGGATTTAGGAGACATTTCTGGTATTGGTCAACAGCTCTCATGATCGCTAGATGACTGGATTCAGGAGACCTTTCTGGCATTGTTCCACGACTCTCACGATCATTTGATGGCTGGATTCGGGAGACCTTGTTGATGGCAGGAGCGGAGCTGGGCGGGTGCGCTGACTGGAGGTTCCTACCCCATGATCATTTCACTGGCACGCATACATTTGTGCTTGAGGTTTAATTATAAATTTCTTCTTTAGTTTTCTTTTTGTTTTCTACAGCACTGGTAACGATTCTTTTACTTTGGGTTTCCAAATATTAACACCTTCCCGCAAACACAGTTTTCTACCACACTACTACGAATTATCTAATTGGAAACCATCTTGCAGTTTATATCGGCATGATTTAAGAAAAAAATAATTAGAACTGGGAATTCTCTAAGTTCAAACAAGCAAGTTCAGAGAAATCCAAAAAGTTAGCAAGAGTGAGTTAATGATTGACTTAGTGACTGATTGTGCCCGATTGAATACCTGTGCTCAATTGATTGCCACTAAGCTGGTGAACAGCATATAGCCCTTCTCATTAGAATCTCAATCTAGTTACTCCTCTGAAACACCTTTAATTAATTAATTTTGACGTTTGTTAGTGGATTCATACAATGCATGAAGCATTCCTATGAAAGAATTTATTTATTTTTAATTCAATTGATTATCTACTCTGGTTCAACATACACACACACAAAAGTTTGATTATATAAATTATTTTCCGATAATCAGATTCCATTTAAAATATTTTTTAAATTAAATTAGATATTTTTTTCCCCACCCACATTAACATAAATTTTAACAAACTCTTTTGTTGAGTTGAAACATTTGATAATTAAAAAAAAAAGAAGAAACAAAATTACTTATCTATTAAAATGTACTTGCCTTTAGGCTTTTCTTAAATTTGGAACAATGGGTTTGTAGAGAAAAATATCTAGTACAACTTTTGATTTAAATTTACCTATATGTTGGATTTTTAAATATTACTATTTCCCTTTCTTTTCATAAGTATTTAACAAACAACAAAAAAAAATTATACATACAAATTACACATACACATATTTGCATTTATAAAAAAAAATGAACATAAAATAATACAAATAAATTATAAGCATATAGCTAATATGCTGATACCACATTATAAGCCTTAACTATTGGCTTTTCTTGTGTGTGCGAGTATATGACATATCCACAGACATCTCTCACTTATTTTATAATTTGACTTGATTAAAATTTATATAGATGGTATACACACATGTTTAATGGCTTTATTATGTATTTTAGGCCCATTTTATTTTGTAATATCATCTTATGCTTGGCCATACGAAGTGTGCCTGTCATAATATGGACATATATAATGGTTGTATAAGATAGAATGACTGACTAAAGGGTGCTTGAAAGTCTAAGTTCAAATTCCCTTAAATTATATCTAGCTTAAAAGTATATATACTATACTTGTATTTAAAAATTAAATTATGTAATATGTTACATATTATTTTCTCTAAACCAGTGTTTTGATTATTTAATATAATTTTTTTCCAAGTTAAAAGTATTTCAAAAATATTTTTTCTCATAAATTTGTTGATAAGTTACGCTAATATATATATATATTAAAACAAGAATTTTTATGAGCATAGGATATAAAAACTTTTCAGATTAATCATTCTGTATAAGTGTATAATGTCACTGACATTTCAGCTTGATTTTGCCTGCTAACATCTAAATAGTTAAGCAAACTTAATAATTGCTACTTTAGATGATAGTAACAGAAAAATAAACTACATATCATTATTCATTTGATTTAGCTAATGATTATTTTATCTAAGTCTGATTGATAGAGAGAATGAATGTTAGTGGACAAATAATTTAATAGTTTTTGTTTCTGATCAACGTGCTTTATAAAGTTTTTTTACATATGAATGGAAAGTGTGTTTATTAATATAGTCCTTTTTTTTTTTAGAATTTAAATGATTGATTTCTATTATTTATAAAATATATAGTTTCAAAGTTTGTAGAATGATGCAGCTAACACTGTATGACATATTACCCATACTCATGTAAGAAGTCTTACGAACTCCATGAAGAATTTTATAACTTGGAGATCAAATCTTTAAATTCTGGCACAATATTGCCAGTTTTCTGATTGACAGTGGAATTCATTTTATTATTATTATTATAATAATGCTTTCGGATATGGCTGATTTTGTTAGTTATTTTTGACTGCATTAATAAATATGATGAATCAGCAAAGCATTATTCATATGGAAAATCTTTTAGAAATATTTTTATCAAGAAAAATTGTCAAATTAGTCATCTGTCTCCATCTTTTACTTTTAATCAGGCTTTTAAATTTTGGACTTTCTGTTAGCTATATCTCTTACAGTTAGCTACTATGCCACTTTTATTACTCCGATTGTGGTAAGATCCATGTTAATAATTCTGAAAACTGGATATCTCTTACAGTTAGCTACTATGCCACTTTTATTACTCCGATTGTGGTGAGATCCATGTTAATAATTCTGAAAACTGTTTATACACATCTATACATGTGTGAATGTATGTACCTACATATATAAGAGCAAATTAAGTGTTACTGTAATTGATTTTATAAATGCATGTGCATTTTTATATGCTGTTTATATGTAATTTTAAAAAAAGCATCATTGATGAGATTTAATAAAATAAGCATTGTGATAATATTAAAGAAAGATGGATTTATTTAATTCTTTATAATTTTGTCAATGCATAAAAAAGGATATAAATTCTAAATACATCATAATTCTCACAAATTAATTAATTGTTTCAGTTATTTATACATAAATTTACTAAATTGCTGTTTGGGAATATTGTTGAATGCTAATTGTAGAACCCCCCTTTTAACTATACTGTAATGAATTATGAATTTTATGCCGATTATGAACCTATTACTTTTCTGTGTTCTATAATTGATACATTATATTTGATCAGTTATGGACAAGAAGCTGATTCCAGTTAGATTGATAATTTGTTAGCAATTAAATTGATTGATTTATATTATAAGATTGACTGCTTAAAAAGTTAATGTAGTTTTACATGCTTGGATACAATTTTAAAGTCTTAACCTAAATGTTTAGATTTTTGAAGTATAACATAATAATTAATATGGGAAATGTTTAAGGGGTTTCTTGGCTAATTTTTAATTATAAATGAATTGATAGTTAATATTAATATTGCTGTATCCAGGCATAGCTGGTTGTTTTTTGGACCTTTTTAATTCTTCTGATTGGGGTTATGAGCTAAAATAACAATCTGCTATGCCCAGGCATGGACCAGCCAATTGTAATCAGATTTACCTGAATTTTCTTGATCAGCAATCATAAACTGGAATAGCATCAGATATCTTAATTACTGAAATCAATGAGATAAAGACATGGGTGTACTTAACATCTTTAAAGAGTCTCATGCTCTCCACTGAGTTAACCAGGAGCTACTTAACATCTTTAATAGATGTTATATACATTATTTTACTTACATAATATACAAAAATTATAAATATTTAAAAGATTTCTTAAATTTTAATTTTAATAGACCCTAAATAATTCATATTGTTATTAAAAGCCTAGTTTTTCAATTTGTATTTTAACATCTTTATTAGTATTATTTTAAAAAAAAACATTGAAAAATATTTACAGAAATTTATAAATTATAAATGATTGGTCTTAACATAGAAAAAGTATGATAGATACTTGACTAATAATATATAAGATAAATAAATAAAAAATATCAAAATACATCCTATTGAAATATAGAAAAACAGATATAGCTTAATAAATTGTGCAATTTGTAAGATGCCTGAATATCTTATTTAATAAAAAAAAATTCTGTAGGTATTTAATGGCATATAAATTATTCTAAAATATATATTTTTCCAAAGAGGGATATTTAAGTCAACCATAGAACAAATTGAGAGCTAAATAGGAGTTAAGCAGAGAAATTTTGATAAGCAAAATCATTTTTTAAAAGGCCATCCATCACATTACCAAGAGATCTGTTTATATGTACATATTTATGCAACAATAGAATTGGTGTTTGAGGAATGATTGAATTCTTATTAATAGATGTTCTCAAAATTGTTTATTTCACTTAAAAGTTAATTCAAATATTAAATAAGATAAATTTGATTACTGTCTTTAATTGCTGATCAAAAAGATTGCAAAAATTATGATTTTTGTAAATATTTTAATATTGCTATACACAAGTATATATGGTTTAAAATGATGATGATGCTTAACAGTAGTTATAATGATATTTTTTAAAACAAGAATTTTGTAATATCATTTACCATAGCTGTGTCTGTTCAGTATCATTGATGCTATATATGCACATAAATACTTATATGTGTGATTTGTTTACTGGAAACAAATTGTGTTTTTTTTTTTATTCAGCGCTGGAGATGTTTCTTAATCTCTTAACAGACTATATACATTTATTATTTTTAGACTGAAGAAAATGAATTCTGCAAAGAATTTTTTGATTTAATGAAGCACTTTATGATAGTATTTAAGAGAGAACCTGCTGTAGAAAGAACAATTGATTTTGTCTGCGACTTTGCAGCATCTACATTGCTAGAAGATGGCCAGCACAGCTTTTTTTTAAAGAGATTTTTTGAACTTTTATTAAGCGTAAGTTGATTTATTGTCATATTTATTTTTGTTTATTTATTCATTTTTTAAGATTCTGAAGATTTCTTTTTTAATTTTTAAGATGCATAATGCTAAGGAAAAAGCAGTTCGTCTCAGAGTTTGCCAAATGATTGGAAAAATACTAGGAAATCTTGGAGAAGATGCACAAATAGATGATGATTTATTTGAAAATTTGATTAAAAGCTTTTTGCAACGTCTTCGTGATAAAATACCTGCTATTCGTTTTCAGTCAGTTTATGCATTATCTAGACTTCAAGATCCATTGAATAAAAACTGTCCTGTTATCTCAGGTATAAATTTAATTTTTTTTTTTTTTTTTACAGATTAATGAGCCACATTATTATAGACCTAAATTTATTGACATAAGTTATTTAAGATAATTGAAAATTTTATTTATAGTATCACCATCAAAATGAATCCTTATTTGTAAAGTAAGTAAAATAGAAAATCATATAACATTAAAATATTAGTTAAAAAAAAACAAATTTTTACTAAAATTCTCTCATGACTATGGTTTAATCCATTAACAAATAGACTTTCTTAAATGAAATTGAATTAGATACAAACAATGTATGTATACAAAACAGAATTAGAAATTCACTTCAAAATCCATACCTTTAATATCAAATGATGAGATTGATGATCTCAGATTCAAGAAGATTTATCATAGAATTTCTTTGACTCTTCTTTTTAATTTGTTTTTTTCATAAAAGATAACTTTTGCATTGTCGAATAGTATTTTATGACCTGTATTCAGTTCATGAATGATATCTATTTTTAATTCTACTCTTATGATCTTTAACTATTTCATTAAGACTTAATTTACTTTGACCTATATAAATTTTATGACAATTGCAAGGAATTATAAACTATCAGGAATAGATTTATTATCAATCTACTCTTTTGAACTATTTAATAATGAATTTAAATCAAGGCCTTTCTTCAAAGGAACTTTTATATTATCCAATAAAAACTATTCTTATAAATCAATCTTAAATTGATGATTTAAAAATAATAAAGTAAAATATTTCTAATAAATTCATGATCTTAACTCAAATCAGTATAATCGAAAGCAATTTGAATTTTTTGAATATAAGCATTATTTTCAAAATTATTAAGCCTTCTATTTCTATAAGAAAAATTCAATAAAGAAATTTTCTTATGAATTAAAAGTTAAAAATTGTCAGACTTTATCATATTTCTTAAATTTTTAAATTTAATAAAATGACTACAAATAAAATATTATCAATCTTTATCAATTTTTAAATCTAAAAATTTTGCTTCTGATTATATTGATTTGGGTTATAATCATGAATTTATTAGAAATATTGTATTTAATAAAAATAAATATAGACCTGATATTAATAAAAATTTAATTGTTAGTGAAAATAAAGAATTTATTTCTTTACCATTTAAGTCATCAATTTATAGATTGGTTTACAAGAATAGTCATTTATTGGATAGTATGAAAGTTGTTTGGAAGAAAGTCCTTGACTTAAATTCATTATTAAATAGTTTTAAACTGTCAATTGATAGTAAATTTATTCCTGGTAGAGTTTATAAAATTCCTTGCAATTGTAATATTTATATAGATCAAAGTAAGTACATTAAATTTTAATGAAAGAGTTAAAGTTTATAAGAATAGAGTTAAAAATAGGTATTATAATTTAGGTTTGTATATTCATAAATTGAATACAGGTCATAAAATATTATTTGAAATTGTAATGGTTATCTTTTATATTAAAAAATGAATTAAAAAGAAGAAACTGATGATAAATCTTGTTGAATCTAAGGCCATTATTTTCCCGCAGATATCCATATGATATTAAAGGTCTTTGATTTTTGAATTAAATTATGGGAATTCTATTTTTGTTTTGTATATATTTATTCTTTATATCTAGTTGATATTTATTTGAAAAGGTCTATTTATTAATAGATGAAATCATGAATGTGAGAAAATTTTAGTAAACATTTGTTTTTTAACTAGTAATTATTATTACACAATTTTTTTATTTTATATATGTAAGTAAAATATATAATATTATATTTGAAATAAAATAATAGTTTTTACTTCATCTTTGATTAGTAATTAAGTGAGATTGCGCTTTATGCAAAAAAGTGAAGCTTGTCTAAATCTTATTATAAAGTTATATGGCATAGCGCTTTCAGAGACCTTGAGTCTCCATAATCATAGCCTACTTTTAACTGAAGTTTAGCTGTGGTTTATGTAAAATTTTATGCAAATTTTATAACGACCATTTTCTGGAGATTTCAAAGCACGATTCCTTCCGGTTTATTGCACAATTGTCATTTGCAATAAAACACGCCTCTTTAATTTTTCATTTCACATCATTGCGTTTAGTGCACAGTGCCCTTGCTATAGTGAGTTCAAACATATGTCCGGTTGTTTTTTGGTGCTCGAAGAATATGGATCTGTTTTTATCGAGCACCAAAAAACAACCGGCCATATGTTTGAACCCACTATAGCAAGGGCACTGTGCACTGAACGCATTGATGTGAAACGAAAAATTAAAGAGGCATGTTTTATTGCAAATGACAATTGTGCAATAAACCGGAAGGAATCGTGCTTTGCAATCTCAAGAAAATGGTCGTTATAAAATTTGCATAAAATTTTACATAAACCACAGCTAAACTTCAGTTAAAAGTAGGCTATGATTATGGAGACTCAAGGTCTCTGAAAGCGCTAAGCCATATAACTTTATAATAAGATTTAGACAAGCTTCACTTTTTTGCGTAAAGCGCAATCTCACTTAATAATATTATATTATTCATTCGATTTCTCATTGAGTGAAACACGTATATATGTAAATAAATTATGTATATATATTATTCAGTCATTTATATATATATATTATTCAGTCTTTTTCTCATTGAAGTGAATATTATATATATATATCAATCTAACATTCTATGCTGTAAAACAGGGATGGGCAAATAGTGGCCCGAGGGCCACATGCGGCCCGCTAAGAGTTTTTATGCGGCCCTCCAAGACAATCAGAAAAATCCGCCTTGGACTGAGATTTCCTTTCTGTTGCGTGACCGAATATTCATCTCATATTTTCCACTAGAATGGCCACATCAATATACATGCGCAGTGTAGATACGATGTGCAGTGCTTTTCCAGTTGATCTGATTAATTTCAATTTTGTCTTTGCATTAGCAAATATATATATATTTCCAACTTTTGTGAAACCATGAATGCTCCAAAAAAATGTAAAATTGGTAATGAATGTCATGTTTTTAATGAAGAATGGACAAGCAAATATTTCTTTGGTAATACAGGGAATAAAGCAGTGTGTTTATTGTGTCATGAAAAAAAGATGTGGCCCTCCGTTAACCTTCGCTTCTACAAAGTGGCCCCGATGCGGCCCTCCACCAACCTATGCAGCCCCTGAGCCAAAACAATTGCCCACCCCTGCTATAAAAGATTTAAATTATTTAATATTAGTAAATAGTATTATGAATAATGAGATTGGTACATCATATTAAACATTTAAATAAATATTATATGATGTATAATGATGAATGCTCATATCAATAAACTTCTTTTAAAATTGAAGTCTGACTGAAAAATAACTGAAAATCTTTATGTAGAATTCGGTTTTATCAGCCTCTATCTTTCCAACCCAATAGTATACTCACCTTTAAAATATTTTTATATCTACCTATTCATATTTCTAGAACAACTGTATGAGCTTAGTATATAAATATCTTCATGAGATCTTATTTAATGTAGAATTCTTTTTCTTATTATTACCTCATCTGATGTTTTAGTATCATATACTTTCTTTGTATAGAACATGTAATTATGATTTTAAATAAGTTTATTTGCACTCTAAAAATAGATCATATGGAATTATTTATTAATCTAATATTAGTTAGTATAGGGAACAGATATATTGAAAAAGCTATCATATAAGAATTTAATTTTTAGTTTAGTTTGGCCAGTGCTTAATGGTATTAAAGTGAGATCTGCACAAAAAGGCACCAAAATTAACTTTTTATTATTGACATCTAAATGTGTTATTGATTTATCTAAAGTTTTTAAAACAAGATAATAATTTTATTTGTCTTACATAAAGTATGTTTATCAAGAACGAGTGCGTGTGCGGCGCAACTGTTCCCAAAAGCTATTAATATAAAATAGATAACTAAAAATAATAATCTAGCTGAGCGCTTTCAAAGGATCTTGCCTTCATAATCATAGCTTAATACATTTAATGATATGCAAATATGCTAATTACATTTTTTCGATAAAGCATAGCACGTGTCCTTCCTATTTATGGCATTACTGTCTCGTGAGATGAATAAGGCCTCTTTGATTTTTCTTTTAAGGTCATGTTTCTCTCTACACACAATTGTGGGATTGTCTGGAATGCACTTGTGGTGACTTGTGCTCTGGTGCTGATAGAAAACTGAATAGGTAGAAGGATCGTTGCAAGCTCTATTGTATAATACATAATCATTGCTGTAAATTTATTCACACTTTAAAAAATAAATTAATCACATGAAAGCTGTTTATATAATGAAATCATGTTTAGGACTTTATCATATCTTAAGAGATTATGTTGTGGATGTTGCTTAAGAGTTTTATCTGATTATTTTATATTGAGCAGTGGTTAACAATATTAAGATCTGTGCTAGATGTCCTGAAATTTATTGTACATAGGGTGTGTATGAACAAACATTACACTAACAGATAATTGTCAACATAAGCGCTTCTGATGTTAGAAGTGTAATTATCTGTGAAAAGATTATGTAGATATATTTTATTCATATGCATAAGAATATGTAATAAATATAATTTCATATGTTAAAATATCTGCTATTATTGAATTTTTGTACGTGTGAATTGATTATCATAAATAATTTTTTTGCACAAAAAGTAAATCACTTTAATTGAACTTGTATGCATTCATGTTCTAAACAATCTTTTGAATTATGATATAGTTAGAAATCAAGATAAGCATAAATTGCTGAAAAGATTATAGATTACTTTGACTTCAAAGTATAGTAATCTAAGCTCTAAAGTTAAAATTATTGTGACATTAAAAATTAAGTTCTTTGACTTTTATTGTTTAAAAACAACTGCTGCTTATAAGTTTCAATATTTATTAAACACTGAAGTTTTGATCTTCAAGTTTGTCACAGGTTATGGATACAAATAGATATATTCTTGTTTTATGAAAAAGAAAAATCCTTATTAATTTTCTGGCAGTGATTGTATTTTTGGTAACTTGATTAAAAAAAAATAATAATATTTCTACTTGGCTAAATAATAAAGTGATTGTAATTTCATAAGCAACATAATCTTTTAAAGTCAGAAGTAAAATAAAGGGGGAATTAAAAATAATTGGTGTATTAAAACACTAAATAAGCTAAACAGTTGCTGATTTTTTTTTTAATTCTTTAAAGTATTGAGAATATGAACTTGAAAAATAATATTTTATTAAATCAAAATTATGATATCTATTAGAATTAAAGGCTATATGGCCTTATGAAGATGTGCCACCTGATCTTAAATTTGCCTCTGTTGTTACAATTTATAAAAGAAGAAAATACAAAAGACTGGTAATTCAATCATAACAAAAATAGTTTCAAATATTTTTTATTGAATAGATTGCTTCTAGTTATAAATAAATAGTTATCTGAGATTCAATCTAAATGCAGATTTAGAGTCAAAAAGCACTATGGATATGGTTTTTGTTGTCAGACAAGTGCAAGAAAATTGTAATTAACAATAAATACTATTCACATGATCACATTTCCTATACTAGCACATTAATTGTTGATAAACAGAGCAAAACTCTCCATACAGTATTGCCACCTGTGCTAAACAGAGTAATCAATGGATGCCAGAAGGCTTGTGCATAAAATCCCTATCTAATGCCTACTCATCCAATATCCCCAGACTAGTTTCTGGCTTGTGGCCTTCGTCAGTGAGGAGCTTTGGATCTGAGAGCACTGCATCTAGATCTTAGGATCTAATGCAACCCTCTAGCAACCACCTTTTATCTCTACTTAACTACAAAACTATGAGAATGAAATTGAAAACACAAGAAATATTTTCAATCTAAGCTCAGTAGCTTATATACAACCACCTTTTATCTCTACTTAACTACAAAACTATGAGAATGAAATTGAAAACACAAGAAATATTTTCAATCTGAGCTTAGATTGAAAATATTTCTTGTGTTTTCAATTTCATTCTCATAGTTTTGTAGTTAAGTAGAGATAAAAGGTGGTTGCTAGAGGGTTGCATTAGATCCTAAGATCTAGATGCAGTCAGTGCTCTCAGATCCAAAGCTCCTCACTGGCGAAGGCCACAAGCCAGAAACTAGTCTGGGGATATTGGATGAGTAGGCATTAGATAGGGATTTTATGCCCAAGCCTTCTGGCATCCATTGATTACTCTGTTTAGCACAGGTGGCAATACTGTATGGAGAGTTTTGCTCTGTTTATAATAAATACTATTATATTTCATTTTTATTAATTTGATCACTCAGAAAGGTATATTTCAAAATAATTGATTGTCCTCACAATTTTATTCATATTATACAATTGCTACATGATATTTTAACCTATTTTAATAAATTTTATTGTAAAAGATATGTTTCAATTATTTTTACTAACTTTTCAAGTTTTTAAAAAAATATATTGGTAAATTAATTAGACTGCATATTAGATCCAAAGTTTTACTTCCCATTTCATTAATTTTTTAGGTAGTCTGCTATACTTTATTCCTAAGTATTATATAATAAATCATTTGGATAATTAAATATCTCTAAATCTCTTGATCCAATCTTAATTCTCTGTATGCTTTTGAACCTTTGAGTTAGACAGAGATCTTATTATGAGTGATCCATATTTTTTTTGTTTTTATTAAATTTAAAAGCTATATAGCTTCACAAAAGTAGCCCTTTTATTATGCATATTTCTATTTTTAATTCCATTGGTCAAAATTTGTATTAGATACATAAGTTTATAAAGATGCTGAATGAAGACATACTTTTATTTACTTACTCTGATGCTGTTATCATGTATTATATTAAAAGAGATCACAAAATGATGAAGTAAGTTTTTGATAAAAGAACTGACAATATCCTAATCAAATATTTTGTTTATGATTTTTAAACAGTGACTATTTTAATAGAGTGATATATGTTACTTATCTGTGTAACAATAGAAGAAAGCTCTTCATTATTGTATGTCAGGATGAAGAATAAGATTCTTAATACTCTTTATGCCTACTAATGTATCTTGTTATCTATATTTTGTTCTGATATATTTAAATAAGTAACAAATAAATACTCTGGAGTAATGATTCCCATCTGATTGTTTATTCACATTGAAAGAATATAGTTAAACACATTAGTTTGAATATCAGTTCTAGTTTATTTTATATCTCTGTTGAATTCAAGTTGTTTTCACTTCTCCCTTATAATAATATTTTTCTGATTATAATTTCCACAGTTAATTCTAATCTTTTTTATAGACAAATTGGTTCATGAATATATTAAGTAGCTGGAGAGATACACTCTATGTATGAATCTTTGTGTTATAAAATACAAAGATATTGGATAAGTTTAAATATTAACTTGGATAAGAATATGTTTAAAGATCATAGAAATGTATACTTTTAGACCATAGAATTATAATTTCTTTTATCACAAGCATTTTTAATTAGATGAAATTTTTTTTCCATGTTGACAAAGTAATAAAAGTGAACATGTTACTGACTGCTGCCCATACTTTGATTCTTTGAACTGGTTTATTTATATGGAGGAAAGTTTATTTTATTTTAATGCTGTCAGTTGTGTTCTTTATTTGAGTCTAAAGATTAAATTGAAACAATTTTAATGAAATACTTGTGGTTCTTTACAGATATGATGATTTTCAAAGAGCACATTGTTATTGAAGAATTGTTACTCTGTGACTTCAGATATGTAGCTTTATATATTACATGGCAATTGCTCCATTGAACAATTTTCATATTGGTCATTTGATTTAATAGCATTTAAGTAGAATAATATGTTATTTTTCATCATACCCATACAGTATGATATTGTTTCTAATGTAAACAATACGTAGGAGCATTAACTAATGAATTCTGGAGTGGAGTTATGTTTTAGATAAAATATTTGTATTAATTCAGTATAGATTTATCATGTAAATAGCTCCTTAAGATTTTTATAATAGAAAAATAAATGGTTTAATATCTATTTGAATATTACTTTTATATATGTTATATAAAGAGCTCGCAAATAAGTTCTTAACAAGCTTTGCAGGGATATTCTGCAAAGCTTGTTAAGAGCTTATTTGCGAGCTCTTTATATAATATTTATAATACAAGCTTGTTTAAATTAGGTCATGTGACATCTGACTTATTTTTTTGTACTTTTATGGTTTGAATAACATTTATTATTATGATTGTAAAAATGTTATTTAAAAAAATACTATTTTATGTTAGCATAAAACAGAACTTACAGAAGATAACAATTAATAACTTTTCTCTTTTAACTCGTATAAGTGCTTGTTAGTTTATAATGACTATTAATACCATTTAGTGACTTTTATATTTTAATGTATAATTTTTTACAATAGCTATAAATATATTTATAACTTATATAGAATAAATGTTTTAGATTAATCAAAAAGCTATAAGAGATTGAATTCAATGCTAATTTGGTCGAAATGTTGATAAGAAAACTAATTTGAGAGATTGAAATTTACATTCTAAATAGACATTTTTAAAAGGGTGAAATCATGATAAAATAGTTTAAAAGAAAACATTATATTTTCATTTCAGATGTAAATAAATATTAATTTAATCTCATAGTCAGATAATATTTAAACAATAAAGTTTTAAAGATATGAATAAAATAAACTTAAAATAATATGTTTAAAATTTGATATACAAAATTAATAATGTCTGAATAATGTTACTGAAAAACTATTGAATGATTTTAAATAAATACAGAAAATATTTTATTTAAACTTATAATATATATATATATTAACTAGTTCAGTTTTCACATGCCATATTGAATTTTTTTAAAAACTGACGTGAGACAATTTTCACAATAACTTCAATTTTAGTCATGTTAGAGCAAAAAAATTTACATTAATAGAAATTAGAAAAACAAAGGAAAACAATAAGTCTAAGATAAATAGTGATAATCATTTAAAAAATAAGGAAAAAAAGAAATTTCAACATCCGATATTATTATTACTTTATTGTTTGTTCATAATTTCTAATTTATCATTAACTAAGTTTAAATTACATCTTCAGTGATAATTTCTTTGTATTTCTCACAAAATTATCTTTCAAACCATATAAAATACTTTTTACCTGGGATAATCCATAGCTTCAGAATCTCCAAAACAAGTCGCATATGAATTCTTCATTTGTATCTTGTACCCCAAGAGTTACCAAATTCCATAGGTGTCTATAAGAAAAAGATTCATCCTAATAAAAGATACAAAACAAATCACTTCCAGAAGATAGATATGTATTTGTCATCATAGCAATTGGCTTCTTGTCTATCTAAAACTAGAAATTGTAGGCTACTGTCTGCATCACTGATAAAATGAGTTTCATCTCTTCATTTTATATTTTTTTGTGTACATCAGTGATGTTTATAGTCTTTATGCACACGAGTGATGCTATCTTGTTATATTTATTGTCTCACAAAGATATAATTTATTTGCACATAGCTCATTTGCTAGCTATATAGACTTGAAAATAATGTGATGCAAGATGTGGCAAAACTACTGACTCCACAGTATGAGTATCAAGGTATAGGCAAGAATCAGAATAATTCTTTGCCTGCATACAATTCCATGTGGTATATGCATAACCATTGTGGCTACTACTACACATACATCATTTGGAATCTCTCTTTTATTGGTTTTAAGTGTTTATGTTGTCACATAGTACTACACCCAGTAAATTTTGTGAATGCTTTATCAACAGCAACCTTTCTGTACATTTGATTATGTTTTTAAAATTTACATTGCATTGCTCTATATATGTAAATCATTACTTGTTATATATCCTTTCTGTACATTTGATTATCAGATATATGTAAATCATTACTTGTTATACAACATGCAAGAGTAAATTCAAATATACCATATAAACATAAATAAATTATTAATATCAAAGATATAAAATTACTGTGTATACAAATAATAATTTATATACCTATAATAAAGAGCATAATTGATTTTAATATTATATTATTTATAATTTATATATTACACACACACACCAATATAAATGCAAATTAATAAATTATACAAATAAATTATATTAATAAATTAAAAAAATTTTTAAAAATCTACTTACGATATATATTTGCGATTACGTTGACATCCCATTACAGGCCTTGAATGTGAATGATCTGCATATTTTTAATCCATTTTCACTATATAATTAGGCCGTATACAATTTTCTGCCTTTATTGCTTCATATAAACTAGAAAATAAACCAAAATAGAAAAAAATTAAATCCGCCTGTTTAAAAAAAAATTCCTTAAAAAAATTCAAATTTCTTCCAATTTCAATCGAAAAGATGGCATTCAAAAGAAATTTTTATGACGGATCAAATGCCCATATTTCTGTTGATGTCGTGGTTATAGTTTTTACATAATTTAAAAAAGAAAACAATTTCAACCAATTAGCTACGACACATGACTGACACACTATTCTGAGCCAAACCGTTAAATCGAAGATTTGGGCTACAGATATAAATGAAATATATTGCTAGTTAAAGTATAATTCAAATTAAAATAACATATATGACTGCAGAAAATAAACAAACTATAAAAATTTAAAAGATGTAATAAAGAATTAACAATAGATGATTCTTTAAGAAATAATTTTTGGGAAATGATGAAGAAATATAGTGAGCAAAGTCACTTCCTTGATTGAAAAGATTAATAATAAGTATTGGATAAAAATATATATATTATTATAATAAATTAAACAACAGGATGAATATAAAAAGCAAAGATATTAGATTTGAAACAGAATGTTATATGTTTTTTGGATAGTAGTAAGATATGATTATATGTATGAAAGTAGCCATACAATAAATACAAGCACTGTAATAAGGAACATAATAATACCAAATAAATATAAATTATTTTTTAAAAATCAGAAACAATATTCATTTTTTTTGAAATATTAAAAAATTATTTAAATATTAAAAAAATAAGATAAAAGGGTATCAATAGGAATGGAAATGATTAATAGGTACATATATTAATAAAATAAAATAATAACATTATTATTAACAATTTTATAAATAAATATTAAGATATAGTGACCTTACAGTATATACTTTATTTCTAATAGTATATACATTGAATGTTTATGCTATTTGTGATAACAGAAACATTATTAGTCAGATTTAACTTAATATTAATATAATTACTATTGGCGTGAATTTTTTAAGATTAATGATATATATAATACAAATAAAATGTCTATTAATTAAAATTTTATAATCGCAATAAAAATAATGCATAGTCTTTCAATCTGCAGAAATACTTTTGGTTAATTCCTTAATCTGCTCGACTGCCATTAAATATACAGGTCTGTTATATGACACACAATAATATAGTGTGTGAGCACAAATATACATTAAGTTTAAAGGAAAAGTAGAAATAAACACAGACAATAATTTTTGTAGATATTTTCTACATTTCACTTGGATTAATAATGACTGTAAAGCATTAAATAACTCAATTTAAAACAATTTTATTATAAAGTAGAACATTTAAGAAGCACTAAACATCACATGATCACCATTTCTTATGCTTGCTCATAACTTATTAAAACAGGTAAAACTCTCTCCATACAGTAGTGCTACTCAGTGCAAGCTAGAGTAATAGGCACTAGATAAGGATTTTATACACAAGCCTTCTGGCATCCATTGATTACTCTGGCTTACACTGAGTAGCACTACTGTATGGAGAGAGTTTTGCCTGTTTTAATAACATTTAAAAAGGTCCAAATAAATTATTATTCTGATTTTGAAATTTAAAAACAAGCATGTTTCTGATAATTGTAAAAATATCTCTTTGAAAATCTTTTAATTCTTGTGTACGTTATCTATGTAAAAATTTCTATTATGTATTTTGAAATCTTTTTAATTAGTTAAACTGATAAAATTTCCAAAATGTACCTTTTAATTAAAAGTGCTTTTGGAGGGATAAAAATTGTTTTTAATCAAGACAGATTAAAAACAGTTACTGTGTTTTTGTCACTTCAAGAATAAATAGGATTAGGCAGTTTGAAAACATACTGAAATCCAAGTCCATAAAAGGGTTGGATAAAAAAAAATTATTTTAGTCTGAATAGCAGTTTTTGAAAAGTTCAGTCTGGTTTCAATATTTTGAGAAGCAGTGACCAAATAGGCCAGCTGCAAAGTTTGGATAGTAATTTTTTTTGAAGGCAGTTCTTGTCTAAATATATTTTGTGAAGCAACTGGCTAATAGCTAGATGCAAAGTCTGGTTTTAGTATTTTTGAGAAGCAGTTGGCAACAAATTCGTCAGCTGCAAAGTTGGATATAATATTTTGTTTCAGCTTATTGAAGTTTTCAGCAGTTGGTTTTAGCTAGTCAGAAGAGATAGTTTTCAGAGCTATATAGATTGTTACTATGGAAGATGTAGCTGAAGTCAAGAGAGGAGGAAGCAGCTTCAATGGTAGAGTTTGAATTCACATGGAGGAAAATAACTCACTTTGTGTTGAAATTCATACAACAGATGTGTGCTAAGAGGATAGTTACCTATCTGAAATCTATCAAACCAAAATAGTTTGCTAGCCTGTAGTTCATCAAGCTCTAGACAGAAGGAAGAATGCCAACCATATCTGAATTATAGTTTTTCCTGATGATGACAACAAGCCTGGATTATACTTTTCTGATGAACAAGAAAACAAGCTTACCAAGAGAAAGCTTGAAGAATTGGTATATGTATGCTGCTGTTTATCTATGTATGCAGAGAAGCATAGATCAACGTATATATAGCTGATGAGTAACATTATATATTAAAAATGACATTTTAAAGAACAATTTTGCTTAAGTTAAAGATCTAAAATGAAAATTTAATTGGTAGACCCTATTATATTTGTTTTTTCAAGAGAATAAGTGAAAATATTTAAAATCTATATTTTAAAATTTAAAGACATTTCTAATTATTCAATCAACAATAATCCAGTCAAAATTGACTGTTATATTTTTAAAAGAAAAAAAAAGTTGATAGTATTTATTTCTTTTAAGAAACTAATCGATAAAGAGTGGAACTTATATATTTTCAATGAAGAATAATTGTGAAAATAACTTTTAATAATCTTTATTATTGTAACAAATTAAAATATAAGATGTGGAGTTTTGTGTGTGTCTGCAATTCAATATGCACTCACATATGTTAAATATGTTATCAAATATGATAGAATATGAAATTCATTTGTAACACACATATGTGCTCAATTATATATACATGATTTAATAAAGCTAGCATAGATAATTGTATTATTAAAAATGTAACTTAAAAGTTTAATCATGTATTATTGTAGATCAATTTAAATATGTTCAGAAATTACACATACTTACATGTTTGT
This sequence comes from Epiperipatus broadwayi, assembly GCA_028023455.1. Classification (NCBI taxonomy): domain Eukaryota; kingdom Metazoa; phylum Onychophora; class Udeonychophora; order Euonychophora; family Peripatidae; genus Epiperipatus; species Epiperipatus broadwayi. The sequence goes on along the minus strand of JAQFVV010006214.1, from coordinate 6,898,687 downwards.
GTGTGTATATACATGTCATTTGTATTGCAAATACCAATGTGTGTCAGATAGACACATATGTAAAATTTTAATCATTTTTTTTTTTTATTAAATGTCAATTCAAACATATTCATTTTATATCAAGTCACATGCCTGTGTGTTGAATGGGTTTTAAGTAAATCTAATGTATTAATCATGTAAATCATAATAAAATAACTTGAATTGTGTATATTATTCCGGTAAATTTTAAATGTGATGAATTTTTTTATTGTATGTTAATCGAAATCAGAAGGCTTCTAATTGTAGAGCCATATTTTATTTTATCTTATTATTGTTAATAAACTTATATTTAATTGTTAAAATTATCCCAGTGACTTAATTCTAAAGAGTTTAGAATATTTTATGTTTGCATCATCTCTTGATCACATAACAGTAATGAACTTGTGTTCTACTGAGCTAGATTTGTACAATAACAGTTGATATATAAATGGGAATGTATATTTTAATGCTTTAGGGGCATTCAGTTGACAAGAGTCCTATTTTGGCGTGAAGAGTATATTCTTCAAAGTCTCTGCACTATATTTTATTTAATTTAGTCATTATTAGAATTCAATTTTATAGTTGGCCAGTGCATTAATGGCACTAAATGGCTAGAGCAGTGATGATGATCAGTATGTTTTAATATTCCAGCATTATTATTTGAATTTTTCTGGTTATGTATTCTGATGGATTAGCATTTAAGTGGTGCATCCAAAGTTATGTTTAAATAAATGCCATAAGCAGGCAAGGGTTAAATAGTTAGCCTGGTCTACAGAAGACCCATTTTCAATCCAGTCACCAGATTGACTGTTGATTCATATTTCAAATCCAGCCATAAAATGGACTGTTGATTTATCGTATTAATGTATTTTGATTGATGTTGATGATGAGTGGTTATTTTGAATATTACTTACTTTTGCTTATTGATAATGCTGGCTGACGTATAGTCAATTATAATTGAGATAAGGAGTTAACTGATCTCTTCTGATCTAGTTGGCTGATCTCTCAGAGATTTCATGATCTCATGCTCTTCTGCTTATATATTTTGGATGTTAATCATTGCTTTAACATTTATTTAAACATCATTAATATTTTTTTATATTTCATATTTTACTTAGTTGGGGTTGAAGTTTATGTTCCATCACCCAGACACCACCTTTACCCCATTCCGTTACAAATGCTTGTCCCTTTTGAGATTAACATTTTTAAAATAATATTTCAGTTTAAAATTACTTTAATATTTACTTTTTATATTTTGAAATATTTTTTGCCATCATTCCAGGGAGGACCACCCCATCTTTCCATCCTGTTACAATATATATATATATAATTATTTTGCAGTTTTAGAAATTTATTTAACTTTGACAGTGGCTTTAGTAATTGACCAGAGTTTTTTTTTTTTTTATGGTGGAAGGATACTTTTTAAATCATATTATTCTAGTCTCATTAAATTTATCAGAATCATTAATTAACAAAATGTCAATTACATTAAATATTTATTTTTTCTTGACAGCATTTTTATATATGATGTCTTCTGATCCCAATGCTGAAGTTCGTCATGCAATTTTGTCTGTTATCACAATGTGCTATCGAACATTATCTGCCATAGTGGATCGTACTAGAGATATCAAAGAATCAGTCAGAAAAACTGCATATTCTGTAATAGCTGAAAAAGTTCATGTACGATCTCTTACTATAGCTCAGCGTGTACGTTTATTAAGTGAAGGATTGAAAAATCGCAATAGTAAGTAATGGTTTTAAAACTATTTAAATTTGTACAAGTTGCATAATATTTTTTTTAATTTGTCAGATTTTAATTTAAGTATGTGTTTATATATATATAAAATCTTAAATGTTATTGGCAACAATATAATTTAAAGTTCTCATTAAATATTTAATAATTTTTCTATAGTATATGTTCAACCTGTCATTAATGCATTGACTATCATTAGAAGTAAATAATAATAATTTTTACCATTAATCTTAAATGTTTTTCTATTGTTATTATAATGATCATCATTATTTTTTTAAAGATGAAATTCAAGAAGTTTGTATTCAGAAATTATTAAAAAGTTGGCTTAAAATGTATCAAGGTGATGTTCTTGAGTTTCTTAAATGTTTGGATGTGGAAAATTCAACAGAAGTTGTTAATCTGGCTCTCCAAGCTATTTTAAAAAGTTCTTCAGTAGATGAATTGATCAAAAATTTTACAGTAATCAATGAAAAGTAAGACATTAGAAAAAAATCTTATAGAATAACCTGATAAAAATGATATTGATTTACTAGTTTATTTTTTATTTCAGAAGTGAATGGATTTATTTGCAAATTTAAAAAAAAAAAAATTATTAATAATAATGATGATAATGAAATTGCTTACAGCATGAGTGCATTTCTACACTTTTGATTCCTTTACCTTTTCAGATAAATAGTTTTGCCAGTTTAAATAGACTACATGTAAAAATTCAATATTATACATTTTACAGTTTCATTGTAAATATATAACATATATTTAATAAAATATCTATACAATATTAAGGACAAAAATCTTTAAAATAAAATGCCTTGAAAAATAAAATTTAAATAATTTTCAACATTGTTTTATCTGCTTTTTGATAGCCGTATATATAAAAAAAATATTTTTAATTTTTGGAGTTTTTGTTTATATAAATTTGTTGATGTGATAATTAATTTTTAAAATTTATGCATATATGTTATGGTTCACTATTTGTTACTATTGCTTATAACAGTAGGTCAAAAATAATACTGGACAATAAAATTAAACTCTAGGTTCTGTCATCATTCTTACATTAACTGGAAATGGCTTTGTATTTTTAAATCATTGTATATGTTTTTTTATTTAAAGAACTCGAGCTAACATTATATTATAAATATTTAATACTAAAATCATGGGAATGTAATTTGGGATGAATGAATTGAGTAATAAAAAATGAAAAAACTGGCTCTCAATTTATTTAAGCTTTTCAACGTACAAGTATTTACTTAATTGCATTTTTCTTTCTTTAATTTTATTTTCAATCGTGTGTATATCTAAATTTTATTTATTGTACTATGTTTTTTTTTTATGTGTGTGTCATCATCATCAACCAAGTTCAATCCATCTCCAATCTGTAGCCTCTCCTCTCCATATCATCCCTGCACACTTTTTTATTTCATCCATCCATATCGCATGTGGTCTCTTTCTGGATCTTTTACAATCTCTTGGAATCCAGTTTAAGATTTCATTTGTCCATCTATTATCATCTCTTCTAGCAATATGTCCAGCCCAACTCCACTTCAGCCTTTTTTCTTACCCATATATTGTGTTTTCGATCTCTTCTTGTTACTCCCAACATGCATCTCTCCATACTTCTTTGAATGGTCTGAAATCTCTATATTGCTCTTCTATTAAGAGTCCAAGTCTTTCCTAAGTAAAAACTGGTAAAACACATTTATTAAAAACCTTTTTCAAACACATAGGCATATTTCCTTTTAGTATTAAGTTATTTCTAACAAAAGTACTCCAATCAAGTTTAATTTTATGATTAATTTCATCTATTATGTTTCTATCTATATTAATAATCTGACCAAGGTATTTGTAGCAGTTAACTTCTTCTAACTCATCATAATCAATCTTTATTTTCATATTTTGAGAAAATTCATTAAACATTACTTTAATCTTTTTAACATTTATCTTTAGTCCTACTTTCATCTGACAACTCCTGCAATATTTTCTGCAGCTCTAAAAGCATTATTTACAAAAACAACTACATCATCTGCAAAATCTAAATGATTTAAATAATCTCCATTTACTTTCACTCCTTTAACTTTCCATTTTAATCCACAAAATACTTTTTGTAGCATTGCTGTAAAACGTTTTGGAGATATGGAGTCACCCTGTCATCCACCCTTCTCAATGTTGACTTTCCTAGTATCATTATGTAATCTAATTATTGCTGTTGCATTTTTATAAATATTCTTTAAAATAAGACAATATCCTGGATGTTTACCTTGATGATCCAATGCTTTAATCACTGAAGAAATGTTTATAGAATCAAATGCCTTTTCATAATCTACAAAACATAATGGCAACTCATATTCTGTTGTCTTTTCTATAACTTCTCTCAATACCTGGATATGATCTACTGTACTAAAACCAGTTTTAAATCCAGCTTGTTCTCTTGGTTGGTGGAAATCCAATATTCTCTGTAGGCAAGTTGTAATTATCTTGGTAAAAATTTTGTATAAAACTGATAAAAGGCTGATAGGTTTGTAATTTCTAATATCTTCTTTATCACCTTTTTTAAATATTAATATTAATACTGCATTCTTCCAATCATCTGGTATATCTTTATCATTTAGACATTTGGTATAACTTTGCTAAAAAATTTTTTTATTTCTTTACCTGCTTCTTTTAATATATCAATTATAATTCCATCATTACCTGGAGCCTTTCCTTTCTTCATAAATTTAATTGCATGTCTCACTTTTTCATTTAAAATTCTGGGCAATTCGGAAGATATAATAGATATAGGAGGTACTTGTTCTTTATTACTATATAATTCTTGATAGAAGTCTTCTAGCCATTTCATGATGTCATCTCTCTTTTTAGTAATAATTCCATCTTTTTTTCTTATTGCAGATATAAATTTCCTACCAATACCAAAATGGTTGTTTTACACTCTTGAGAATTTTATTCTCTTCTACAGCTTTCCTTGCTAATTCGCAGTTATACTTATATCATTTTCAACTCTTTCCCGTACCATTTTACAAAATTCAAGATAATCAATCCTTTTTAATGAACCAATTTTGTATATTTTCATATTCCTTCTTTTCTTCATAAATTCTTTAGTCTCAGTAGAAATTTTATTGGTCAATTGCTGCTTTTTTCTACCGGCTATCTTTGCTGCAGTTTTTAAAAGTGTATCAACTATTTTCATATAATTCAAATCTGAATCATGTTCAAGTCTGTATGTGTATTTGATATTAAATAAAAAATGGGTACTAGTCTTATAGCTAAAGACACCGCTCTTATAGCCATCGAACGGCGTCTTTATCTATAAGACAAGCACCAAAAATAGTTACATTTTACTAACTGTTTTTACAGCTTTCAGCTTCTCACAGTGATCAGATGCCAGAGTTACACATATACTGTTCTAATATTTTGCATTTGAATTCTATATACACATTTAAAGTCTGAACATAATGAAAGGGTAACAGACAGTTTTTATTGGTCTAACATGTATATGTATTTCTCATTGCCTCTTGAGTAATGTAATTAATCTATATTTATTTTGTTTTAAGATTTTAGTTTTAATTAATTCTCTTGCAATTCATTTAATTATTAAATTTTTTTTTTTTTCATCATTGTTTAAACAATATATTAAATTCACCTATGTATTATAATAATTATTTTATATTATTCTTTACATACATATATATATTTATAGGCATGATAAAAAAAATTAACTCTAATAGCCTAATGCAAAATAATAGTTTTTCCCCAAAACTTACAGCAAATAGCAAAAAAGAAGACAATATTGACCAGATTATTAGTGATGCTTTTTACAATTGTTCTCTTTTTAATATCTAGTTAATAATGATCAAATAACTATTTACCAGATAATACTTTGACAAATAATTGGATGTATACTAATTACCTCCTTTTTCTTTATTTCCTTTTCTTATGTATTATTTAGTAGGGAGATCTATCACTATTGTAAACAATCAACTTTTTTTTTTTTGATTCTGAGAAGATATAAATCCATGCAGTCTGAATTAATTTCTTTGCAACTTTTAGTTTATAAAAATTATATAAAATTCACATGATGTGAAAAAGAACAGAATAATAAGCATGTTATACATCAGTGATTAGAATAATGAAGGATTAAAGATGAGATGATTATTGGAGATGAGCACAGTCATGAATTATTTTTCACTCAGACATTTTCTTCATCTTGTATAATCAGTATGTATGTAGTTGATTTCTCTTGGTTTGTTAAGCACACTTTTTTTTTCTAACTACATTATGAATTTTAAAATTAAATTATATATATATGTGTGTGTGTGTTTTAACTATGGATATTATGTATAAGAATATAGATGTCTCATATGTTGTGAATGATTTATATTATTTATTTTCAGAAAGTAAAAAATATTATCATGTTATGTCAGAATATTAGATGTTTTACTTTCTTCTAAAACAATACTATAAAAAGAAGTAGGAAATCTATATCACTCCTCCCTGACCCACTTCTAAATTTAGAACTAACACATTAATTTGACTATTTTGAATAAAATTGTAGTTATTAAAATAAAGTTCAATTTGTTAAAAAGAATTGATAGTCATTTTAAAGCAGGAATTGGAATCATTTATTAATAAGTTGATTTTGACACATAACTCTTTAACAGTGGAGTTAAGTATCAACTCATATTGAAAATCCTAAATGTTTCAACAAATTTTTGTTGTCATTCCTATAGATAGATTGGGCGTCTGCTAACAGTTTTAACAGTATATTCAATTTTGATTTGCTTAACTTGTCAAAAAATTTTGCAGAACTCATTTTACTTACTTTTCAATATCTGTTAGATGAAACTATCTGAAAAGAATTGATAAAATTGATTCTTTTTTTTTTGTAGATACAATAGATTTGCAGTGATGATTCTTGAAAAATTTATTTTAAACCTTTATTTAACTTCTGCTATGTAGGGTGTAAGCCTGAGAAAATATTGAGATGGAATCCATATAGGATGCTTTATTTTAGTATTATTTAAAAAAATAAACATTGATTAATCTTTAGATATTTAAAATTTGGAAATGGTTTATTTCTACATAACCATGGCATAATAGATATATATAGACACATAACAATATAAATAGTTTTTTTAAAAGATTGTTTTACTAGTCTTAAATAAGAAAACGTAAGACCTGTTAATTTCACTTTAAGTGATTTTTCAATATTTTTTTATTATATACTGTTGAAAAATTTGTCTTTATTTTTTTTAGAATTCTTTTATAATCTTTAAATAGTGAACATTAAAAAAAAAAAAAAAACTAGTTCTAACTATTGGCAGCTTATTTATCTTTTTTATATTTAGATAATCTCACATGTATACATAATTTTATTTTTTATTAATTAAGTAACATGTTTGATGTACAACATAATTCAAAACATCAAGTTTAGACAAAAATAAATAAATTAAAATTTGTTCTTGTGATATATTGTAGGTAATAACTGAAAATTAGAATAAATCATAAAATAATAATAGTCAGCAACATATGCAGGGATATTTGTTAAAATTATTACAATGACATATCATTTGTAGTCAGTATAATAGTTTTGATTTGAAATTATATATTAAATTTGAAAAAGCAAAATGAATATTTCAGTCTAAAAATATCTTAAATAATATTAAATTAGTGTAGTTGCTGATATAAAAAGAAGTATTGTATAAAAAAAGAGAGAAATAAAAATAATCAATTGACTTATCTATTTATACACCTCAAACAAAAAAAGACCAGGTAATCAGTTTGATTTTAAGTGAGATTTAATTGATTTTGAGGAATAACTTTTAAGAAAATTATATATATATATACACACACACACACACACACACAAATCTTAATTTAAAAAAAAATAAAACATCAGAATATTTTTAACTATTATATGAGCTTTAAAAAACCTTACTAAATGTGAATTTCCCTTAAAATAAAAGAGAATTTGCAGTCATAGTTGTCTTAGTAAATTAACTTTATATTTGGATCAACTAAATCCAGGATAGATATGGGCAATTTGCAGACTACATATATGTTCTTTATGATTTTCTGTATAGAACCTGTTCATCAATTGAGAAATCAACAGCAATTTTTTTTGAAGATATTTATTTTTGTATATTTTGCAATTAGCTTAATATTTATGTAATATATAGAGTATATGAGCACAGACTTTCACATCACTACCACTCTATCTCATATCATTGATGCACTTGAGTACATATATGTCGAAAAGATAAATAATCAATATACGTATTTCATGCTAAACCAGCGATCATCAGTTGGTCCAGATTATCATTTCCACATATATATTCAATAAGTGCTCAGATATATATTAAGATAATCAATCTGCATACTTTAATGGACAGGCTTCAATCCACTCCACACTACAACTCTTCAACTGTCCATCCAATTAAAAATCATCATGGAATGCTCAAAGGCCACTCAGAGGCTGAGATTCTTGTCACAACCATGTTGACCTAAAGTTTTTTTTTGTTTTTTTTTTTAGTGGTGTGGCTCTATTTATGATAACCAATATCTCATGAAACTCACTTTCAAAAAAGATAGTTCTTGCTTGGACTATGTCTTGAATTTTTAATTAGCAGAAAAATTAATAAAATTAGATAGATAAAGCTGATCAATATTGGATACAAGTCAAATATAGTTATAAAATTGGAGTTGAAAGAAAGGGGAGGGGGAACTTTACTATTAATATAGCTGCCTATAATTCTTCAAATATTTATGTTCTTGTTTTTGAAATTTATAAAAAAAAAAATAATAATATGGCTATTTAATTTAAAAATAATAGCACAAAAAAAAAAACCTATGATGAAATTAAATGTTAATAATAATGACAGCCGTATGCATGATTATAATGTCAATTTCTATAGTTATTCAACAATTCCAAGTAATGATAATCGTGTATAGAATATAATAGTAGAATAACTAACTAAATTATCAGTGTTTTAGTAATTGTAACAAAAAAAACTGTTTTGTTGTTGGTTTTTTCCTGCTAAATTGCCTAATTCTTTGTAGCTAGGTTGTCTATATTGCTATAAATAATGAACTCATTAATGTTAAGGGTAATATTTGATTTGCAATATAATTTTACCAACACAATATCACTTGATTATTTCTGCTTACTATATACAGTATTAAACTAAAGATTAGCCTTTCAAGCTAATGTACATGCGCTTTGTACAAATGTTAATATAATAAATGAATACTTTAATTTCCAACACAAGATAGTCTTTGCGAACGAATAAATGAATCACTTATTCATTCAACCCAAATGCTTATATATGGGCAAATCTTAAGTACTGGATATGAAAGTGTTAGCTTGAAAGACTAATCTTTAGTTTATTACAATTTATAAACATAGCGCTATATAAATAAATGCCTCATTTATATATACAGTATTATAAATGAGCAATTACTTCTCTTTACTTTAGTGCCATCTATGGTATAAGCTTGAATAATCAGTTACTCAAGCATAGCCTTTTTATACATATATATATAATATGATTTTGTTAACCTTTCATATTCACTATGACTTATTTAAAATTTAATTCAGTTAGATGTGAGAGAAATCTTATTATTTTACAAAGATTTCTTGTCATTTCTATACAACACTATAAAGGCTGGGTACTGTTTCAAAATACAGATATGCTTTTAAAAAAGACTTATAAGTAATGATAAAATTATTTATATTATGCTTATTTTTAATTAAAGATTATTATTTTGATGAATTTTCAAAAAATTAATGAAATTAAAAATGGAATTTCAGATTAAAATTAAAGAATTTCTATGTGTAGAATATATTTTGAATTAGTAGTGCTGACAGAATAGATTACATTGCTCCAAAAATATATTATTGATGTATTAGTTTATTAAATTCAATAAATTTGATCATTTTCATGTGATAACATGATTTTTTTAAAAAAAGAATTAAGGCCATCTGTTATGTATATGTATTGCATTGTAAATAAGAAATTTATAAGACATTAATAGTAAATATCTAACATTTTACTACAGTATGTGTAACTAGTATGAATCACTACCCGTTTCTTATCAATAATAAAAATAAGAAAAGCGACAACAGTTCTGGTTTATCCTCCCCCGTTGTAAACTCACGACCTCAGAGTGAATAGCAATTCCGGTTTGGAATGTGGACCCGAAGGAAAGACAAGGCTATCCCAGATTCCTGTATATGGATGAGAAGAGCAGTATATAAGACCCAGTCAGAACAAGGGAATCATCACGAGATAACAGTGTAACCAGAAGATGGCATGCTGTGCGGAAATTAGAACTCATGATACAGTGAACTTCGCCACTGATGGTGCCAAAGTGAACATAGGGATTTATACAGGCCATCCGTGCCTTATTATTTATCGCAAATCGCAAGGCCGGTTTTATGTAAGTATCATTTAATTATATTTATGTTCGTTGTAAATTATGTAATGTATTTATTGTAAATAAACAGTTGTTGTTATCATTAATCAACAAACTAACAAATATAATTAAATGATGTTTACATAAAACCGGCCTCGTGGTTTGTGATAAATAATAATAAGACACAGATAGCCTGTATAAATCCCTATCTCCACTTTGGCACCTTCAGTGGTGGAGTTCACTGGATCATGAGTTCTGTTTTCGCCTGGCATGCCGTCTTCTGGTTATGCTGTTATCTCGTGATGATTCTCTTCTTCTGACTGAGCCTTATATACTGCTCTTCTTATCCATGCACAGGAATCCAGGATAGCCTTGTCTTTCCTTCAGGTTCGTGAGTTTACAACATGGGGGGGTGGGGAATAAACCGGAACTGGTGTCTCTTTTCTTATTTTTATTATTGCTAAGAGAGAATTAGGTGGTGATTCATACCAGTTACACATACCATAGTAAAACGTTAGATATTTTACGTCTAACTTTCTATAATTACTGGCATATATATATATACTATTAACATATTATAAATTTCTTATTTATAACGCAATACATATACATAACACCATCTAATTGAATTAATGTTTATATAAAATAAATTTAATTAATTTTACATAGCAGAAAGTATGCAATTGGTCTCAAGTATAAGATTATGGGAGTCTTGAGACTAGAATTATATCATCAAAAAGGAGAAAATGCTCTTGTCCTTCCCCTATCTGCCTTAGTATTTTAATGATTTTAATCTTCCATTTTTTAATGGTACCAGTTTATGAAATTAATTCATTTGGTTTACAGTCTGGAAATTTTATTTCCATTTTTCCTGAGAGTTAAAATGAGTCATTTTAATCTATGGCATGTGAAATTTAGACATTAATAGACTCTGTTATCACAACCTAAATATTTAATTATTCAAATAAACTAAACCATTAATATAATCAGGGGAGATTTGAACATGTTTTATGTTCCCTTCAGTTATCCACTCCATCTTATATAATGATATATATGACCAGATACGTGAGAAAAAGATAAATGATCTCCATTATACATATTTCATACCAGTATTGGTTATATAAGATGGAGTGGATGACTGAAGGAAGCTTGAAAGTCTGGGTTCAAATCCTCTCTAATTACATCTAAAATTTAAGTATATACATTATACTTGTATTCAAGTAAATCATTAATAGTTATTAGGAGGAATGAAAAAGGCATTGGGAAAAATCAAAATAAAGATTAGAAAAAGTAGTAAACAATTTGTGCCGTTCCTAAAGTAAAACTAATTTACGATTAAATTTAATCAGTAGAATAATCAAATAAATGTAGATAATAAAGATTATTTAAATACAAGTATAATATATATACCATAAAGGAACAGGATTTTACTTGGTATGATAATAGGTTAGCTAGGTCGTCACAGTGGGTAAGACTCACATACACTAACTTCATTCCTGGGAGATGAGGGATTAATACTCAAATATGGGATAAACAATATATATATATATATACTCACCTCACCCTTAGCATATTTCGTTTCCATTATTCCTAGGTTTCAAACTCAGGGAGGATCTGCATGGTCATTTAATTCAGGATATATCAATATCGTTTAAAATGCGGGTATGCATAAACGTTTCTAGGTGTATGAGAATAAGTGTGAATGCATGAAAATATGTGTAACTGTAAAAATATAAGTATGTGAGAAGACATGACCAATTGAAAATTGAATATAGAAAAATACATTGAGAATTTTAAATTTAAACACTTACATATATTTAACAAATATATTTACAATAAATAATTTTATTTTGATAATAAAATTTATAGCAAAATATAAAATATTTAATTTAACATGTATGGTTACTCTTTGATTATAGTTTATTTTAATTATTACTCCAAACCCTTATCCCCTACAAAGAATAGCAATTAATGTCCATATTAAAATAAATGAAATTTATTTTATGCATATGAATATATAATTATAACAAAGACAGGAAAGACCATTTATAATAGAAACAATTAGTCAAATATACTGAAACATTTAAATACAATATTAGTATTAACAAGCAAACAGAAAAAAAAAAAAAATCACAATGTAACTGCTCAAATGTTGGGAATAAATATGTATTAGGTAAAAACTTATCTTTCTCTTGATGATGATTGGATTTGTAAGCAAGCAAGTTGTCATAATCTATTTTTTATTTTAATTCACGATAATGGCAATAATATTTATCCCTTATGTTACGTATTAATACTCCCCCCATCCCCTTTGATCGGATTTGTAAGCGAGCAAGTTCTCGTCATAACCTATATTTTATTTTAATTCACAATAATGGTAATAATATTTATCCCTTATGTTATATATTAACACTTTCTCTCCCCCCCCCCCCATTACATCAATATTAAAGGAAAGATATGAATGTAGACATTTACATAAAATATATAACTAAATCAAATTCATGATATCAACCTAAATGTAGTTTTAAAATTCATAAGGAAAATATCCTTGTGAATAATTATAATAATCCTCATTTATCTTCATATATAGATAAACATCCATTAAGTTGCTTATAATTTCCCTCCTTAGAACTTCTGCTTTAGAGTGGAATTGGTCATAATAAATTTGATGTTTCGTAGCATGCCAGTTCAATTTCATCCCAGTTTTGACAATTATAGCTTCATGAGTGACGACTTTCTTTCTCAGATGTGATTTTGCAATTAGCAGTGCATGGTTGCCTGTATTGTTATTTATATATTTTTACTAAAATATCTTAAATGAATTAAGAGCAATATTTTCTTTTATTATTAGATATCCTTAATTATAGATAATTCGATCTATGATTTAGAATTAGAAACACTTTGGAAATTCAAATTTAATTTTGGAGATTTCACTTTTGAATTCCTCAGTTAGCTAGTTTTGACTCTATTTGCTTTTTATTTATTTCTTGAATATCCAAATAGTTATTTCTATTATTATTTCACCTCAATGGCAGCTCGTATTTCTATTTGAACTGCAAATTCGAATTCTCTGCTTAAATTTACAGGTTGTTCAGCCGATGAGAAATGTTTATTTGAATTTGGAGAAGAAGCTTGTTGGTTTTTATATTTTCCTATTATTAAAATGAGGATGTTCTATTAAAAATAATTTTTGATGACTTTGAATACCAAGTTCTTGATTTTGATTTAGGTTAATTGGTTACATCATTACTAGTGATTATTATATATAGATAATATGTTAATAATAATAAAAATTTTATTTATTTCTTTCCTTTAAAATAATCTTTCATTTCTTGCTTGCATTCACTCTATCCGGTCATATTTCCCTCGTATTGTTGTAGTGCATTGGAGTTACATCATAATTAATGAGATAATTTTAATAAAGGTTAGCTGCCGTATATGTGTTTTATAGTTTAATTCAAATACATATTTATCATATAATTAAGTTGGGGTTTAAATGTATATAACAACTAATTGTTTATCGGTTATAGTGCTTCATTTTTATTAATGTAGTGTTCAATAAAGAATGTTATTATATTGGGTCTTGGATTCGAATTAGGTCAAAAAGCGTAAATGATACTGGAGGGAAGTAAGGGCCATATGTTACAATACTTATGCTAGACGTAATTAAAGAGGGTTTGAATCCAAACTTTCAAACTCCCTTAAGTCATCCACTCCATCTTATACAAGTGATATACATGACCACATATATGTCAAATGTATGTATTTTGTGCTGAACCAGCATTCATCAGTTGGTCCGGATCATCATATCCCACACATATATATAATCAGTGCTTGATTTATATTAAGATAGCAAATCTTCAAACTTTAATGGACAGGCTGACTGAAGAGTTGGTGAATGGAGAAGATTGAAGCCTGTCCATTAAAGTTTGAAGATTTGCTATCTTAATATAAATTAATCACTAATTATATATGTGTGTGGGAAATGATCTGGACCAACTGATGAGTGCTAGTTCAGCACGAATATGTATATTGGAGATCTTTTATCTTTTTTACATATATGTGATTATATGTATCGGTTATATTAGATGGAATGGATGACTGAAGGGAGCTTAAAAGTCTGGATTCAAATCCTGTAATAAAGATTAGTAAATAACCTAAACATTTTTCTTGTAATATGTGCTGAGGTGAATCAAGTAATGAATTAATTTTTGCTAAAAGTGATAAACAAGATCACAAAACTTTTATTTATTTTTAAAAAAGTGTCTAAGCTCAATAATGCATACAGTCCGTTTTTTGTACAAGTATAATAATATGACTCTCTGGCTAAATGTGAAATCATAAATTAATAAAATTGCAGATAAAGAGCAGTTTGATTCAGCTTGTATGCAGAAGATCCTAGTTTGCTTCTAGAGAAGGAAATGAAGAGTATTGTGCCTAAACCTGGTTATTGTAATGTGATAATTATATGCAAAAAAAATGAAAAGATATACATAGGTGCTATTAACAATCATCCAAAGCAAAAGTTGTCTATGGGAAAGAAAAAGAAGTACTCAAGAATGTCATGAAGATTTAAATAATTATTATAAATCAAAGTCTTATTGGAAGAATTTATGTATTCAAAAAATATTATGTATTTGTAAATAATAGTAATGAAACAAAAAAAAAAATTGTTTAATAACTATCTTCAATTTAGACACTGATTATTTAATTTATTAGGATCTGAATATCTGTTATAGTCCTCCCTTCTCTCAGAAGTGGACTATTACTGTAGTTTGTGTCTGTAATCCAGACCAAAACATAATATCATTTAGTCAACTTTCAACATTGAATCATACATATACATATGTGTATATTAGATCTCTATATCCTGCATTAATAATTTATAATTGAATTTGACCTCTCAGATGGCTAGCTCTAATATATCCAAAACGAGATTAATGTGCACACATTTTAAGAAATCAGTATATATCTTTCATGTATCTTTTTTGTTGTTATTGGGGGGAAAATGATTGAAAATAAAAAAATATTGTATAATTTTAATGAATAATTTAAAATGAGGTGTTTTTAATAGGAAAAAAAAACCAAATTGCAAATGTACACAATTTTTTATTTTTTGTGTATATTATATATTATAATATCATATGATTTGTCAAACTTTTAAGATTATGATATTACTATTATGTATATAAATAGATTCCATAATAATTTTTATTAAAAATTAGATGAAAATTATTGTGAAAACCCTCTGTGATGTTCTATTAATTTATAGCAGTTTTTAAAGGGCTTAACGTGTGTGTGTATATATATATATTGGCAATGTTTAAATTGAGAAAACTCTCAGGCTTGCCAATTATTGTAAGAAATCAATTTGAAACACATTTAGATACATTGCATGATTAATTTAAACATTCATTCTTTCTAACCAAATTGTTTTAGTCAAGCCTTTATATTAATAAACAAGACACGAGAATAAATAGTTGCTTTATTCTTATTAATTATTACCTTATGCTAGATTAGAGAGTATTTAAAATATCTATTGTACAGTGTTTTAATTTCAGATGATATATATATATACTGTTACCATAGATTTTTTAATAAAAATATTTTTATTGCAATATTTATTTTTATATACAGATACATATTATTTATATATCAAGTTGTTGTTGTTTTTTTGATTTTGGATAGGGAAGAGACCATTCTTGCAAAAAGATTAATTAGTGAATAGTCCTGATTGGTATTGTGACTAATTAGATATTCATAATAATACTCAGACACATTCACTGGCTAGTTGTTGTTTTTTTTTTGCATGAATGCCCTTTTCCTATCCTTATATACACACACAAACAAAAAACACTTGAAATTTTTTATCTGTTAAAATATTCATAATCTATTTATAAAATGTTTGTTTTAGACATGTAATTGAACCTTCTGATTTGACCTGTGAAAATGTTATTTATTGGCGATGTTTATGTGAATATGTGAAAACCTTGAAAGAGGCCTCCGAAGATAAAATAGAAATTCTTCTTCCAACATTAACTGAGTTTTGTATATATATTGAATCTTTTTTTGAAGCTTCATTAAATAACAAAAATAATTTAGACATGTATTTAGAGAAGCATTTTATTTGTGAACAACTTCTTTACATTTTATCTTTAATGGACATAACAGATGAAGTTGGCAGGTCAGTATTGTTATTATTTCTAAATTTAAAACCAGTAAATTATTTCATTTGTAAATTTTAATAAAATCTTATTATAATAATTGATATATGATCTCTAGGCATTAGCTTATGTAAAAAGTTAATGGTTTTTTATGCAAATTTATTTAAATCTTTTTAATGGTATTTTCATAGAAAGCAAACAAAAAGAAATTATTTAATATTATTGATATTCTAGCATTGTAAAACTTGATTAAATTGTTGTGAAAATTAGAGCCAAAATCTGATATTAATGTCTAAGGTATCAAGATTTTTAACATCCATCTTCTGCATTAATGATACATTTTATTTACAAAAAGATATTTAAGATGGCTATAAATTGAGAATTGAAAATAGTCATATCCTCAAAGCACATAAGTTTTTTACAAAATGTGAAAATTGGTAATCATAAAACTGATAGTTTAAAGAATGGGAATATGTAAACTTATTAAACATTTTCGTCTTTTTTGCAGAATTGTTGGAGAATCGCTATCAAATTGTATTCACTGTAATAAAAAACAGTAGTTTAAAATGTTAACTGGATGTTATTAGTTGAATGAAGTAGATAATTTTACAGAATTTTTTGATCTAATATCTAATTGTAAGAAATCTTATGTCATTTCTTGTTTTTCAACACAAGTTCTAGTCTACTCTTAGACTAAACAAGAAACATTTGAAGAGAATTAAGATCTGACTGCATAATTCGCAAACAGTTAAAATCGTCAATGGTAAACTTTCATTTAGTTTATAAATAATGGAATTTTAAAAGTATATATTAGTAGCTTTATAAAAACAAATATTAATATTACAATTTGTACACTTTTTCAGACGGCAGTTGAAGAAGCTGATTATACATTTATTATCCACAATTGAGTTGCAGCAACCACATTTGTCTATTTTGTTAAAATTGTTTAAAAATCTTGAACCAGATGAGACTGTAAGAATTCGACAACTGGCAGAAGTAATTTCTGATATTCAAGAACCAATTACTGTTCAGGAAATAGGTTTATCTTCAGAGGAACTAAAGCAGAATAATTTAAAAGTAAGTTTTTTTGTTTAACTTGGAATACTCTTTTAATACATTTTAACAATTTTTTAAACATTCTTTTGAAATGAACAAATTTGTCAATCTGCTATTTCTATCTGAGCTAATGTCAAATGATTTTCAAATTAGTATGATTTAATTGAGTGCTTTACTTTGTATCAAAAGAAAGTAGATTTAGGTTTAATCATAATAGAATAAGATAAGTGGATCAGTAACAGAATTGTAAAGTCATATTTTTAAACTTGAAATCATATAACTTGTATTTTGTGTTTAAAGAAGAGTCTTTCAACAATTTATGCTTTATATTAGTTCATCACATGAATTATTGATTTCTTTTATAATTCCTCAGAATTTATTTCTTTTTGAATAAGATAAAATCATAACCAATAAAAACATCTTAAATGTTTTAAAAATGAAAATGTATCTCATCAATGTATTTTAAAAGTGTAAGACCAATTTCAATTAAAATTATGAGTATTTCTGACATCATATTTATTGCCTAACTAAACTTTATTTAGTCATAATTAAAATTACGCTTCCAAAAGTTTGTAATACATGTAATAAGCATTTTACACTTAACTTGTTTATAATTGGTATACTTTTGGTGATATGAAACTATCTAGTAAAGATAAATTTTATATTAATCTATTTAAATATTTTTAAACAATTTGTAAACTCAAATAATGATGGTTAAATTTTTTTGCACAAAAATATGTACTTTTCTTAAAAATATATTATTGAATGTAGCAAGTAATTTTTTTTTTATATATATGGATTTGCTCTATATGGTTTAGCACAGGTGGTGAGTGATTGTTTCAAGAACTAAAGATTACTGAATGAATTCTCAACTGAAGAAAGTGAAAAAAAAAACTTAATTTAGTCAGTTAAATGAAAACTTGTGTGCAATCTGGCACTTCGATATTCAAATATCATATGATTTTCTGAGCTACAGTTTATATTTATAATGCTTCATGTCTATCACTAAATAATATTGGCAGGCTCAGAAAGAATGAACATAAACACAATATATTTAATAATCATCCTGTTGTATGTGTAAAATATGAGTCTTGATTACATAATAATTTTTGTACTTTACTATGGCAAAACATCGACTTGATGGAGATGTGCATTGATATAACTTCTAAAAAATTATGACATTTTTTCGTACCTGACAATTATTGATGCAACTGCATATATGTATAGTGATAAATTAAAAAATTGAATATAAACGGTTTTTTTTTTTTTTTGCAGAAAGCCAAGATTTGTGTTGAAGTAAATGAATTGAAAGATAAGTTGGCAGATCATATTCAAAAGCAAGAGTTTATTCAGGCAGCAGAAATCAAGAAAAAACTTGAACTGTTAGCAGAGGAGAAAAAAAGTATAGATGCTATTTTAGAATCCCAGACTCAAGAAATAAAAACAGAAAAGGTATTTCATTAAATATTAAAGTAATTATTGGTAATTATTTTAATATATTGTTTAATTAATGAATTCTTTAAAAAATAAATTTCTTGGTAACTCTGTGCTCAGGTGTGACCAATAGTATGCAGTCATGCCTATTAGTTTTGCTGGGTGGGGATCACAAGTTGGAGTAGCATCAATCACATATTGAATAACTAGAGAAAGAGGGATGAGTTTGACTAATAATGTAGTTTATTTAATTTGTTATTTACGTATAGACATACAAAATAATAAAAAGTTGGACCAATCTGTAATGATAACCTAGTCCTGTTTTCAATACTTCCAGAGACAGGAATCTGCTTTTAACCTGTGATTTGGGGGCTTTATATACTTCTTTATTTTCTATTGTTCTTCTTGAGGGCCAAGCATTTATACCATTGAAATCACCATATATGGCTTGTCTACTTTAATAATTTTAATTATGCAATGTTAAATTTAATCGAGAGCACATAAAGATTTCTGGATTGATTCTAGCTGAGAAAAGATTAAAAATTCACTTTGGTTAATTGAATGTAATTATTGTGCTTAATCTTTTATTGGATGATCAAACATCACATCACTTTTAAAACATCCTTAGAAGAAATATATGTCACCATTATTTTTAATTTTATTGATCCATTGCAGAATAAGAATCTCTTGAATGTAATCTCATTTTTCCAATCCTTAGTTTCTTTTTTTCCATATTACTCTAGCAAGCATCTCATACTTTATCTCTTTCTAAATTTAATGCTATCAACAATACGTGTTTGTTCTCTCATCCATGTATTTCACTTTTGGTCCTTCCATGATAATCCAAACACATTTTTCCTTATGCGATTACAGATATTTTTGTTTTGCTTTTCTGTTAAGTGTCCAGTTCTCAAATCCATAAGTATATTTATTATTTAATGTTCTTTTTGAAGCACATAAGCATATTTTTTTTAATATTGACTTATCAAAAACACTCCATCCAAGTTTAATTGTATAATTAATTTCACTATTTTGTTTGCATCTGCATTAATAATCTAATCTTGATAATAAATATTCCTAACTTTTTGAAATTCATTATTATTAATTTTTATTTTCTTTTTTAAAAAGTAACAACATTAGCATTTGTCTTTAGATTTATTTTTTTGCTTTTCTCTAATGATTTTTGTCAAATTTCCTGATATTCTGAAGCATAATTTGCGAAAACATTTGAAAGATGAAGTGATGAAAATCTCAAATATTTATTTAGAACCAAAGGATTACGAGATAGATAAAAAAAATAACAAAATTAGAAAGTGTGAAAAAAGATATGTGGGTATTAAGTAAAAGAATAATAATGATTAGATGACTTTTTGTTATTTGGTGCAAGGGATTGTTATTTATCAAATCTACATGGTTTAGGTAATCTCTGTTTTTATTTTCGTAACTTCCCATTTTACTCCAATAAATACTGCGTATAAAATTGTTATAAAACGTTTCGAAGAGATGGAATTATAAACTGTGAATCTTTTATGTCACTATAATGGATTTTGATTATATTTTTGAAGATTTAATGATGTGTTAGAGCTATGTCTTATTATTCTAAAGCTTTCATTTAGAGTCAAATGTTTATTCATATTATACAAATCCATTCAAAAAACGCAAGTTATACTAGAGTTCTTTCTATAACTTCTCTTAATAATTTTTTTTTTATATCCTTTTTTTAAAAACTTTTTTATTATTACTATTTAAATATACATAATTTTTTTTTTTATAATAGTTTTTTTTTTAATTGATGCTTTTTTTTTTACTGCTTTGTAATTCTTCATAATAGATTTGAGTACTATTGTTTTCTTTCATTATATAATTAGCTTCTGGTGTGACTTACTGTCCCTTATTGCTAATATTTGTTTTTCAAAAATACTTCCTATTCTGAGAATCAATCTGTTTAATCTTTTAAAAATGTGAATCAGAATCTTTGGTATTCAAGTTAGATATGCTCACTATTGAGCCACAAACTCAGAGCATTTCCCTTGATTTTTGGATGTAATCTATGTTATAACCATTTTAAAATTCAATTTATTATTATTTTTTAATGCAATAGTCTTTATAAACAAGTTGTAATAATCTTAGTAAAAGTCTTATATAGAAAAACTGGTAATAGATTGTTAGGTTGGTAGTTTTTAATATATTTTTTTAAAACCTTATTAGAAAATGTCTAAATTTATCATAGCCATCAAATAATTCAAAAACATATGTTTTACTATTTTGTTTTCTATTTGGTTATATATAAAGAAACAATTGCAATAATCAAAAATAAGGTTAGATTTGATGAAAAAAAAATCAAGAAAATACAAAATGCTATATAACAAAACATTTTATTCAAGAGTTATGTTTATTGAATGTCCAAAAGTACTGAAAATATTTTAAAAGATAAAAGTTTTAATGCTGGTGCAATAGTAGAATGATAAATTTTAGAGCTCAAAATTCATGTCAAGTTCTGGTGCATGAACTTCTTATGAATTTTTGGACTGAAAATTATTTGATTACTTTTTAACTTTCAATATTTGTTATTAAAGTAATTGTGACTTTTTTGTTTGCTCAATTTTTTGATTAAATTTTTAACATTATTTTAATTAAAGAAATTATCTAAAAAAAAATTTTATTGGGAAAATGCACTTTTAAATGTACAAGTTTTGTTTGTAAGATATATATAAATTGACATTTAAAATTGAATATGATTACTGGTTTGTGTATAAGGATTTCCAAAAAATCGAAATTTAAAAAAAATGCACTTTTTATTTGCAAAAAAACAAAAACTTATAAAAACTAAAATCTTGAGAAAAAAATTTTTTTTTATGAGTGTCACTTTCTTCAGCATAATACTTATAGCTGATGCAATCTTACCATTTATTTAATATTTTGCTGTATCATTATTTATGACAAATAGAGATCACCTTTCTTTATAATATCAAGATGAGTATGGACATTTGATAATAGGTAAACCACCTGGCTAAAGTCTAATGTAACAAAACAATAAGCATAATTTTAGTCTCATCCTGAGCAATGGATTATTGTCTGGAAATTTTACTACTCTATATTGATTATACTTTTTATATTTGAATTTAGATTGAGTTTTTTGATCATTGCAATTCAATACATCACTTGCATTTACCTCAAATAAATTCAACATTCATCCTTAAGATACTGATCTTTAACAAATCTCTGAACTGAACTTGCATATCATTCTATAAATTTTCAGTATTTATGGTGATGAAATTTATCTAAGCGGAATGTGAAGATCATGTTAAGATAATAATATCTATGGCCATTTGTTTAGAATGGTTTTTAAAAAATGCCTTTGGCTCTCTAATATTTGTATTTTATTTATGTGGCCCCTAGAAATTTGACGTAATAGTGGAGCCCATAGAATTCCAGGTTAAAAACAAACTCTTATGAAGCTTCAAAAATACCCTCAACCTCAGACCGCGGTTTCTGCCTCTAGCGTCATCAGTGAGGTGCTAGGGAATTAAAAATACTAGAACTAGTCCAGCATTTTATCAATGCCTAACTATTGAGAAGAAAATCTGAAACTTTCAGACATTTAAATGTCCAAAAATCCAGCTATCTAACTCAAATAGCCGTATGAGACTGAACTAAGTTCAGATACACCATATATTAATAGCTCTAGCAATATAAAATCGCCAAAGCATTAATAGCAAAAAACTAAAATTAAATTGATAAAAAATCAAGTCATATGACCTAATTTTAATAAAGCTCCTATTTACAAATGTTATATATAGAGTAAGTTAAAAACAAACTCTTATGAAGCTTCAAAAATACCCTCAACCTCAGACCGCGGTTTCTGCCTCTAGCGTCATCAGTGAGGTGCTAGGGAATTAAAAATACGGCTATTTGAGTTAGATAGCTGGATTTTTGAACATTTAAATGTCTGAAAGTTTCAGATTTTCTTCTCAATAGTTAGGCATTGATAAAATGCTGGACTAGTTCTAGTATTTTTAATTCCCTAGCACCTCACTGATGACGCTAGAGGCAGAAACCGCGATCTGAGGTTGAGGGTATTTTTGAAGCTTCATAAGAGTTTGTTTTTAACTTACTCTATATATAACATTTGTAAATAGGAGCTTTATTAAAATTAGGTCATATGACTTGATTTTTTATCAATTTAATTCCAGGTTGAAAATCATTGCTTTATGTAACTTATACCTAGAGTATTTAAATTTATCCATGTGATTCCACCATAAAAGATATATATGATTTCATTTTCATTGGAATATTTACTGATTTTTTTTATTTTTATCAAGAATGTTTATTACCTGTATATACTGTGGTTATTTAAAGAATAAATTAATATATAAATTAAAATTTTTACATCTATTTTGCCTCATGTTTTAAAAGTCCTGTATTGACTTTGCGCAGTCTGCAGAACTGTCTTTGTTTGTTTTGTTGCATGCTTTTATTGTTGATTTCTAGATGAGGTAGTGGACTTAATTAGTGAAGAACTTACTAGCTTCACATTCTCAAATCAAAATGCTTTAGATTTGCCTATATAATTAGAAAGTAGATTGAAGATGAAACAGCCACTCTTATCTTTATAAAGTTGTAATCTTGTGTTAAGATTTGTAGAAGTCCCTCTCGTGGTAAAATTGACCATTCAAGGTGCATAGTAGTAAGGTTAAAGTCTTATAAGTATTTATGTGCTGATCATGTGCTTAGTAAGAATTAATGTTTAAAAGTTTTTATCGTTATAATTTTAATATTAATTAAACAAAATGAAACTATAACATGGAATATTTTTATTTGGAAAATTAAGAATATTAATTAAGTCTTAAATTCTATTTAATTCAATCTTTCATCTTTATCAGTTTGAAATCTGGTAATATAAATGACATAAGACTATATGCTAATTTTATTATAAAGCAAATTTTTTAAATAATAATTATATGAATTAGTTCTTTGTCTAAAGCTAGGTTAAATAATTGATACTTGATCATTGTTGTACTAATTTGTTTTTACATGGCATTTTTTTAAATATTTATTGTGGCATCTAAATTATAGAGTTAATAATAGCAAATCACTTAATTTTTTAACTTTTATATTTCAAAACAATTAAAAACTCTCTACTCTATTATCATCTATAATAAGTTTGAATATTCACTGATTACCAAAAAGTAGTGTATTTAAATTCTCTGATTGATTTCTGACTTTTGCCTTTATCAATGCAGCTTGGGATTCAAAATTGAAAATAATATAGTTGTGCATCTAGCAATTTCTATTAATTCCATTTAATTATTTAGGTATTTCAAAACACTTTACGATTTTTGAAACCCAGACAATTTAAATGTATTACTCAAGCTTGCTACAGATAGCAAAGAAATAGAGCACTGCATGTTTGATTTTTAATTTTACAATTACATAATATACTTTTATAAGTTTTTATATTATTAAGATGCAGTATATTGCTAAATAATTTTATTTTCTTTGTCAATAAACTTATTTTATGACAATATCTTTTTATTTATTTATTCTGAATTAACTTGTTAAAATTATTTTTTAACAATTTTTTTTGAGAAAATAAGAAACTAACATATAATTAAAAACAAACAAAAGGTTTAGAAATAAATAATTTTCTTAATTTACTATAATTTATTATTATGAAGTTTATTAATTTGATGAAACTATCACAAATATTTTTGTTTATTGAGAATGATTCGGCTACCTTATTAAAATGCCTTGGGATTGTTTATGAATACCTGCAAACAACATCCATTAAATCTCTTGATGGCACTCTACAATCTCTTGCTGAAACTTTGGTAATTATTAAAATAATCCACTTAAATCATGTATAAATCATCAGACCAGTTTGCTTATTTTACATTTATTTTAGATTGTGTCTTGTATTCAAATGGAAGATCCGGCCCTTCGAAATTTAGCTTTAAAGTGCTTAGGAATTTGTTGCCAACTCAGTTTGAAACTAGCGACACAACATTTATTGCTTTTTATTCAGGTGATTCTTAGTATTAATTACTTTATTATATATGTATATATGTTTTTTGTTTAATATTGCTTGTTGTTATTTGAAGATTATACAAGTAGATATGGAAGTCATTCAAATAACAGCAGTACAAGCCATCTTTGATCTTATCATGGTATTTGGATTAGAAGATCTAAAACTGAATGAAATAAGTCATGAAGAAAAAGAAAGTTCATCTGAGAATGAATTTGAAAATTCAAAAGAAACATTTCCTGTTCCCAGTTTGCTCCATATTTTAACAAAATTATTAGAGAGTGAGGTAAAATTAAATTGTAATAAAGAATTTATTTTTCAAATTAATTACACATATTTTTTTGTACTAATAATTCAACACTATATATATTATATTATATATGTATGTATGTGTGTATATTTTAATTTAAGATTGCATCTATTCGAACAACAATTGCAGAAGGTTTTGCCAAGTTGATGATGTCTGGACATTTGTTATCACCGCGGTTATTGTCTCTACTGCTTTTAATATGGTATAATCCTCTTACTGAAGATGATGTCCATATGAAACATTGCCTTGGAACATTCTTTCCCGCTTTTGCATTTTCCTGCAGGTTCCACAATAATTATTTTGTTTATAATGATATATTATGTAAATATTAGTTGTATTTACATATTGGACTATTTCCATCATCTAATATAAA
Source organism: Epiperipatus broadwayi (assembly GCA_028023455.1). Classification (NCBI taxonomy): domain Eukaryota; kingdom Metazoa; phylum Onychophora; class Udeonychophora; order Euonychophora; family Peripatidae; genus Epiperipatus; species Epiperipatus broadwayi. The sequence goes on along the minus strand of JAQFVV010006214.1, from coordinate 6,873,145 downwards.
GTATTGAATGTCTTTAGAAAAATTTAACTTTATTTAAATTTTCAAAGTACATTCAACTGTTAGTAATAGCACACAGGTTAGTATACACACAATATTTCGAGCTTCAATTCCCATGCTAGTACTGTCACTGGTCAGGCCAGCAATATCTGAAGAAGAGAGCATGTTATTCTCGAAATGTTGTGTGTATACTAATCAGTTTGAAAATTTAAGTAAAGTTAAATTTTTCTGAAGACATTTAATACTTTATATTAGATGATAGAAATAGTCCAATATATAAATACAACTAAAATACCATCATCCACATACCTTCAGAAAACATTATATAAATATATTATTTGCTTAATTTATCTGTTTATATTATGTGCAACTTTCTTTCATACTATTTTAATTTATTTATTAAGAATAATTTTTTAATTGACTGTTGGCTTAATTTCATTTTTTTTACACTTTGTTCTATATATAAATTTATTTTCTTCATGTTACTTTCTGTGAGAGAAATTTTGGCACTCTATAAATTAGTAAATTTGAAAGAAATTAATGCATTCTATGGACAGAAATTAATTTGCTAAGGCAACAAAATTTATCAACTTTTGAATGATAATAAAATAATTTATGCACTAAAATTGCAGATAATCAAGGAAAGCAAAGTTTAAACTTAAGAAGTATTATTAATTGTATTGTAAAATTATTATATATTTTATTAATATTATAAAATTATTTTTAATGATTGATAATAGTAATAGTATTCCAGATTAGTTTCAACCTTGTGGCTTTCATCAGTGAGGAGCTTTGGATCTTGGATCAATGTCTAGACCTTTAATATCTAATACACTTTTTGTTTGCCAGCCATCATTTTCCTTTGTTTCTTTATCAAGCTATCAGTTCAATTTAAAAAACATAAATGTTTTCAATCTAAGACATCTTTACTGTGTAATCATCTAGAACTGAAATCAGTTCAATTTCTATATATTATGGCAGAGGAAATGTGATTAAATTCTAAAGATCTAGACACTGATCCGAGATCCAATGCTCATCACTAATGAAAGACAGAAACTAGTCTGAAGATATTGGATAAGGCAGCACTGGATAAGGATTTAGTAAGCACTATCATCTGCATCTATTAGTTACTAAGGCTTACTGTAAGAGGCATAGTTGTGGGGTAAGGAAAAAGTGTGCTGCTGAAACAAAATTGAGTGAGCTGAAATCATGTGATATTTTATTGATTTTTTATTGATGTTTTATCTGTAGAAAAAAATAACTTCTTATTACATTTATTTTTAATTGTAAAGAAAGGCATAGTGATGTTTAGTATGCTGAAATAAAATTGGGTTAGAGACAAAGACTGGAATTGATACAGTTTTACATTATAATCAGTTGTTAAGAACTAAGAAATAAATATTTAGAAATACTTTGGCAAAATTAAACCATTATCTTATTTTTGATCAGATTAAATTTATTTGTACATTATCACAAAAGAATGTATTAATTATACATAACTATATTATTATTATTTGCTTTTAATTGAAAGCATATTATATGTACAATTATTTTTTTTTAAAAAAACCCACTAAAGTGTACCCAAAATATTTTAGTTATCTTAAAACTATATAAAAGAATATTATAAAGAAAACTGCAAAATTTTAATTTGTTATACAGAATTATTTTTTTTTTTTTTTTCGTGAAATAAGGTTTCTGGAGGGTTAAAAAATTACTGATGGAAAGTAGTTTTTTTTTTTTTAATGCATGTCAATTGTCTACATTTATCTGCTATTAATTTAAATATTAAAACATTGGAATTTGGTAGTCACAGTTTCCATGTGTATGTTGTAGTAGTCTTTTTCAATGAAATGTATATAATTATAAGTACTCATAATTTATGAAGTTTATTGTTTATAGTAACTGTTGTTGTAATTGATATGCTGTCTAGCATCAGCATTTGCAATATATGTAATAAAAGAATGGATAGTCTTTTATTAAGTTTTCTTTGTTTATAAAGAAAATTGTCTCAAACAATTTTAGTCAGAGAAGTAAGTTTTTATCAATGTAAGATATATAGTGTGAAATAATTTTTAAACAGGCTGTTTTTTTTTACTTAATAAAAAAGAGAATTGCTTCTCATTTTGAAACAGAGTAAATATTTAAACGATAAATATGTAATCATAAGTAATCACAGTTGTGAATGTATATGTTATTGTTTTATAATAACTGTTATTATAGTTTACATGCTTGTTTACAAAATTTCAAAATGAGAAGATACTCTACTTTGCTAACTCAAAAATCAATCAGTTTAAAAATTATCTTATAATATATACCTAGATTGATTCACTTCTCTGGTTAAAGTTATTCATGACAATTTTTTTTATTGCAAAAGAGAACTTAATAAAAAAACTGTTTTTTTTGTTGTTTTTTTTTTGTATTATTCATGTTGTTGAGCTCTGAAATTAGAAGGCAAATTAATTATTATAACAACAGTTGCTATAAAATAATAATCTAGAACACAACATATATATAAAATAATAATCTAGAACATAACATATATATATATCAGTAACTGCAACTCTTAATGTACTGTGTATTCCATATATTATTTAAGATTGATATAAATAGATGAATAACCAAGAAAAATATTAATATAAAATATTATATATATATATATCATTATTTTTATATTTAATTTAAATGTAATTTCAACTTTTTTCTTTCTCTAACCTTTGTTTACCTTATCAGAAGACCCGAGAAATAATCTGTAAACATTTAAAGATATAACGTACAAGTTAAATGTTAAAATCTATATATGGTGATATGTATATTATGTTTTATGTAATTTCTAATAATAATATGAGAAATAAATATTATGTAAATATATTATAATCTATTTTAACATAAATGTTTACAGTGTGAAAATTGATTCATAATTTATGAAACCAATTGCATATCAAATAATAATAAAAAAATTATAAACACTTTCAAAAGTTTAATACAATTAACTAATATTCGTCCATCAAAAATGAATTGAAAATAAATACTATATATATAATTTGTTGACTATTTTCATTCGCAAATGGATACTAATAGTGATGTTTACAATTTACTTCTGTATAAATATGCATACATTATATATATAAATAAATATATTAAGATTACTATCCCAATTTACACATTGTCATTGTGTATATGTATAATAGATTACAACATACGTACAAAATATTTATTCCTAAAATTGATTACTATAATAAAAATAATAATAATTTAATGGCTTATTGTTCAGGAATTCATAAAAAAAATTTTTAGGCCACAGGTTGTGCCACTTTACAACTGCACCAAACCAATCTAGATATTATTATAATTATTATATGTAATATCATGTATAAATTTTAACCTTTCATTGTTTATCATTTATTCACACTTTTGTAGAATATTCCTTGCATCTTCTGGTGAGATTGGTGATCAGTGTAGAAAAAAACTTGTAAATTATATTTTAATATAATAATGAATTGATATGTGCACTTTATATAAATTTGAAATGAATATTGAAGATTTGATGGATTTAAAACCATATAAATTTATTGTTAAAAACATTCAATCTGCAAAATCAAATTGTTGGAATTAATACACATAAATAGAAAAAATACGATTTATTTTTGTTTGGATGGAGAGTTGCTCGTAGAACACATATTTAGTAAAATGCTCAACAAATCTGAAATGTTTGATTATTCAGTATAATGTAATTATAATATAGATATATATGCATTTTAGTCTCTACCAGCAATGCATGGAAGATGCTATTTTACCTACATTACGCACTTTGCTCGCTGCACCTGCTAAAAGTCCTCTTTCTGAAGTAGACTGCTTCAATGTGTCAGAATTTCTTGTTCAGTTAACAAACCCTTATTATCTTGCAAAAAATTCAGAGGAACAGGTAAATTAAATTACTACAAATTTTTAATGTTTTTTTTGTTTAATGTGTATTTATTAACTTATTTACAAGGAATTTCCTTAACTATGGCATTAAATAATAGATCAACTTTTATCATTAAATCTAAATAATGTTTAAATTATTTTTGTTAAAAGTTATTTCCCCATTACAATAAATATTAGAAAGTTTGAAATTATTTTTTTTATAATTAGTTAAAATTAGATGCAAGTTTGTATTAAGAATTAAAGGGAAAGCAGTAACAAGCTATTTTGTCAATTAATGATTTTTTGACATCATCAAATCTGCTTTCTAATAAAATATGTTAAGAAGATATTTTTTATGTCATTTGTTCAAATGGAATCAATTTTATTTTTTTATTGTACAATTTTGTTTTATCTTTTCATTTAAATATTTTTGGCTATGATTTGAAGGGTACATTTCTTTTGAAAGATTTTGAGAAATCATATATGTAATTATTATATTTTATTAATTTGTTTTAATGAATATATTTAATTACATCTTGTAAATAAAAGTACTCATAATTTAGTAATAATTTAATCACTCTTATTTTATTTGTTAAGTAAAGTTTTTTTTTTAAATGTAATAATAAAATAAAATTTTGAAATTTATTATACTTTTGTTATACAGTATATTATTTTTATTTTTGATGTTAAAAGTTTTGAATACATTTTTTTCTTTTTTCACTCAAAATCATTAGAACAACAACAAAAAGATGACATATATATATACAATAATTGGAAAAGCAAAAAAATATTCAAACTCAACAAGAAACTAAATTTGTTTAATTAATAAACAATTTTTAAAAAGAGATGCATTTCCAGTCATTTGCAAAAAAGGAAGAAAGTTGTGTAATCTAAAAATAAAAATATCTGCAGTTTGCTGTCAATTGCTCTCAATAATTCAGTTTCTTTTTAAGTTAATAAAATAAAGAATAATTAAATCACATTTTTACACTATTTTTTTTTTTTTATTCTATCTGTAATTGAACATTTTCTCATCTTGCAAAAAAGTATTGCAAATGTCAGATTATGAATTTTTAAAATCATGTCAAACTAAAAATATGGTTACAAGAAAATGATATTTATTCTTAAAATCACTTACATCTCAAACGTTTGTAAGACAATAATAATAATCATCATTATCATCATATGGTTAATTCCTCAAGAGTTTACAAAAAACTTGAGCACTGGAAATGACAGAGCAGAATTACTGTCTGAGAAACTTCAGCTCTAGAATCTGTCACTGTGTTAAACTGCACAGAGTTGCAAGACAATGAAAGGGGTTGAAAAGGTAATGCCAAACTACATATAAGTATTTTTTAAAATTGGAATATTGCTTATTGAAATGTTTTCTTAATTTCAGATTCATTTCTACTCTTTTATCTTAAATATACAAAAATTGAAAAAAAGATTATCATAGTTAGATGTCAAAAACTAACAATTTTTTGACTATCAAAAGAATCTTATTTTGTTTGAAAAATGATATAGGAATATGCCATTATGCAATCCAAGAAAAATTCAAGTTTTTGGAATTATACTTAGAAGAAATAAGGAATTAGTATCTACAAAATAGAATTGCACATATTGGTGGAAGGAAATTTTAATTCTTTAGACTTTCTGTTAATCAAATAATTTGAAAGAAATAAAATATTTTGACAAAGTTTTTAGAAAAAATAAATAAATGAGAAAAAAGATGGCAGAAATTAAAGATTCCAGGACAAATTTAAAATAGGTGAAGAAATGGATAGATCATTGAAAACTAAATGTATCTGTGATTTAGATATTAAAGTTATGCTAGTATATAAGTGTGAGTTAATAGATTGGATAATGAAGTGTTAAGATTCAGATAATTAGGAATCAAGTAAGCTATGAGCTTAATTAGTCATATTCAGACTTAATTAATGTAAATCAGTTTTTTGATACCAACAACATTTACACTTTACTTTTCATATAAATGCCTCAATAAATAAAATAAGACATTTACAAATCATTGCATACATTGAATGAAGACCAATATGGTGAAAACTAAATAAAAAGTTCCATGATCAAATGACAACTTTTGATTATCATTGATGGTAGTTTGACATTGCTTGCCATCTTATTTTAATAACAATATTAGAATCTTCATCATAAACTTTAATGAGCTCTTTGTATCCTTAAATGAATTTAAAATAAGTATTTGTAAAATAATGTTACAAAAAAACAATGTCAAATTTAACATTGATTTAAGTATTCACTAGTTATTTAATTTTCAGTTTTGATTTAATAATGTCCACATTTGAATATATAAATTCTGAGAAATATGTTGAGTATCAAATTCAAATTTTTTTAATAATATTTGTTAGGATTGGGTATACTTGCATATTTCAAAGTTTTTGATTAGAAATTTCACATATAAATTACCTGGAAGTATTAATTATGTCTACTTCAGTATGAGTTTACATAATACTAAATAGATTTATAATTTGTTATGTTAATATTTGTGATATTTTGATTATTTTTATAATGGATTATTAACAAAAGAAAGATCAAGTTTACTTTCATTAAAATCAAAAATGTTGAATTAATTTCATGTTTTCAGACATTAAGCGGATGAAATAACTAATTACAATAATAACACTTGATCATTATCAATGATAGATGACTTTGCTTATCACTACACTAAAACAATTCTACTATTTTTAATGTTTATATCTGTAACGTAAATATTTAAATCTTTTTAAAAATTTATGTTTAATGATCCATTAAACATTATTAAATAGAAATTTTTAGTCATCATTTTTATGTTGTAATTTAAATAGATATTAAAAAATTTTTTGCCAATAGAACTGATAATTTTAGTTGTAATAACCAAAACATTTTTTTATATTGAATCTTTCTCAATACAACAAATCTTGTTGACAAATACTTAAGATTTGGATATTTTTGCACACACACACACAAAAAAAAAAAAAAAATGGAAATCTTTTAAGGAATTCTCATTTGAAGAACTTGATCATTTGTAAATAGAAACTACTTTCATCACATGGTCATCATTCCCTATGCTTGCACAAGCTGTTATAGCAGAGGCAAATCTTTCCACGCAGTAATGTTAGAAACTTCTTTGAGAAGAATAAGATTATTTATATACATTATTTATTACGATAGAATGACAGCCTGTTAAGCTAATTGCGCAGACGCTGTGAGAATGTTATTAATAAATGAATACCTTCGAACAACCACATGCAATTAAAATAGTCATAGACGAAAGATGTAAATCAACATTCACCCAAGTGCATTACATGAAATAACATTAATTTTGTTTTGAATTAGATCAACACCTGGACTTAAATAAATATATGATATGGCATCTGAATAGTAAATTGTACGAATGTAGTAAGGTGAATTTGCCATGACAGGAATTCACATTAGAATTTAAATATAATAAATAGATTTTTTTTAAAGATTTAATATGAATTTGTTTTTATTTAAATTTATGTTAGGGTTTAAATATAATAAATAGATTTTTAAAAATAATTTGTTTACAACTTTTGTCGGGAGTTGCTAAAATTTTATGTTTGATCACAGGCAAAGAGTTGAACTCTATCGTAATAGACTATACTTTTTATTAAATCTAACATTACAGCAGAAATTTCAATATTGTTAATGAATCTGCTTAAAAAACATCATTGTCAATTCTATTGATAATTGAAACTGAGCTTACTATGTCTTGTGTTCTTTATCTGAAACCACAGTCTATATACACTAGAATGTTAAAACAGTGGTACTTGTTTCATTATAATATTTTCAGGAAAGTAGATAGATGCAAGATTGGTATGGCGATATGATAACAGACAAGTTGGACAATTATCTAAAAACTCACAAAAGTGAGCACTATAAAATCTCCTATTGAAAAGAATTCAGATGTTTTGGCTAACTGAATCTCCAAACTTCTTACCGTGTTTCATGTATAAAAACTTGATTAAATAATATATATAAACATCTCAATCTCCAGTGAATAGTAGGGTCAGATTAATATTACGTGATAACATATAATATTATTACTTATCACATAACATGGCATGCCCAAATTTAATCAGTATTATAATGGTGGCAAAAGTTAATATATATCATAATGTAATTCCAACTTTTCATCATCTAAGTGGTATTTTGTTTTGAAAATTCAATGAACTATTATTCACAAATAGTCCTATGTGATTGATGAGTTTTAATTTATTAGCATCATTCCTTTGGGTAGAGCAATATCAAGCACTGTGTTGCATAAATAAGAATGAAAGAATTGCAAAATAATTTAGGATTATAATATCAAAAAATATAGAAAAAGTGTATTATTTGATTTTAAGTAAATGCTAGTATATAAAAGATTTAGTTTGGAGGGTGGACCTGAAGAAGAATAAATAGAAATAGTGAAGTGATTAAAAATAATTAGGAGAGAAACATATATAAAAATTACCTTTACAACTGTGATCCTAAATTGAAATTAAATTGTGAATTACAGCAATATTAAATAGGCCTTGTATTTAAAAAAAAGTAGTTTTTTTTTCTTCCATATACTGAAAGATAACTACCTGTCTTTATTATTTTGTTCTCATTTGCAGGAGAAAGCATGTGCTGAATGATTTCTTTGATTATTTTTTAAGGGTCATTCTATACTGGTAATTTTCATTGATGTCCTGAAAGAAAAAAAAATTGTTACTGCAAATGAGAAATGTAAATGTATATGCAGCTTAAGTATGCAAGTGTTGAAATAACATTTATATATTTTGTATAAAGATTACTAGTGCACATTATAAATTTTCTGGCATAGCAATAAAAACTTTAAAAATTCATCAATCTAACCCATTGGCAAGTCTAAAAGTTCAAAATAATTTCTTATTGGAATTACTTACATTATTTATGATATCAAAAAAAAAATAATAAATTTATTTGCATGTGTTTTGAGAAGAAATTGTAAAATAGACAAAATAATACATTATTAAGTTATAGACGATAGTGAAATGAATCCAAAAAAGGAAGTAATTGACAAGATCTTACACACTTTCTTTAGTCAAAAGATATAATATCATCATGATGTGATTTTTTTTTTTTTTTTTTGCTGTTTTTCTTCATTTTATTAATGAATAACAATCAAACATAAGCAATGATACAAACTTTTCAGGTGAAAGTAATGATGACTCACATCATGATGAGTAATAAAAGCTGGGTTTTTTAATTATATTGATTTATCATTTAAATAGAATATAAGATGGTATTGCATATCTCTCTTTGCCTCCTCAATTATTTGATTAATTATTATTGAACAAAATGAGAAATTAATATCTTTCACTTAATATCTCTTATGGAATTTGAGGCTTTTCCATATGAGAATATATTAATATTAGACATCATTTAAGTATATTAAATACAATTTTTTAATAGTCCTATACCATATAAACCCTAATTTTATAATTCTTATTATTATTTTGTCTAATTACTGCATTTGCTTGGATTTGAAAAATATATTTTATCAAAATTTGCTTTATATATATTTAGGAAGTTTCCTGCCATGAGAGTCTTGCTGTAAAGTTGTGTAATGAAATCTTAAATGATCCTCACTCTAATACTATTCGAGTTTTTATAAAAATGTTGAATCAACTTTGTTTGAACAGTGCAACCGATTCAACATTAAAAGACTTGCAAGTTCTTGCAGTTAAAGCTTTGCAGGTGAGTCTATTTAAATCTTCACTTGTTATTTAATTAAAATCTTTGATATTAGAAGATAATACTCAAATCTTCAGACTACTTTATGGTTACTTTGTCTTCATTAGTGAAAAGCATTTAATTGTACCCATATATCCAGCAGCCATTTTTATAATACTTTCAAAATTTAGGCAAACAACTATATTTTAAAGAGCTTGGTTGTATGCAATTGTATTTAGCAAGGAATACTAAAATATTATTTTCCAGAGTCAAAAGTGTCTACAATTATAGTTAAACTAAAATTGAAGTCATTAGATTAGTGTTAGTTTTATGTAACTATACAGGCAAGTCAATTTGAGTTTAAAGTTTTAGAGTCTTGAAATCAGCTTGATAAGTATTAAAATAAATATGACAATTGTATGTTTGGGTACAATTAAATGCTTCTCATTAATGAAAGCCAACAGTTAGAAATTATTGATATTTGACATGACATTACTATCTAGTATCTATAAATTACTCTAGACTACAATAGATGGCTCTGGAATAAATAGAATTGACTGTTTCTTCAAGTGCAATTGTTGAAAGTAAAGTGGGAGAACCATGTAGTATTCTAGTATATGTTTTATAAATATTTGAGTTCATTCAACCCTATCACTTATATTGATAAAAAACATGTAAATGGAAAAAAAAAATTGTAATGAATGTCCTTTCATGTATTTACCTATATAATAGTGTTTTTGTGGTAAGAAGAACTTGGTAATATGGCTAATATATTCATGTACTATGCCTGTGATCTAGACTTTGATTCTGGGAGAAACTTAATTTTTTTAGTTAACTGAGGATTTCAAAACAACTTTAGAACTTTTTTTTTTATATTCACTTAACTATCCATAGTCAACTTAGCTAGCTATAACTATTGGTCAGAAAGTTTCTGTCTAGCTATTATTAGATAGAGGGCAAATCAGAAACAAAAAACCTTATGAACCTGCTATTGTCTAGTCTGCTGACTTGTCACTTACTGATCTACTAGTTAGAGATTCTGAAGAGGCCATTGGTCTGTAACATGCTATTTAAGTTTGTTTTATCTATTTTTATTAGGTGTGAATTTTGGATGAGTATTAGTTATTTGTGAAGCAAAAAGAGACAAAGTATAATAGGTATGAGATAAACATTCATTAAATACTCATAAATAATTTACAATTGCATATAAGTTGTAACAGCCACACATAATATTTTTTAAATACATTCATAAAATTCTAGCAGTCGGTGTTTAATATGATGGATAAATCTATAACATTGGTAAAACATTTACTCTGTCAATAAACTAAGTGATATTGAGATTTGAAATATTTTATTATTATTTACCAGTTATAAATAATTAATGTTCAATAATATTATTATACAAATTAATATGATTATTATAAACATTTTGCAGGGATTAAAGCTTTGGAACATCAAAATATAGACCTAGGATGTTATTAAATTCTAAATGTATATCAAAATGCAACAGCAGTGATTAGATTACATGGTAATAAGAGTTTAAGATGGGATAATTCTTCAAAAAAAATTTTGAGTATTTTTATGGGAAATATTTTGAGGATTAAAATGGAAAGTTATCAGAATAAAAATAAGTGGAATTTGCAAGAAATATAATGTTGCAAGAGTTATAAACAAAAGCAAAAAAAAAAGTTAAAGATAAATACTCAAAAAAATACAGTAATATTCAATGGTTTTTTTAAAAAAAAAAGGAAATAGAGTTTGATAATAATGAATTAGAAGTTAATTTTAAATACCTTGTTCAGATTATTAGAATTAAATGTGGATAGAGCATTTTCGGTATAATTAATTAAGACTAAAAGGAAATATAACCATGTATTTGAAAAGAGTTTTTCATAAATGAATTTAACAATAATCATTTATGGATCTGAAACTTTAACATTTAGCATAAGAGCATTACAGAAAATCGAAAGCGAATACATGAGTGAGAAAATAAATAGAAATTAAAGAGTTTAATTTAATGAAATTAATCTGGATACATCACTAGAAAAGATGATAATAAATGAATAACTTAAAAACTTAATAGAGTCCATCACATATGAGATAGATAGATAAAATAAAGAAGTTTATCATTACGATGAGGAGAAAAAAATCTTGTTTTTATATTAATCTTACATTAGTCATGTTGGAAAAATATCCATAATAAAACAAATTGCACTTTTATGTCTCATCAAAAAATTAAATTGGCAGCCTTTGGTATAATTTAACTTACAATAGTTGCACTATGTTATATTTACCTAGTCAAAAATAACAAAGTAAAATTATTGTTTCCTAAATTATATGATTCATTATATTTCCTAATTAATCAAAAAACTTCAAAGGTGTGCATAGAAATTCTGTCTTAAGGAAAGTCACAAATAGAAATAGTTTGTGCACTTCTGTCCATTTAGAATACCAAGGAATATATAAAATTCCATATGGGTCAATTAACTGCATGCATTAGTGTAAGAGTTAGAGAACAAAAAATGCTGTAGATCAAAAATCAATTATATCTGCTACATCTCAAATTTTAATAATATTGAAAAATAAGATCTGCATTGCTTCTAAAAGACCAAACATTTTAAATAATTGTTACAGAGGCCCATTATTTTATCTCCTTCTACTTTCTAGCAATAATTCTAGTAAATTAATAGACTTAACAAACAGGAAGATATAAAGCACAAACCTGATTGGCCATTTGTACATACTCTCATTATTACTTTAGGGCATCTAAGTCTTGGGGGAAAAAGAATAAGATTTGATTGGAATACTTTCTGCTTACTTCTGCAGAGAATTTTTCAATGTCTGTTGATCAAAATTTTTTTAAAAATTAACAGAATTTTTATTATTTCCTTAATTTCCAAAAAACATTAGCAAAAAATAGTTATTTAATCATTAATCATTATTTTGAATTAGAATAGGGCTTGTCCAAAGTCTACATCCAAAATAATCATGCATTAAATTATTGAAGAGACCTACTGATAATTAGGTTTAGCAGACATTTCAAAAATATTATAAAAAACCTGATACAATAATTGTTTATAACCACCATCAAGATTATTGATTAGTGATAGAATTAAAATATCTAATATGTATTCCATTGAAATTGTTATTTTATTTTTGCACTCAAAAAAATCAAAACATTTTGGCTAACTGCACAAACCTCACTGCAGGCCTCATGTAATTAGAGGGCAATGTTTTCAATAGTTCTGAACTAGAATATATCAATAAACACAGCACATTTAGTCAGTTTTATCTTCCTAATAGTAAGCTTATTACAAAAAAAAATAATTGTAAACTAAAAAACATTGGAGAAAGCAGAAAATCTTAACAAGAATCCTTTTTGTGCACATATAAGCATTGGGTTTAAATTAAATTCAAATCACAGTAAATCATAGCTAATATATTTGAATTTTAATTACTTGATCATTTAAATCAAAAATATTATCATAGTAATATGAAAAAAAATCTTTTTTCTTTTAAAATATAGAAATAATTACAATCAGCAACAAACAAAATATTTTTTTATAATTAAAAACAAGTTCTGTGGCTAATTATTTATCATCTAAACCTTATCTATCCTCTAGTATTATCTTTAATTCTAACTTTTTATTTATAATAATTATTTAATAAATATTAAAAGATTTGTGTATCATTATGAATTTTTGTATTTTAAAAAGCAGAAACTTTCCTTCATAATGGGATTTGCAATTGTTTTATTTTACTTAAATTGTTTTCTGCATTAGCATATATACTTTATTATACTGTCAATTATTTAAAATTTTGTTTAATAATGATAATAAGGCATAAATATGTTAAATTAAGGGGGGGCTGAAGAGAAAAAATCAAATTTGATGATATTGGACAATATAGAAGAAATTGTTTTATATATATTTTGAAAGTAAAATCACTAGTTATCTAGATTCCAAAGAAATTTAGAAAATCAAACATCAATTTATAAACCAAATGAGATATATTGAATACATAATATTTACTAGTAAATATTCCAGTGCATATTGTTATCTGAAAATTCAAATGCAAAATATTCAAATCATCTTCCCAAACATTATGTTTTGGGAGGTTGATTTGAACAATTTATATTTATTAGTTTAATATATGGATGTGAAATATTAATGGACATAAAATTCAATGAGAAGAGATAAAAAATCCAGCTAATTCTCAATAATTTTTCTATCTTTTCAAATACTAGTTTCCAATGAAGTACAAAGTATACATTGAAGTATAGAAGTTATAAGTTTTTGACTATACAGTATTTAGCTATTATATTTTTATTACATAGAAGCTACGGAAATAATACTATGAATTCATTATTTATTCATGTGAATATTAGAATGAACATATATATATATATTGAACCGGAAACTTTCTCCACTTCAAAGGTCTTCTTGCAAATTAATACAAAGTTTTAATTTTATAAAGTTATTTAAAGGTTTTATAGGACATAACACACATACACAGCTATATTTTAAAATTCTGTGATTTTAAATTTGGTCTTCAATAGATTTTACTTGTTAACTTTACAATAAGTTTCTTTTGACACTTTTTTTTTTTTTAAAAGCAAATTGTAAAAACATTCCAAGTTAAAAGTTTTAATCTTTGTTTTTTTTTTGTTTTTTTTTTTTTTGAGAAAGCTTTTAATTTTGGAAAGTTAATTGCATTCCTATTTCTTTTATTTTAGTGATAATCCATTTTTAGTTTAATTTTAAAAGCAGAGATTTAATTTTGTATTGTATTGAGTTTTTTTTATAAGATAACCCCTGGTCAGAATTATTAATTAAGATTGAGCATGAGATAGAGATTTGCCCTGTGCTAAGACTTATAATTATAAACAAGAAAGATTACGCAGGAGATAGAGAAAGCATATAAATGACCCCAAAAATTTCGGACACTTATTCTTGGCTTGACCGAGCTTATTCTGCTTGAGATTTATTCAGCTTATTATTATTTTACTATTCGTTATTACACATTTATATTAGCCTGCTGAAATTCTTACTGGGTTGGCAATCTAGCCATATTGCTGTACACATTCTCAGAATGCTGTTAATAATAATATATATTCTGCTGCCTTTCATTAAGTGGATTTTGTATTATTACCTATGTTTTCATAAGATGACTAAATTTCCTGTCATGTGTATTCAAATCTACAACATGTCCTGTTAAACTTACCTAGAGATGGACTCCTGATCCCAAGCTGTTCCTCCCAGTCATGCCATGAAAGTCTGAATTAGAAAGGACCCCAAAATATGCCTCTACACTCACCACCATTTAAAGAATAAATTGTTTGAAGACTTCACCATTATTAATATTACCTGCAATCAACTGAGCACTCAGTAAACCATCCAACACCAAGGTAATTTCTTTTATATGCTTGCCGGGGTTAATTCTAATTTCTAGTAAAACCTCCACTCAATCTAAAGTAGACATGTGTATAAATTTATCTTATACCAAAGTTATTTTACTTATTCTTTTGTCTATTTGTGTGTGAAATATATTGTATTTATTGTGCATACAGGAATCTTTGTTTTAAGATTCCAGGTTTGTTTTAAATTTATTTATCTGAGAGTGTATTGTAAATTTATATTGTTTATGCATAATTTGCCTCTTTTTATTTATATTCAAACTCTTTCTAGATACTTTAGCAGAGCTTCATGGTTTTTTTTTTGTTCATCTGTCCCTATTTTTGGTAGTCCTGTAACTAATTTTAATTAAGTCGGGTTTGCGCTTCCGGCAAACCGCAAATGTTTTGGCTGGCGGTTTATCGTGTTTGTTATTCTAGTTTTTCTGAAGTTGGAGACTTTGTGTCGTTTCTAGATTACATAAGATCATAATCTTTTTTTTTTTTGTCTTGTCTGTGAAATTAATCGTGAATTGCCTTAAACATGGTACATCACATGCTATCCTGCAGACAATATGACATCACTAGCCAATAATCTAGTGATTGCTCATCTCGCACTGGTTCGTTAATTTCCTACAAGTCTCTATTTCTATTCCTTTTGATATCTCTGAATTAGGAGGCTAGAATTGTTTTTTTATGAATCACCAGCAGGAAGATATTATTAATTCCCTTTTTAAATTGTAGGTAAGAGAAAGAATTTGGCTGCCAGGATGTTTAATTTTTAGGATTTGCTATTCTCATATGCACTCTCAGATGAGTACACTTATAAAAAAAATCTAGGTCAAACTTTTGTATTTTGTTGGCTAGATTGACTTGGTTTTGTTTTCTTGAATTTAATAAAATTTTCACATTAGTTTTAAATTTAATTTTGCTGATGTTTGTCTTAGTGCTTTTATTTTCTCAATTGTCTGAACAATAGTTAAGATCTCTTGCTGTCTCCCTGAGTCTAGTCGGTGCAAATCATCATCACCATCAATTTTTGATCATGATAAACAAATTTTCCATGTGATGTAATGCACTGTGACTTCTCCTTATACAGAGTCAGGAATCTTTCAGCAACTATGCCTAAAGAAACCTGTTAGCCACTTTACCTTCCTTTTTCATTCCCCACCCTAAGTTTTCCCATAATCTGCTCCATCCCACTTCCACAACATAATCTTTGTCAACTGCATGGCCTTCATATCTAAATCTCCCATATCTTTTTCCAAACCCAGCATAAAAACCAATAACTCACTTTCTATATAATCACTTTGTTCATATTTATTCTTCCATAACTTCATTATTTGTACCCTTTCTGCTTCCAAGCATTTACATTGAAGTAACAGATGCCTAATATTTTCTATGCCTTCCACTTGCAGACTAAATCACCTATATATTTTTCCCTTGTCGCTAAAGATCCTGTTCAAGCCTTAAACAATAAACTACTTTCTTTACTTTTATCATAAATTAACTCGCACCCAATGTTCTGTTTACTTCTATATATATTTAAACTCGTTTCATACTAGTTCTCCATCTCTCCAAGTCCCTATTCTTTATTAATACATCTATTCTTTTATCCCTTTCCTTACCACTATAACACTCAACAATTCTCCTAACACAAATATCCCACCCTTTTGTACAAGTATACTGACATAAATTCTTTATCCAAATCATCTGCATACCGCATTACCTTTCTCACCCATCTTGTTGCCTGCCCTTTACTTGTAATCCAATTAAATACTATTTTGGCTATTCTTTTATTATCCATAAACTATAATCTACCGAACATTTTCATTTTGCTTTTTTTGCATCTCTCATATAAAAACTTGACCATCCCATTTCTCCTTGAATTGCCTCCTTTGCTGTCCACACCTCTGCATCTAATGCATGTCTTCCTTTGTACTTTTTCTAAATAATCTAATACCCCTTTATTAACACATAATGCATCATTGCCATATGTTAACCCTGCTACTGCCACTCCCTTCCATACAATTCTAGCTACAACATATTTATTATATGAAAACACTATTAATTTCTTTATCAATCCCTTTCTTTTCTTTGCTTCATTTATCAATTTTTTCTCCCATTCATCCAAGCAATTTTTTTGATTACTCAAGATGATTCCCAAATAACTATATCTATTTACCACACTTAACTTTATATCCCCCAATAAGAATTCTTTGTCTTCTCCATCCCAGTTTTCACCAACATTATATTTGATTTTTCGTCACTAAATTTAATCCATATATCTTTACCCACCCTTGTGCATGTCCTTAGCATAACTTCCATATTTTCTCTTCTTTTTGCACACAAAAAGACATCATCTGCAAAAAAAGACCTGACAATGTATATATTCCCTTGCCACCTATTAATGGTATCTCTATCCCTCTTCCTAATCTTTCTATTGCTCTCTCCATTTCACTCAAATAAAGTACAACAAAAACAAAATATGTGATGTGATGTAATGTGGCTTCTCCTTAAACGAAGTCGAGAATATCTAAGCAATTATGCCCAGATAAACCTGTTAGCCACTTAATTTTTCATTCCCCACTCTAAGTTTTCCGATATTCTGCTCCATCCCATTTCCACAGCATAGTCTTTGTCAACTCTATGGCCTTTATATCTAAATTCCCTTTATCTTTTCCCAAACCCAGCATAAAAACCAATAATATTCTTTCTGTATAACCACTTTTTTTATATTTATTCTTCCATAACTTCATTATATTTCTGTTTTCAAGCATTTACATTCAATTAACAAATGCCTAATATTTTCTATTCCTTCCTTACATAATTTACAAAATAAATCACCCATATTTTTCCATTTACATGTATATTCTCTTGTTGCTAAAGATCCCATTTGAGCCTTAAACAATAAACTACTTGCCTTACTATTATCATATATTAACTCGCACCTTATACAATGTGATGTGATGTGACTTCTCCTTAAACGGAGTCAGGAATCTCAGCAACTATGCCCAAAGAAACCTGTTAGCCACTTTACCTTCCCCTTCCATTCCCCACCTAAGCTTTCCCATAATCTGCTCCATCCCATTTCCACAACATAATCTTTGTCAATTCTATAGCCTTTATATCTAAATCCCCCTTATCTTTTCCCAAACCTAGCATAAAAACCAATGATCCACTTTCTGTATAATCACTTTGTTCATATTTATTCTCCCATAACTTCATTATTTGTACCCTTTCTGCTTTCAAGCATTTACATTCAGTCAACAGATACCTACTATTTTCTATATCTTCCTTACATAATTTGCAGACTAAATCCCCCATATTTTTTCATTTACATGTATATTCTCTTGTTGCTAAAGATCCCGTTCGAGCCTTAAACAATAAGCAACTTTCCTTACTCGCACCCAGTGTTCCGTTTACTTCTATATATATTTAAACATTTTTACTCTCCGTACTAGTTCTCCAACTCCCTATTTTTTAATAATGTATCTATTCTTTTATCCCATTCCTTACCACTATAACACTCAACAATCCTCCTAACACAATCATCCCACCTTTTATACAAGCATACTGATATAAATTCTTTATCCAAACCCTTTGCATACCACATTACCTTTCTCACCCATCTTGGTGCCTGTCCTTTACTCATAACCCAATTAAATACTATTTTGGCGCCCTCCGTGATCAAAAGTAGATAGAGTGACCATTACAATATATTCAATGAACAATAATTAAAAACTTAAAGATTTATGATATTTCTCAAAGCACAGCAAAAGAGAATGGCCCCTAAACTAAAAATATATGTCAGAAAAAAATGTTGTGGATTAGTTTATATAGTTTACACAGGAGATTAGTTGTGATCTTATAATTCAGTGGTGTACATACTTGATGCAGAAAATTTTGGTTTATGCTTAAGAGAAAGAATTGAAAAGGATAATATCTCGCAGTTCTTTACAACTATTCAATAATTATTTTCAAAAGTGCAAAAAAATCTTCATTTATAAAAGTATACAACCATCCCTTTTTTTTTTATTTTTACAACAGACTAATAATGAATCTAAATAGTCAACATCAGTTTTTATTTTGTTATATATTTTTTTCTATAATGATAGATTTATTTAGGACTCTTTTTGGAGTTGTTTGACTCTGCTAACCATTATTATAAATTTTTTTTTAGTTTTTACTTTGCTAATTATATTTCTAAATTTATTTATTAAAATTATTTTGTATATCTTCTACAGAAAATTACAGATAAAAATTGCATTAAATTATTAGAAAAGTTTGTTGAAAATTTAAACCAGTTGCTCAAAAATAATCAACATGATACAACAAGTATTACTATGGATTCTGCTAAAGAAAATGTAAGTATTTTAATAAATATATTTGTATTATTTATATATAAAACATAAATAATTACTGGTAAAAGCAATATTATATTTTTTAATTCTTTAGAAGAGCTTTCAATTACGTAGTAATCCTCATCAGCTTTACTGAATTTCAATTTTTTTTTTAAACTTAATGTTACGTAAATTTCCATAAGCTGTGTATAGCCGTATTTGCAACTTAACTATTAATAACATTATCTTTAAATTTATCTATTAAAATTGCCTTTTTAATTTTTCTCTTTTTATGATTCCTTTCTTCCATTAATATTTTTATTTCATTACTATTAAATGTAAACCTATAATTACAGGTTTTTTCATGGTCAAAGAATACTGAAGCTGTATTAAATTGACTATTTACATTATTTTTAATCCGATTATATAATAATTAATGCTCCTTCAATCTTTTTCCCACAGAACATCTCAATTCACCGATATATATTTTTTGACATCCATATGAAATTTGATAAATTATATTATTTCTTTCAATTTAGGAATTATACTCTTAGAATTATTAATCAATCGATTAACATTCGGGGGAGCACAAAATGAAATATTATACTTTTCTTTAAATATATTTTTAATTAATTTAGATTGCCTGTTATTTACAAATGGCATAGATATCCATTTTTTATTATCTAAGATAACATTGCAAACCCTCTTATTATTAAATGAATTTACTGTACGCAAAATTTGGTTTTTATCATAACCAATCTTTAAAAGTTCATTAGCAAAGCGTTCAATATTTAAAGTATAATTCCTAAATTGCAAAGAAGTAATATAATTTATCAGATTTCATATGGATGTCGAAAAAGGATTGAAGAGCATCAATTATTATATAATCGAATTAAAAATAATGTAAATAGTCAATTTAATACAGCTTCAGTATTCTTTGACCATGAAAAAACTTCTATTTATAGGTTTACATTTATTAGTAATGAAATAAAAATATTAATGGAAGGAATCATAAAAAGAGGAAAATTAAAGAGGAAATTTTAATAGATAAATTTAAAGATAATGTTATTAATAGGCAAGTTCCAAATACGGCCACACACAGTTTATGGAAATTTATGTAATATTAAGTTTAAAAAAAAAAATTGAAATTCAGTTAAAGCTGACGAGGATTATTACATAATTGAAAGTGCTTCTAAAGAATTTAAAATATAATATTGCTTTTACCATTAATTATTTATGTTTTACATATAATATTTTTTATAACAGGTATTATACTTTTATATTTAATATATATATAAAAACATTAGCTCTCTGCAAGGCAGTTATTTCTGCAGGAAAACATTAAAGTAGTAAACAATGCTCATTAGGCTAGTCAAATGCATAATGGAAAGTGTTTACTTCCTTTTTTACCTTTTATTAATAATTAGTCCATTTACTAGCCATTAATTGAGTAGTTATATATGTGTCAAATAGTATCTCTTTTGAAACTTGTTTGAGAAAGTAAGCAAAAGAGTACTGCAAAAATTGGTATTACTTCATCATCTGTGATATTTAACATTATTTATCATGTTCTTTGGATAATTTATTTTTGCAGCCCAATTTTAGAACTATATCATAAGCTTTAATGAACTCTGTATCATTATAATATATGTGTGTAATAATATAGCACTACATTGGAAGCAAGTATGTAACAACCTAGAGCACTTGAATTGTATTGCATAATCTCATAAACTATTGATTCAGTGGAAAAAATAAGACTGACTTTTTTATCTATTTCATGGAAAAAATCTTCATCAGATTAATTAGGAATTTATATAACTGAATCATCTCACCAGAATATATTGTAACGGGAATTACCTGGCCTCACACTTTTTGACTTTTTCAACTTTCTTAAACTTGGATTTTTTAATTTTAAAAACTTTATAATTATTTATTTTATTTTTATAAAAATCATATTATTTTGCAAAAAGACTTTTTGAATACTCGTTACTCAAGCAGGAGAGTATTAATACCTACATATCAATCATACCCCCGGTCAAACTGCGATTTAATAAATTATTAAACCGACAGTCATCTTTCCAGACCAAAGTAGCTCCCCGGCTGCATGAAACGTGAAACATCTCATGGGGATATTTATAACGGGTTTAAACCCAGGGCACCATCCAATACCTAGATTGGAACCCATGAAATATCACTAACACATTTCACGTGCTTGACCCATGGCTAGTTTTTCACATGAGACCGGCTACACATTTACTTGAATGAATAGGGAGAGAGGGAGAGATTTAAAACGACATTAATAATTCAAACACATTTTAACAATACTCATGAATGTAATAATAATAAGAAATAATTAAAATGTAAAACACATAAGAAATATTATACACTTAATACATTCTGCACTCTTATTACGAATTCTCTTTAGGATAAAATTTAAAAGTTAATACTGACATCAAAAGTATTTACCTAGGATTTATGGCACAGGTTTTTAGATTATTTGCAATTTCAACATTGTCTTTGTAGCAGTTCTATTAGTCTTTAGTTTCCATGGTAGGTATGCTTAGTTCTTGGATTTTTTTTTTTGTAGTTGGATGATCACCCCTTTTTCCTCGGATCCAGTTCATTTTCTTGGTCCAAGTATTGATAACATGAAGGCATCTTCTTGGTTTTTTGTTCTTGGTGTGTTGGTTTACTTAATTTGGTAAGGCGGGTTGAAACTTTGGCAGAAGGCAAGCCAGAGTAATTTATTACGGCATTTTGCTAAATGGCACACGGGTGAAGAGCGGAGGAAATGACCGAACACCAGAATTTGGTTCTGGCCAGTCATTCTTTTTAATAATTCTTTAACTGAATTGAACTAAAACTCAACTTAACTCTGAATTGAACTCTCAACTGAAGACAATAGAGAATGTGTGCCTTTTATATTACTCTGACCCCACCCTTGCTCTAGCTTCAATACATTTTTTCCCTAAAAAATTTAATTATAATTCACATTTCTTTATTTTCTGTTTTCTAATTTTAATTACAAAGATTAGAAATTGTTTAACTAATCAGTCTGGAATTTTAATCTCCAGCCTGATTATTTTTGTACAAACTATTTTAATTAATCATAAATTTTTTATTATTATTATTAAAAACACTTTTTTCTTAAAGAGTATTTTTGACAATTCGTAGAATAAAAAATATATAAAAGAAAGATAAGTTATAATTATTAATTAATTTCTAACTTATCTCTAAATTTTCCCTTTATCTTTTTAAACTATTGATTCTGATATTTTTTTAAATTTTATATTTTTTTAATAAATAAAAAACAAGTGAATTATGTAACTCATATATACGCACACACCTGTGCAACAAATGTATATACATACTGTTACAATATATATATATGATTATAAATATATTCAAAATCAACTGATATATTATTACAGTATTTATATAGAAAAATGGATTATTGTTTTTTGGTGAGAAAAAAAGGTGTTTAAACCCTACCTCATCTAATGAGTACAAGTTTTTCTTTGAAATACTCTGTGTATATATATTGTAATGGTCAGACTAAACATGTTTTAATTATTTACATTTATCTCAGTTTATGTAAGTGCTACCAGACCTTAAACATCAGGAAATAAACCAGTACATACATAGTTAAACAATATTTTCCTTAATAGTATGATGATGACCACTATATAGCTCTATTCATGATACCTGGCTACTCGTTACTTTCAATGATTAGACATGGCAATAAATACGCAAACCAATTAATAATACTTATAAAATATTAACACATTACAACAACAATAGTTTAATTGCAAAATGTAATTGTTAGTCAAAATATAACTTTTTCTTTTTTTTTTTTTTTTTAAATAAAACCATTTCTACAATCGCTTAATTATTGTTTTAGTTCACATGCATGGAAGAAAACAATAATTATTTATAAAGTGTTCAAGACTTTTTTAATTAATTTTAAACATTAATCTTCATTATTTTTATTATATTGATGCAGTTTTATAATCGAATACGTTTGCCATACTGCCAACTCCTAATCTCTAATATACTTAAGATACAATTCTGCCTCCAGCCAATCTCACAAATATAAGACATTTATTTAACTCAGAAGTTTCCTAGCATAAACACATTTCTCTAATAGGGGATAATTATAACTACTATTTTTTTCAATGATAACTGTAGGGAATACTGATTCAATAAAAGTCTGACTTCTACAGAGATGGCTTGTCTGAGACAGATTTCTAAATCTGCAAAATAAAATCTTGAATGACACCTCATATAAATACCAAAATATTTTTAACTATTCGACAGTGAAAAAACAACTGCATATATAATAGAAGAGCTAACTATGAACATATGAACCTGATTAATACAAATCATTAACTTAAAAACTAGACTTATAATTACCAATCATTATTTAATACTTGGATGCTTTATTTTACCTTCTTTATTTTTTTTTTTAGTGCGGATAATTCCATTTAACAAATATTACAATTCTTATTATTATTTTTTTCTTTTGTTTTAATTGACAATTTCAAAATAGAAAAAAAAATTTTTTACAAAGAAAATACAGCGAATTTCAATTTTAAAACACAGCTAGAATATTTAACCACAAATGCCTTTTTTTTTTTTTAACAAAGCTCTCACTTCATAAAATTTGTTCTGATTAATATACTAAAATAAACTTTAAATGATTCGGTTAAAGTCTAAACAATTTTTTTTTTTTTTAACAAAACCTCTTCATATAGTTTGTTAGAAATAAATATGCTAAAATAAACTTAAAATATGTTAGGATAAGATCTAAATAGGGTTTTTTTAAAAAACAAAAAACAACTTACAAAGCCCAAGTTCCATAGTCGTAATTTGATATCTTCAAGATAACAAGAATTAATCAATTCATTTTTAAGTGACATATCAGATTCCATGTGTTCAGAATAAGATTTTAGCAGATGGCAGCTTTTCCTCTTTTATTCATTCAACATAATGAAGGTTCAGTGTTGCTTGAATAAAGTGAGAATCCAGAATAACTAATATTTGAAAAATTGCCTTTATATAAGTTTTACTTCTTCCTGTTTTTGAACACCCCTATCCAGTTGTCGTGTTGTTTTTAACACTTTTTTATTTTAATTATAAAATTTTTGAAAACACTTTAATTGCCTGAATTTTTTTTTTGTTTTCCAATCTCTTATCTAAACAAGTTTAATATTTTTTTGGTACCGATACATATGACAATCCATCCCGCTTCATGGCGTTGTTGCTAGCCAAAATAGTTGACAATACCATTTATCAGATACAACTTCTTAATTGCTATCAGTAATTGAGAGCTAGCAATTGAGTCTTTTGGCTAATGGTGACCTGCAGCGTGTTTTGCGATCAATTGCTCTCACAATTCACACTTAGCCTACCATATCAGTTAGCTCTGATACATGTTGTCTACACTCTATATGAATGCTGACACTTAACATATTGCTAATTTATCATGATAGGATGTGAGTAATTTTAATAATGGAAAGTGAACCAATATATGCTCAGAAGTAATTATTTTCAAACCTAAGTGAATTACTGTAAGATCCTCCAAATTGTCATACTGTACCCAATGTCACTGCCCACCTCCACCCCCATGTAAACGCATTAAAATTAGGAAATATGGCAATTCGGCATACCTGAATCTAAAATCTTGTACCTTGCGAGAGCTTGCGTTGGTGAAAAAAATGGCTATTTGTGAAAAAAAGTATTCGTTCAAGCTGTCTCTATTGTCTAATATATTAAATTACGGTTCGCAAAAAAAAAATAAAGGAACATTTATTACCAAACAAAAATCAATTGCTTATTGAGGTGTTGTTTATCAACCAAAAATAAAACTATGTTTGAAGTAATCAAATCAATGTTAGTGAATACCAAAAAAAGTTAAGAAATGAACATTTTGAAAATATATTAAATTACTTTCCAAAAAAAAAAACCTAACCTAAAGGAACATTTCTTACAAAAGAAAAAATATTGGTTATTATATAAAAAAAAGCTAAAATAAAGGAACATTTATCATAAAAGAAAAAAAAATTGCTTATTAATTGAAAATATATAAAATTAGTTTCAAAAATAATAAATTAACGTAATTTTAAAGAGTTATCTGTGTATTGTTTATAAAACTATGTTTGAAGTAATCAAATCAACGTTAGTGAAAAAAAAGTTAACAAACGAACATTTTGAAAATATATTAAACTACTTTCCAAAGAAAAAAATATCCTAGCCTAAAGAAACATTTCTTACAAAAGAAAAAAATATTATTTTAAAAAAAACTAAAATAAAGGAACATTTATTATAAAAGAAGAAAAAAATTGCTTATTAATTAAAAATCTATAAAATTTGTTCCAAAAATAATAAAATAATGCAATTTTAAAGAGTTGTCTGTGTATTGTTTATTTGTTAAAATATTAAAGAAAATGTAATGGCCCGGTAACGTTATATCAATGTGTTTTGTTGGAGGAACAACGCCATCAAGCGGGATGGATTGTCATATGTATTGGTATTCTTTTTTTTTTTGAGTTGTTTTGCCAATTCATTCCTAAGAGAAAATCAATGTTTTATTAGTTTTTCCTAAATTTAAATATTTTTTTAACAATTATTACAACTTCTACATTATTTAATATGATAATTAATAATTTATTTTAACATGCATTTAACATTTTATTTTAAACAATTTGTATTATTAATTATTATGTAATTCATAAACAATTTTTTTTAAACTTTCGAATGCTATTTTTACTAGCATCCTCACAGCTAAATTATCTTTCAACCATATGGAAGATTATTCATTTCATTATATATACAGTAATAGTAATCCATCTTTTATCTTTTCCATTGTTTGGATAACTTACGAGATTATGATTACAATTCAGGAGCGCAGTAAATTTATTCTTGTTGAAACTTATAGAAACTGAAGCATTAACCCTTAGAGACCTCAACGGCCATTTTGAATGTCAAAAAAAAAACCATGACATATAATTTTAAATAAAATTTCTAATTTATTACAATAAATATATATATACATTTTTAGAAAGTACAAATATGAAAGAATGTAATAAAGCTGATAAAATAGTCATTACCAAAAAAAAATAATTAAAAAAGGAGATTTTTTACATTTTTAAACATATTTATTTTTACATTGGTTCACAAATTCTCAATTTTGAAAGGTATAACTTAAAATTACAATTTCATAGACAGCTTCATCACATGTGTCTCAAAATGCTGAAAAAAATGATATATAATGTCTTACCTGAGATAATTTTTTCTATGCAAAAATTACAAAAACAATGCGATTGGTAAGTTCCATTTTTACTAGCCGCCCTACATGTTCTACTTTTATAACAGAGTATATGCTAGAAATGTTTGGTTGTCCTTGCATGGAGGTATCTGTTAGAAATATGTTTGGTTTTTAGTGGGGGGAAAAATAACAGAAATAATTTACAAGATGTTGAGGACTTTAGTAAATTATATAGTAATTTATAGTATAGTATAATATTATATATTACTTTTATTATATTATATTAGTGAAAAATGGTGTGTGACCTAAAATGTGTATTCTTTTCAACTAAATAAAATGTACTCAAAAAATAAATATCAAGCAAAAATTTCTCCAAGATAAAATGAACAAGAAAAATCAATAAATATCAAAATAAACAAATTTATTATGAGCACTGATTATATATGTGTGTGGGAGATGAAATATGAGTGGATGTCTCGGTATATGATGTGTGTGGATGTGCATGTTTTTATATTATTCAAATGTATTGTCTAAAATTCTATCATATATATATATTGTTTTCTATATGTATATATCAAATTCTATCGTATATATATTCTTTTTTGCATATATATATATATATATTTCTATTGTATATATATATTGTTTTGTATGTGTATATATATAATAAAGAGTTATAAACTAGGTGAGAAAAATAATTCAAAAAAACGTTTTTATATTATTTCACCTGTATTATATCATATATATATTGTAACGAGCACAGATATTCAAAAAAAACCCAAAAGACCCGAAGTCACCTGTCTCCGGATCGTTACAATATATTATATCTATATTTATAAAAAAAAGTAATAAAAAGTAGGTCATAAAACAAATTGATGTAAAAGATTCTCAATTTTCAAATGTGCTTTTTATCCAAAAGTTTGTCGTTTTTATAAAAAGAGAGTTCTAAAACTAGGTCAGAAAAATATTAAACGTTTTTATGTAAATAAATCATTTTTATATAGAGCGATGTTTGTAAACTGTAATATTTAAAACAGCATTGGTTGAGTGTTAGTATTCATTGATTTATAGTTAAAATCTTCGAAGCGCATGTGCAACAGCGTAATGCTGTTTTAAATATTAAACGTTTTTATATTATTTCACCTGTATTATATCTATATTGAAGCTGTGCATATATATTGCGACGACCACGTAAAGTCGTCGACACACATATATATTTATTAATAACATTAGATAAATTCGCTAACAAGAAGTAATAAAGGTGGAATAAATTAGCTATTAAAATTTTAAAAAAAGGAAGGAAAAGAAAAAATTGAAATTCTAATGTCAAAATTTACTGTGGATTTGTAATAGTAAGAGAAGGGGAGGGGGGTGCATAAAGAAATGCGTTTCTTCTCTCTCATTAAAAACTATATAATAAATTAAAATAAAATGTAAAACACAAATGTGAAAAAAAAATGAATTGTAAACTTTAAATAAAATGTAATATGTGATATATAAAAAGAAAAACAATATGGCCGTAGGTGTGAAAGTCTGTTGGACAAATTAAATTCCACGGACAAAGAAAATGTTAACAACGGAAGATCTTTGCCTGATCTGTTAAATTAGTTGGGACTTACATTCTAGCACTAATTAAATAAAGAAACATGATGATAAGAATTGGTTGGAAATCTAAATCTTAATTAAAAAATTTACAAAACAATGAGCAAAAGAAAGACAGTTAGAGAATTACGATTATTATCTAGGCATTACTAGTAGAGATTTTGAGGAAGCAACAGCTCAAAGAAAATGAAAGAAGTGCGCGGCTAGTGGCGTTAAAGGGACGTGGGTTCGTATTCAATCCGTCACCACTGACTCATAATGTAAGATCTATGCCTGACCTGCTAGAGAGACCGCCGCTTCTGTGACTGACAACTTAAAAATCTACCTAAAGAATCGACAAGAAGGAAAAAACTGGAACGAGAAATAACCCCAAAAACTGAGAAAGAAAATCAAGCCAGCCGACAGTGAAGGACATCACCGTCTCTACAAAAAAAGGGATGATCTCCCACTGGACGGTAAAAAGCTCTCGAAAGAAATACCCATGGAAACAACCACAAGGAAAACCTAGGTAAAAGCATGCATGCATTTTAATCTGTTTACTACTCATAACTAAATACACAATTAATAATTTGATAAAATAGAACTCTATCAACAGGACTTTAAGAACTTTATTATTTGATCTGTTTTCATATGTTATTATAGCCATGTATTTTATAAGTGTGTGTTTTTTTTATTATTATTATTATAATGTATTTTTTATATAAAGTGTGAGTATTATTATTAAACATATTTATCATTAAATTTCGTATCCTTGCTTTATTCTCCTATCACCAAGCTACGACAGGGAGGAAACTGTAATTAGTGATCAAAGGGTAATGCTGATTTTTTAAAAGGTATTCATGTGCTGCTTGTTCGTGCGAATTTCCCAATTATATAAAAATAAATAGCAAGTGCTGGACATTCGTTAAATTTCTTTGAAATGGTTTGCGTTGTTCAGCAGCCGAGAGTTCTTGATCGGGAAAAATAACGCCAAGATAATATGTACGTATTGCCTTGGGGTTCGGTCAAGGGTATAGATATGAAGTTAAATTTGTATCTGTATTAGCTCTCTGCTTGCATTGTAACGGCATTGGTTAAATAAATAAATAAACAATATCCATTACAGTTGGAGGCTATGCCGGGATATTTCGGTTAGCAAAACTGATAGTAAACAAATAAGAATAAGAAAATGCTGTAATACCAATAAATGTACAATAAATAAATAAATGAAAGGAAGAATCAAAGTTGTAAAAAAATAAAGTGTAATAAATAAGTCTAAAATATAATTGAAAGTATTAAAGATTTAAATCAAATCAAGCAACCGTACGAATAACCGTTTCCGTTATAATTGGGGGCCAGAGTCCGGGATATTGTCACGTTTACAAGTTCAGCCCATTTGAATTCGAGTATAACAAAATTAATAGTTTATGCAATAATTAATAAACAAATCAAAAAATAGCTTGGTGGTAGACAAAAGCAAGAAATAAAATAAATAATAGAGGGTAAAAGGAGAGAAAGAGAACGTGATCTAATTTGGGAAGTTAGGTTGTAAATTGGAGTCAGTTGCGGAGGGGTCTTGAAGGCAGGCGTGGGTGAGTGATGATTAGTGAGTGAGACGGGGAGAGTCGAACAAACGTACCTAGTGTCAGTGAAATATAAAGTTAGTAAAGTAAGATAATCCTATACGGATAGGGTTAGAATAATAAAGTCGTAGAATAAAAATAAATGATTAGTGTGTGTGTGTGTTAAATAAATTTGATGCACATGATATCAAAACCAAAAATGGACGCTATAGTGGGCGAAATAGAAAAAACCTCTGAAGAACAAATGGAACCGTCCGGAGAAATAGCTAATGGAAGGGATATAGAAATTAGCAAGGGAATGGAGACGAAGATTGATAATAAAAATAAAATAGAAAGCTGCATTATAATGGATATGCTTACGAAAATAATGGAAGGCCAGCAACAGTTGATTATGGAAATGAGGGAAAGAAATAGGAAGATAGAAAAGTTGGATGAACGACTAAATAAGAATTTTAGCCAAAAGATTGAAGAAGTGAATGAAAAATGTGAACAAACCTCAGACCAAATGAAGGTTGCAAATGAAAGGCTGGATCACCAGGAGGAACTACTGGAGAAAATAGAGCAAGTTAAACTAGAGCAAGGGGAGAAAATTGAAATAATAAAAAATGAAAACAGAAAGGTTATAGAAAGCATACAACTAGAGGTAACTCAGTTAGCGAACACAGTTGAGAGGATAGAAGTGAGTAGAAAGGGGTGAGAATAAAATAGGAAATATAACAGAGATAATAAGAGCTAACAGTAAAAAGCAAGAAAGTGCGAGCAAGTGCTTGCAAATAAATAGCGAAAGTAACAACGCGGAGCAAATGCTTATAGGCCCAGAAGGAAAGACTGTCGGACAGGTTACTGAGTCGCTAAATGCGTTTGACAGCACTAGGCCTAATTACAAGGCAGAGGATCGGGGATTTAAACCCCAGCCCAACGATCCACACATAGGAAAGATGCAATTCAATCCTCACCGCGATTATTGGGAAGGAAACCAGGCGTTTCCTGATAGATCAGAAAGCGCTAAATTGTCCAAACAGATCAGAAGAGGTTCAAATATAAATTACCCAGATGAGCAAGCCGACTCTAGTGGACATCGGAACATTGCTCCAGTTCCAAGCAAAAGTGGAAATAGGTATGGTAAAAAGCATAAGAAGCCTCCAGACAAAAACTAATCCGAAAGAAAATAAACGGACGGATATGTCTGTTTGATGAAACGGATAACGTCTTGGAATCATGAAAAATAAAATTGTTTTTTTTTTAAACGTATGACAGGTGGGGCAAATCGTCTCACGACAAATAATTAAAGTCACTATAATAAACAACAACAACAAAAAAAAGGGTAGTATTCACGGAGTGAAATTAATGATAAACTTAATGAGTGTTTATGTGCAGTCAAGCACAGCAAGACAAATGCAAATAAAAGTAATAACAAAAAAAAAGGGAAAAGAAATCTGAAATAATTTATTCGTATAACAATCTGTCAATTATAAATGCAGATATAATTAACAAATAAATAAAAGTAAAAATAAAAATAAGAATCGTTTAGACTCATTAAAGAGCCAGTTAATAATTAATAAAAATAAATAAATGAATAATAGTGATAATGCGTAAATGACAGATATCACTAGTAGGTGTATGAGGTTGCAGATTGAGGCATATATGTGTGTGTGTATGCATTATGTTTGGGTCGTATTTTGAGCTTGATTCAGCCATCTCTTCGCACTTTAGATTCTCATGGCTCTCGGTGGTTAAACTTTTAAATGAAGCGCCAGTAAGAATCCTGGACTCATTGTATAATAAGAATTAGTGTCTCAATATAATAAGAATTAGTGTCTCAAAATAAATAAATGAAGAAATAAGAATTAGTGCCTCGAATAAAATAAATAAAGAATAAGAATTTGTTGTTTGCACAAGATGAACAGGCAGTAGAAATATCCTGCTGTTCACACGCTTTAAACCTTTTATGTTTTGATAGAGTTAAGTTATGCCATGGTCTCGTATGCGTAGAGATTAAATTGGTTGATCA
Organism: Epiperipatus broadwayi; assembly: GCA_028023455.1. Classification (NCBI taxonomy): domain Eukaryota; kingdom Metazoa; phylum Onychophora; class Udeonychophora; order Euonychophora; family Peripatidae; genus Epiperipatus; species Epiperipatus broadwayi. The sequence goes on along the minus strand of JAQFVV010006214.1, from coordinate 6,841,353 downwards.
GCCAAAATCGATTGGAAAGAATTGTCTAGTTTTACCTAGCTGTCTCTCTGCAGTCATCCTCATCATCATTATCACTCATCATGACAGAGTGGAAAAGTCTGTAATAAAAGCAGAAGTAAGGGTTGAAAGCAAAGAATTAAAATAAGCTCTCATCTCAGACTAAGATTCGACCCGATTTTAATTCGCAAAAACGGGCGGAGTGTAATGTGACGACCACGTAAAGTCGTCGACACACATATATATTTATTAATAACATTAGATAAATTCGCTAACAAGAAGTAATAAAGGTGGAATAAATTAGCTATTAAAATTTTAAAAAAAGGAAGGAAAAGAAAAAATTGAAATTCTAATGTCAAAATTTACTGTGGATTTGTAATAGTAAGAGAAGGGGAGGGGGGTGCATAAAGAAATGCGTTTCTTCTCTCTCATTAAAAACTATATAATAACAAAATAAAATAAAATGTAAAACACAAATGTGAAAAAAAAAATGAATTGTAAACTTTAAATAAAATGTAATATGTGATATATAAAAAGAAAAACAATATGGCCGTAGGTGTGAAAGTCTGTTGGACAAATTAAATTCCATGGACAAAGAAAATGTTAACAACGGAAGATCTTTGCCTGATCTGTTAAATTAATTGGGACTTACATTCCAGCACTAATTAAATAAAGAAACATGATGATAAGAATTGGTTGGAAATCTAAATCTTAATTAAAAAATTTACAAAACAATGAACAAAAGAAAGACAGTAAGAGAATTACGAGTATTATCTAGGCATTACTAGTAGAGATTTTGAGGAAGCAACAGTTCAAAGAAAATGAAAGAAGTGCACGGCTAGTGGCGTTAAAGGGATGTGGGTTCGTATTCAATCCATCTCACCACTGACTCACAATGTAAGATCTATGCCTGACCTGCTAGAGAGACCGCCGCTTCTGTGACTGACAACTTAAAAATCTACCTAAAGAATCGACAAGAAGGAAAAAACTGGAACGAGAAATAACCCCAAAAAACTGAGAAAGAAAATCAAGCCAGCCGACAGTGAAGGACATCACCGTCTCTACAAAAAAAGGGATGATCTCCCACTGGATGGTAAGCTCTCGAAAGAAATACCCATGGAAACAACCACAAGAAAAACCTAGGTAAAAGCATGCATGCATTTTAATCTGTTTACTACTCATAACTAAATACACAATTAATAATTTGATAAAATAGAACTCTATCAACAGGACTTTAAGAACTTTAATATTTGATCTGTTTTCATATGTTATTATAGCCATGTATTTTATAAGTGTGTGTTTTTTATTATTATTATTATAATGTATTTTTTATATAAAGTGTGAGTATTATTATTAAACATATTTATCATTAAATTTCGTATCCTTGCTTTATTCTCCTATCACCAAGCTACGACAGGGAGGAAACTGTAATTAGTGATTAAAGGGTAATGCTGATTTTTTTTAAAAGGTATTCATGTGCTGCTTGTTCATGCGAATTTCCCAATTATATAAAAATAAATAGCAAGCGCTGGACATTCGTTAAATTTCTTTGAAATGGTTTGCGTTGTTCAGCAGCCGAGAGTTCTTGATCTGGTCGGGAAAAATAACGCCAAGATAATATGTACGTATTGCCTTGGGGTTCGGTCAAGGGTATAGATATGAAGTTAAATTTGTATCTGTATTAGCTCTCTGCTTGCATTGTAACGGCGTTGGTTAAATAAATGAATAAATAATATCCATTACAGTTGGAGGCTATGCCGGGATATTTTGGTTAGCAAAACTGATAGTAAACAAATAAGAAATAAGAATAAGCAAATGCTGTAAAAATAAATGTATAATAAATAAATAAATGAAAGGAAGAATCAAAGTTGTAAAAAAATAAAGTGTAATAAATAAGTCTAAAATATAATTGAAAGTATTAAAGATTTAAATCAAATCAAGCAACTGTATGAATAACTGTTTCTGTTATAATATACAAATATATATATGCTGGCTTCACCATTCACTGTGGACTAACTAAGACCCTAAGTCCAACCACAGTGAATGTATATTTCTTTTTCAAACTAAATTTATCGTTTTCTCAAATAGTTGCCTAAATTAAAGAAGAAATTGTGTTAAAGAGAAAAGATTTAATAAAATAAAATATAGAAAGTTAAAATTATATTTGCAATTATTTTTAAAATATATTTGGTAGAATTTGATAAGATAAAAATTTTCTTAATTAAATAGAATCCATTAAGAAAAGGAATTAATTAATAAAACATTTTTCTGAATTAGATAAAATAATAGATAACAGGAAAAATTTGAAACAACGGGCATGATTCGCTACTAATTAGCAGATTAAAAACATAATGGAAAAAAGGGTATAAATAAAGAACTTTTCTTTTGTTCTGGGTCTTATGCTTGTGGGTAACCTGTGCTGAAGGTCAGAGAGAAATCTTAAGAATTTTGTTGGAAGAAATTTTGCTGAGAAATTAGACAATATAGCGAACTCTTGCTTGCTGTACTTACTTCAAGCTGCACTCTATTCTTTCGGCATATAAATAAAAATCCAGAAATGTGTTGCTCTGCAAAAATGCGGGGGTAACCTCTTTGCCTTCGCTCTCCTGAGCCATTCCTGAGGCCGGAGTTCTAATCATGTAAGCCAGCCAGAGAACTAAAGTGCTTGCCCTGTATCCGTGAATATCTGCCCTCAAAACATGGAAAAACAAATTTGAAGAACCGGGAAGACCTGCGGGAAACATCTAATGAACTTATCTTGACCCACCCCATCTAGTTACCGGTAACGTTACCATAAATTAACAAAAAAATCTCTTTGTAATTTACAAATTCACTCTAGCTAGAATTATGCTTTTCTATATATATGTTTTTTTTAAATCTATGTGTTCGTATCTTGTCAAATTATATTTCATTAATTGCTTTCTTTTTTTTTATATCGTAATGGGAGGGGTTATTATATATAATGGCGGCCATAGTTCTTATTAATTTAATTGAAAAATACATTGTTTAACTTTCCGTCATTATACTCCAGTAGTTTAAGTTATTTATTTTATATAGATATTTTGGAAAGAAAAGGAAGCAAATCATAGAAAGTGCAAAACCCTATTTTTAAAATCAAGATTTAATTGCTAAATATTCTATTAGAAAACTTTCAAGATTTTAATTTGATTTTTTTTGTATATATATAAAAGAAAGATCCTTATCAAATGCCTTTATATTTTCGTCAATGAAGGGTTACAAATTTAAAGTTATATTTTAAAGAACGTGAAATAAAACGTTCGCATTTATATTTAAGTAATAAGAGAGAGTACATTTTGACAATATGTACATGTATTAAAAATTATTAAATCGCATTGGCTCTGTGATGGGTCGGTTAAACTTGAACTAAATAAATAAAAATATCCGCCCATGTGTTTTTTTTTTTAGTAATTCAAATTTTATAAAGGTGAAGTTACTATTCTTCTACGGATTTTTCAGTGGTAGTTGAGCTTTCCTTAATATATATATTTTGCAGAGGGTTTCTTTTTTAAATTTAAAGGTCGTTGACCGTATTTATATAGTATCGTGCCTCGGGTGATCTACTGGGCCGCTCAACATAAATTACAGTGTTTCTTTTTGCCAAGTTCACTTAGGTTAACATACCTACATTTGGATCTACTTAAAATAAATAAAATGTTCTGGATCTCATGTCGATCTCAGTCCCTTCAATGTACGTAACTGGACATAAGCAATAAAACTCCGATCCTGAATCCGGGTCACGCGTTTAGCGAACGGGTTCCATTTTTCTCTCTAACCTAGCTTAGAGACGGAGAGCTATCCGGTCTTGTGTTAACCTCTTGGTAACTGTTATGTCTCGAGCCTCACAGCCCACTATATGCTATCGCCTTTGTGCATGGTCTTGTATATTTATATTTATTAGGAAATCTTTCTCAAAATCTCATCGAAATGTTTCAATTATAGCTGGAAATTCCTGCTGGGGGTTACTTTCTCATTTTCTTTAATCATCAGCAGGGCTATGATTCAAACCAATCCAAAGTGTTTAGTTGAGTTTGACCACTTATTTAATTCCATGTTCCCCATCCATAGAGTTAATGAATCATCTCTCTCTCTCTTGATTTCTTTTATGTAACACTTCCATTGGCTGGAATATTTTAAAGAAGAAATTATAATGTAAAATTTTGTCTGTTCTTATCATTACGATCAATGGATCTTTCATATATGTCTATCCGGTTGCAGTGAAAATAGCCTGCGACACTATTAATAAAGCATTGTATGAATTCTTTTAATGTAAATAATAAAAGTTTCTGTTATCTTTCATTCATTATAAATAAAACCACTTAGTATTGTTTTCTTTTGTGACATACGTATGTACATCTGATCATTATATATGTAAAAAATTCCTTTTCATGGTCTCTTCTCTCCCTGACCACCGGGCATACATTAAGATTAAATTCTAGTGAGGTTTGGGGAGTAAGTCGCTTAGTAGCAATCTAGAGGAGTAGGTGAGGTTCGAACCCCCTCTATCTGCATCTCTAGGTTAGGTTGAAGCAGCTTTATTTTTCTTACCGTTACAATATATATTACTTTTAATTATATTTAATTATAGAAAACAATAATTAATAATAAAAAAAATAATAATAAAACGAGTACTCACAGTTTTTTTATTAATATTTTTCATTTTAAATATATTGCATAAATTTTTTGCATATGAGACTGCTTTCACTTTTATTGAGAAAATATTATTTCAGCATTTAATGATTGTATTTTTATTAATAGATTGTTTCAAATACAAACTTGGAATCATCCATATCTGTTGAATCAGATCGATTGTCAGCATCCTCTGTGATGGATAAAGAAAGTAGTGAATGCCGTTTAGAAAGTACACAGAAAGAGAAAAGAAATAGTCTTCAAGGTAAAATTTGAAAAAAAATTTTTTAATTTTTTCGAATGTAATAAAATCGATTTAATTGTTAAATTTCTTCTGAGGTGAAAATAATGAATTGAAGTAATAGTCGTTTTTTTGGATAATTCTTTGCTCAAGAAAGTGGAAAAAACAATTGTTACAATTTAATATGCTGACTGTAATTCTTGTACAACCTAACAATGATTTACTAACTTTTAGATAAATATGTCAAATCTATTAACAACTATTTATTAGAGATTGTTATATTGCTATTAATCCAGATATATAGATTTTAAAATCAAATGAAGATCAATATAAGTATAAATTCCAAATCATATATCATTATTTTAACTGTTTTTTTTTTTCACACATGCTGATTATTAATGTCATAGGTTTGAAAAATTTCTGCTCTATATCATTCTTCTAATGAAAACAATCATTACTTTAGAGTGTGGCCAGGATTAATATAAACCTATAAAATATCTTATGAATCCAGCTTACATATTGCTATTTCAGCAGATTCTTTTACTCCAAAGTTATGTTCTCTAGTGTAAACTTTAGTGACCTGGATATCAAATGGTATTGCCATAAATTCCTCTAATATCCCGACTAGTTTTTTTAGATTATGGTTACTCCAAAATTTAAAGCTTCTCACTGATCAATGGCCATAAGCTAAAAACTAGTCTTGAATATTGGATAGGCTAGCACTGGATAGGGATTTATAGCACTATTATTTGTCATCCATTAGTTACTAAAATTTACATTAGGTATCTTATCTTTGGAGAAAAAAAGAAGAGTATACTACTGAAATAATAATATGTGAGCTAGGGTCATATGATATTTGTGCCTTATTTATTTTAGATTGTATTATTTTACATCATTTAAAATAAAATTCTTTTATTTATTTATACTTCTATAAATAATAGCACTAAATATATTTAATTCGTTTTTCAATAGATAGTATTACATAAATTAATTTCTTTTTACTTTATTTCTTATCTAAACAGTTATTAAACATATATTCATGTTACTTTCTCTTTTTTTCATATTGTGCATTTTAATATTTGATAATAAAAGATGACTCATTAAAACATAAGTTATACTGTAGTAGTTATTATTATCCTGAAAAATTATTTTACATTAATAGATATTTCTCTAAAATATACTTTCTTTTCTGCATCAACATCCCTTTTAAATTTACTTTTTGTTCAATAATCTATTTTTAAATCATATTAACTTTTCTCTCTGCTTTTTTTTCTATTACAATTTCATTATTCATTTTATCATTAATATTAGAACTGACTTTCCCTATATTAAAAATATATGCATTACATTATTTTATTCATCATTTTGTTATATACAATAAAAGGAAATATTAATTTTTTTTATAATAAAAGAATATTACTTCTAGATAACATTACATCAAACAAGGTATAGTAAGTGCAATAAATAATTTTTTTGCTTCTTTTCTCTTGAAAGAAATCTTTATATATTATATATGCTTTATTTTTTACATTTTTACCTATTGCAAGTATATTTTTTTACACTCCTAGATCTTTATTTATAATAGTTTAGCTTGTTTTAGTTATTACTATTCTTTTCTCTATGTTCTGTATACTCTGCTGCCAATTTTGTTAACTTCAAAATAAAATCTCTTCATTTTACGTTTTCCCTTGGTTAATGATAACTATGACATATTTTGTATCATTGTAATATAACACTTTGAGTTACATTACCAACAGAATCTGATACATTTGCAAAAATCAGTTTATGTACTAAGTGCCAGTTCTTCTATCAATTTGAAAATGAAAAATCTTCATTTTAAATTTTATCATTAATTTCATTGCATAATGCAAGAACTAATTGCTGATAAATTGTACATGAAGGATCGCTTTTGCCCAGATGTTACTAATAGATAGTATTTACATTTGCTATTTATATTGGTAAATAAAATATTGTCAGACTGCAATGTTTATTCTGTGTGTGTATGTATATATAAATAAAGAGCTTCAGCATTTAAGATAGCTAAGATAGCATTTTTAATCTCTTGATTTTTTGTCATCCTTTCTTAAATAGGAAAATCCTTTGAGCAAATATTTAACTTTCATATTGATAACACGACAAAATAAGTTTTCAATATGCATAGGAATGTTATTTCTCTCATATTAATGATGAAGACTGTTGCAGCATATTAAAATTGTCTTCTTTTTTGTTTATATTCGATTCATAACATTTATTTAATGAAATCACACTTAAACTGAAACCTTCTACCTTGAGTGAATAATTATATATCCATTTATTAATCAATACTTGCTAGCTAGCTGGGCTGCTTATGGAGTGGCTGAAAAAAAAATCCTAAATCTAATTTTAATATAATTTTCAGATTTAAATTAAACTCCAGATCGTGGACATAAAATATTGTTATGCTAACATTACTGCAAGAAGCTTTATATCTTTAGCAAGTTAAAATTTCATTTCACATTTATTAGACTACAAATATATTTTACAATAGTAAATAAATTATTCTATTCAAGAATTAAACCAAATGTATACATGTATTCTAAAGAAGGGTTTTTTATTATTTTAATACCAAATCTTGTTTTTTCCCCATGATTTCTCTAAATTTGTTCAGTGCCATGGTTTTTTAAAAAAATGGGTGGCCTCAATGAATTAGACAAACTATTTACTGCTTTTAATTTTATGCTATAAGTACTAACAGCAAAAAAATTTACAATAAGTTTATCTAATTCTTTTATGGATAATGTCCAGTCTTTGCTTTCTACTTGTCTTTGGTTTCTATATCAGCATTTCTTTATTGGTTTACTGAAACTAACATTCATCAATAAACACCCTCCAGCAGCTGATAATTATATTTAACATTTCTATTTAGCATAATATGCAGAACTAGCATTATTTCTAATTATAATTTTTTGAACAGGTTTTTCTTAACATAAGTATTAGCAATTGTTGTCCATTTTTATTTCATCCTGTGACTTATAAACACTATCAATATAGAAAAAAAAATTGTGTTTGATTGAAGCAGATTTTCTTACTTTTTGAAGATTATTAATTCTTGGTCATTTATTATAATTTCTATTGATGCTGTACATATTTTTTCTAATGACATTTCCCTTAATAGTTACTGTTTCTGATTAAAAGAACTTCATTAGTCTTTACAATTGAGAATGTTATTTATCTTCTGAACTTGTAACTGATGATGATTTACAATTGTTTTTAGAATACTTTTGGTAAAAATTTCTAATTCATTAAATATACTAAAGTTTATTTTAGTGTAAATTATTATTTAGATCATGAACTTAATTAAAACTTCACACTGATTTACAAGAATAAGGAATGTCAATTATAATGATTGTCATATGCAGGGATAAATTCAGCTATATATGGATCAAACAAGTTCTATCTTCTCTGATCATAATGAAATATATCTGCACACACAAAAAAAGAATCAATCTGTTCAGATTTACTAAAATCCATATCAAACTAAACCTGAAATCAACTTTTCCTTAAATGAAAATTTTATAAAATATTCCAAAATATGTACTAAAGTAAATTAGACATTTTTATATTTCATAATTATTCATTTCAAAGCTTGATAGACTAAAAATGAGTGAACATATTAGCTGTTTGATGTTTTCATGTAAATTTAAAATGAAATAGAATAAGAAAGTAACAGAAAAATTACCTGACAATTATGAATATGCATCTTATATAAAGTCAACAGGGGAATATTATCCTGTTATAAAAAATAAACTATTCACAATAAAATGATATACGATTACCAATCAGAATGAGTAATATGGCAATTCTAATGTTATTCAGGTATTTCCTCATTATTGTTTTTATTCTCATTGACAGTATTTTGTAGCTTTTGGATGGATTCATTGTCATTTCATCATATGTTTATGATCGTCATCTAAACATTTTACTTTTAAGACACCCAAATAATAATTGGATACTTTCAAAATGATTCTTCATAATTATTATGTTTCTTAATTTCAAATATCTGGCTATATATTTTGGTATTTTTTTTTAAAAAAAAATATATCTTAATTTTTGCATCATTTTCTTATTGTTTTTTTTTTTTTTGTAGTCTGAACTTTGATTAACACCTATTATCTTTAATTACTTTATACTATCAATAATCTGAACCCAAACCAATTTTCTTATAAAGTTATATTGATATGATACCACATCAACAGCAATATATTTTAATGATCTCACTTTTACACCAATTGTTGGCTCTTTTCTCTTTGATCAGAATAGTTAATATCAACAAAACATCTTAGCATTCTTTGTTTATAGATGTTTCATGAACAGTTCCCCCCCCCCACCCACACACACAAATTTCAGAATTTATCAATTATAAGTTTGAGTAATCAGAGGGTGCTAGATGATAGGGTTCTTATATTTCATTCCCAGTTTTGAATCAAAAATTCTCACTAGTGAAGATCATAAGCCAAAAACAAATCTAGAGATATAAATACAATAAGACTATCTCTGATTATTTAAATTTACAGTAAATAATAATGTTAAGAAAACTGTTCTAGAAACCAAATGTTAAGTGTTAAAAACAGGAAAATCACATGATGTTTGTTAGTATTAACTATTATTTAACAGATTTATTGCCCTAAAATACTTTCATATAGATTACTTTTTGCCGTGCTTTGCTTGCTGAAATGTAAATTATTTTCAGATAGAAATTCCAATTTAATAATAAATGTATACATTTTTTTTTAATGATTTATACTTACTTTATTTACTGCTTTTAGTGAACATATTTATTGTCATTAATTAATTACTTATGGACTACTTCTTATGCTTTATTTTCTAAAAGGTCTGCTTAGTAAATTCTGTGTTAAATATGTACATTTTATTTCTTGAGGAATAGTTATTTTATTAGTTCTACTGTGTGTTCCATTCAGCAAGTAAGTCATCCAAATTCTGGTAGAATATATGCTAGAACAGTAGCATTAATAAACTTAATTGCAGTGAGTTACTTCCTTTATTTTTACTTTTTTTGTCTGTATTTAATAATTCAATTTATAATCAGTGCTAGAATTAATTCACTGGAAATTATTAAAAAGGAACATTTTAATTTTAAAATTCTTTTGTTTGTTTATATTAGTATTCAATGGTTCATCTTGGTTCTGCTATTTTTAGCTCGTACAAAGCTACAAAGAGTAAAAGTAATATTTATTTAAATTTTCAGCCTATGTTTATATACTTTAAAAAATATAGCTTATAATGAGGAGGCTAAAAAGTGTATAATTATTATTTTCATGTTGATGTTTTGTAATTGCATCATCCATGGATTGGACTGTGAGTTAAAATTTAAACAAAATTTTATTTATTTATTTTTTAATCATGGATAGTTGAAATAGCAGGTATGAAAATTCCAAATACAGGGAACTGTTATTGTGTTTCATTATTATATTTAATTTTAAAATTATTTAATATTTTATTTAATGAAATTTTTTATATGAAGTTTTAATTGTTTATTACAAGAAATCAGCAACTTTCCATTTAACTACATTTGTAAAAAGATAGCATTTCAAATACATTGGCTATTTGCTTTCTGTACATTCTTAGCCAATACAAACTGACCAATGGTCTCCAGTATAAGATCAACAATGATCTTCCTTCATTTATGATGAATTTGTATTTTGTGAAGCTTGTATTAAAAGACTGGACATTAAGTTTTTCAGGTGAGGATAAACTGATCTTTCTAAATTTTACTATTCACATAATTTTACTTTTGAGTATATAATGTGAACACAAATTAGTACCATAGGTATTTGTGTTTGTTATTTGAGTAGCTTACTTAAAAGTGTAAATTAGGAGACTTTCTTTAATATTATATTGCTTTTAAACATAAGAACTATGATTTTTTTAGTATATTTTATAGGATAACCTGTAAATCTTCACAATCTAAAAAAATAATAGTGATTTTCCTATTTCAGGAATTAGTATCATTAATCAGCAACTCAGGTTTTAGCATGAACATTATATTTTACAATGAACTACTTAATATATATGTGGATTTACAATAAATATAATCAATTATGAATGAGAACATGTCTTTTATTAGCTCATTATTTAATTAAAATGTTATATATAATAGCCCATATCTAAATTGTTAACTAATAATATGAAGACAGAGTTGATGAAGGGATTCTCTTGAAACTGCTCTTGTGAGTTGTTATAAATTATAATTCAGAATTTGGCACTATACATAATATCTTAATAATAGTTCAACACAATTGAAATAAAACAACTATATAAAAATAATAAATATTTTCGTTATTGAGGCCTTAATATAGGGCAAAAACCGGTTCAATAAAGAAAATATTATTTTTATATAGTTGTTTTATTTCAATTGTGTTGAACTATTATTAATTATTGAAAACAACATTATGGACAAATTTATGTTTGACCATTATTAAGGAACATAATATCTTATATATAGCTTTGGATTGCAATGAATTTGAAATTTAATTGATACTAAGAAGTCTTTGAATATGTATGTGACCTCAGTTTTAATAATATATGTAAAAAAAAATTGCTTTGTATTTATTATTTTAATTTTAAGTACAAGTGTCAAAACTAACTCAACCCAAATCTTTGACACCATCCACTTTAGATAAATACAGTAATGATTATTACTAATTATTTTACTAAACTAGAGATTTTCTCTAGCACAGATATATACTTCAAAATTCAATTAACGATTAATATATCTTTTTTTAAAAAAATTCAGCACACAGACACATGGAGTTATTCACATTTCTCTTTCCCATATATAATATCTTTATAAATATATTAAATAACCTCAATATTGAAACGATTGGATCCAAACTCGATCCAAGTTTCATGCCTTATTTAGCACTAACCTGAGATCAAACCTGATCTCTACCTTTTTAATAGTAAATTTGTTTAACGGACAGTTTATATTCATACACACACCAAGCCTATTTTTCTTTCTTTAGCCTTGCTATATTCATTTAATAATGAACGTTTTAATTTTACTTTAATTTCTATAATAAGGTTTAAATAATGTTAATTCTAATAAAATAAGATTTATTTATTACATATTTTTGTGTGTGGATATTACATATATGCGCGTATTTTAAATATTAATAGTAAAGTCCGTTAAATAGATTTGCTTAAAAATTACTTTTATATTTTTCTATTAAATTTTAGTGATTAAAAGTCACATAGGTTACTCAACAAAGGGACTTATCTTAAATTAATTTTATTTTATCGTAGTAATCCATTTGCAAATTAAAAATGGATTCTTAACAAAAGACTTAAAAGATTTATCAGAAGAGTGTATCTTAGCATCACAATAGAGCATATTAATTTTAAATGAATGGACAGAACAATGCCTGAAGCTATGGAAAGATAGAATATCCGGGAGCAATGCTAAAATAGTATAAATACTCCCCAAAAAGAGAGTGATAGGAATCAGATTACTATAGTGAACGAGTTGCAGTTTGAATCTATGTCTGTATATTTTATGATTTAATGTATGCAAAAATGTAGGCTAAGGTCGGGGTGCATAGATGTACCCCGAGCCTTTCCCGGTAACATCAGTATGCTACCGTAAAACCATCTAATACCTTCTGAAATTATAAAGAGAACTATTGGTGAATGAACTTTGCTGAATAATAAAAAAATAGCTAGCTATTTCATCGATGGAAAGGTGCCTCATTTCACTCTCCAAAAGAACTTGCAAGCAGTTGAAGCTTACACTTGAGAGGACTTGTTGGAAGGTAATATTACTGCCAAAAGAATTCTTTCTAAAATATATAATTCACTTTTCTTGTTTTAAATGGCTTTCGTAACATCAGTAATTAAATATTGCCACCCTTTTCTAGATAAACATGTTTTGTAATATACGTAATACTTATATATCTTTTGTAATTTTACTTTTGTCATTGCTCTCTATAAGATTAATTCAACTTTACTAGTTTCTCTTAAAAATGCCTTTTATATCATATTTTTTTTCTTATGGCGGTTTCCTATTATTCATTAATTTACGATTTAAAATATTTAAGTATTTATGTGCCAATAAATCTAATTCGGTGAATTGAAACCTTCCTTAAATATTTTCAATCGGCCCATGATTGATTGGTTGATTTAATACTCTCTCAAATGAACGAGTATTTGTTTAGCTCATTTTTATTCACCGAATTGGAATTACTTTATTAGATGTAATCCAATAATACATATACTTCATAATTGCGATCTGTCAATAAAATGAATATTGTGTTTATTTTGTTATTAGAGCACTAAGTCGAGTTTGTGAGAAGGAAATGAATATTTATCGCAATAGATTTTAATATGCTTTGACGAGATATTAAAGAGGGTTTTAAATGAAATTTGTGTTTGGGAGGTCTCTAAATAAAAGGGAGTAATTACTTTTATTGTTATTTAGTACGACATTATAGTCATGATTGATTTATTCCAATGATTTTGAAGGGGTTCAAGTCACTACGCTTGGACAATTATTTTAGTATTTAATTTAAGTAATGGACGTGAATAAAGCGTCTATTCCATTAATATAGGCATTGCTGGCATAAGCAAATTATTCTAAGTTCAATGAATTCGCTATTTTAATAAATATATTTTAGGAAATCTAAGCTATTAATGCGGATTTCCATTCTTCAGGATTTCCATAATCGGACAGTAAGGCTCAAGGGTGAAAAAGTCCCGACCTCATTTCTTCTTATGTCCGAGGAAGCTCTCTCTCCAGGTTGCCATCTGCGAAAACGCAGAGTGACCATTTTGTTCTCCAAATATAATGGCGAAATTTGCATCAATCTTATCAATGTTTTTATTCCTGCTATGTCAGTACTGCTTTCATTCTCAAAATCTATTTCTTTTAAAGTTGCCTCTTAAATCGTGGCGAAGTGAAGTAAGTCAAAATCAAAGTGATTTATTGTTTAGTTATCTCTTTTAATGTTGATAACCCGCTTGATTTAAAGCGATTCCCTTTTTAACAGCGAATTCCTAAACATACGCAATATTTTACCAACCCATGCTTTAATTATTGATTTATTTGTTAGTCGTTTCACGTTAAAGCATTATATAATTAAAAGACCATATTGTAAGCATATAAATCAAATATTCATTTGTGAAAGATATTATTTGGTGTTTATAAAATATTAATTTTATTAATAATAAATTAGTGCATCTAATAGCAATGAGTTATATATAGTTTACAGATCACTACCTCATTGGCACATAGATCTTCCCCGCCTATACTGAACGAAGCATTTAATTAATGTTGAATAATGTTTTCCAAATATTAGAAATTAGTAAAGTAAAGATCTGTGACGACAGTAGTTTTAAGTAATTTATCCGGGTTTCTCATGTAAATCTCCGTGAGCTAGCGGGCCGTACAAAAGGAGTTTGTGCGTAATAATAATACTATGTACTGTGTAGATATGATAAAGTAGTTCAAAAAGAGGTAAAATGTGAGTGATAACGAAACTGACCGGTACAATATTATTGCATATTCTTTCAAATTCATATAAATATACAATAAAAGACAAATGACTCCCAAGATGTATTTTGTGCTAAATCGTCACTCATCAGTTGGTCCAGGTCATCATCTCTCATATATATATCTATTATATGATAAATATTTATCTATGTAATTACAATTTTAATTACAAGTGTCAAACTAACTCAACCCAAATCTTTGACTCCATCCACTTTAGATAAATACAATAATGATTATTACTAATCATTTAAAATATTTATAAAGATATTACACATGGGAAAGAGAAATGTGTATAATTCCATGTGTCTGTGTGTCTGAATTATAAAAAAATCAGATATATTAATCTTTAATTGAATTTTGGAGTTTATATCTGTGCTAGAGACAATCTCTAGTTTAGTAAAATGATTAGTAATAATCAATAGTTGTTATCTAAAGCAAATGGTGTCAAAGATTTGGGTTAAGTTAGTTTGATACTTGTAATTAAAATTGTAATAATTTAATATAAATAAATATTTTTCATTGATCAACTGACGAGTGCTGGTTCAGCACGAAATGCATCTTGGGGGTCATTTGTCTTTTATTGTATCTTTATTTATATGAATTTGAAAGAATATGTAGTAGTATTTAGGTTATTTAATATATTTATTATTTTGTGTATATTATAATGCTTTTTTGTATATTGTCAAAAAATTATAATTGTTAACATTATAACTGTATTATAGATTATTATAACTTAAGCAAAGGTGATGGGTTACTATTATTTTTTATAATTAATTAGTAAAAATTTCAGATTACATTGCTTGTAGTTGAGTTTCTATATATATTTTTTGATTATCTAAGACATTCATAGTTAATCTATGACCTGCAGATTGCAAGTGATCTTTTATTTCTTTCTAAATATCAATTAATTTATTATATTACATAATAATTTTTTTATTAAAATGTTTTATACAAATTTTAAGAATAAATTTATTTTGGGATATGTAAACTTTTTCTTTTACTTATGTGCTCCAGTTTATGATGAGCAATATTTTATAATGCTCACTGCTTGAAAAAGGTTTCTCATGCGTGGCCTCAATTTTAATTTTTGAATGTAAAATGATGCCATGCATTATAATTTAATCAATGTGATACACTATTTTATTGAAATGATTTAAATCACAACTTACAAATATTTCTTTTAAAAAATACTAAATCTATAATTTCTGTAATTTCAGTTCATACTCCAAATGTAGCTAAAGATGGTGAGCTTGTTTTTACAACAGCAAAAAGAGTTGCAAAATGGCTAAGAAATACTGACAGGTGAGTTTATTGTAAAATCTTATTTTATAGATTTATGATAATACATTTGAAGGTAATTTTCTAATACAGACTATTTTCATTGATAACTATAATCTTGTGCAACATTCAAAACTTAAATTAACTTTTATTAGTAATTTTATAGAGAAAATTTCTAATGTTAAATTTTTTTTTTATGACAAAATATGTTTGTTTATATGTATTGTAATGATGAGAATGGTTATTGGGGTCCTATGATTCTAAATTAGATGCCATTTGTTATGATATGAACTCAAGGGTTGAACTTGGAGTGATGTTATTCATCATCATCAACCCCAATTAATGACTAACTATAAGTTCACCAGCATTATAGAGAATAATAATAATAATCATTCATCATCATGAATGATCAACAATAAAAAAAATCATCAACAGTCAATCTTGTAATTGAATTTGAAATGGGTCCACTACAGAGCAGGCTAATTATTTATTCACTGTCAAACTTAGAGTAGAAATACAAACAATGTTTTGGATGCATATAATGCAGAGATACTAAATATCCTGATTATCATCAATGCTCTGACTACTTAGTACCATTAATGAACTGGCCATCTACAAATTTAATTTTTAATTTAAAAATAAATTAAAATATAGTGCACTTTAAGGGCGATATTTTTGCGCTAACCAGGATCATTATCATCTGAATGTCCATATCCCCAAACATAAACCCCATCTATATAATTAACTGTTATGCATGAATCCAGCTCAGGGAGCAAGTACTCTATAGCTGTTACTGTGAGCAAGAGATATACCAATATAAAATATTTTAAAGCTATTTTAATATTAAATAAATTCACTGGAATAACTTAAACAATGAAATATAAATTTATTAATTAGAAACAATAACAATAAAATGAAGATCTGCTAAATACACTATAAATATAAATTCAGCATTCTGTTTGATTAAAATAATATAAAAATAAAATATGCTAATTACATTGTAAGTTAAAAATACTTCAATAGGTTTACATAAAACACATTTATAGATAAGCACACGAATGTGCTGTATAATAATATAAAATTAACATATTAGAATTGTAGACTAATAACAAAAAAATCAATAAATTTATATTCTCAGCATTATACATTCAATAGCTGTAATTTATTAAAGTCTTAAAATTATCAGATATCTTTATGTATGTTAGAATAAGTAAGGAACTCATTGTCTGTATGTATTAAAAGTTAATATGGTCTTAGATAACATACTGCAAGTTAATGACTCCAGCATTCAATAATCAGGCTAATTAATTGCCGTTTGATGAGAATTTTATGAATTTCATTCTGCTTTACTCTCCAAGAATTATTTAGATACCCAATAATTAAATGACTAGCTAAGTCACTTAAATTCTCAGATTCAAATTCCAAGTTAACACCAAAACAGAGAATGCTGTAAGCATTATCACAAAATCTTTTTTAAATATCTGTGGTTGCATATGTAAAGAATTAATTAAATAACAGACAACTTATTCATATATATTATTAAATATATTCAGAATTCTATTTGAAGTTGAGGGTTATTAATTATTTCTTTAAATTTTAAATATGTCTATTAAAAAGTATTTAATAAAAACTTTATATGTTATTTTATCTGACTCACATTGCTAGTTCAATAAATATTCTTAATCATAATTTTCCAGACTAATGTCTGCTTTTATAAACAAAACCAATTCTATGATAGATAATAGGCATGGGAAAATATCAAAACAAAAGATAACTTATTAATATAATTACAATCACAAACAGCACTATATTGCAACAACTACTTACTAAGCTGTAAATGGCTCGGCATGTCAATACTTTTTTTAAATTAATATTTTTCCAAATAATGTGAATTAATTGCTAATAACAAATCATAATTAGCTCTCTTTAAACAATGGCAAATTACTACCAACAAAAATCAAATGGTATTGCTTGGTAGTAATTATTCAATCTACCTTTGGCAAAATACAATAACATTCATAACAAAAAGTGATGAAACAGTGAAAGAAGCTGTGCATATATAACTTCAGAAACATCTACAAAATTATTCATTTACATAAAATATATAGAAATTAAAATTAAATGTAAAATTGCCTTTATTTTCTCTCTATTAATTTAACAAGAATTTAATCTTTTCATCAAGATCTATATATTTGAAAAATGGCTTTCTTTACTAAATTTTCTTAAAGTAGGCATGTATAACTGGTTTAAATTATATCATTAAAAGATTTTGCATCTAGATAAGGATAAATTTGATTTTGTATTTATATTATCTTTTTTTAATTTCTTGTTGCAATATTAAATACTATTTATAATTTAAATATAGTTTTTGTGATGAATTTATTATCCGAGATGTTATAATATACTAAAGATTTCATAAGTTATTAAATGTATTAACTTTATTTTGAAATTGGTGGAAATTTGATTGTAAACTTTTAGATCTTAATACATTTTATTAATTATAATTTTCCATTTTATAAATTTATGCTTCTGAAAATATACACTGAATTTTAATGTTTGTATTTATTCCTAATTACCTTAAATAAATTTTTTTTTACTTCAGTGATTCTGATTCATCATTTGCAACCCCACAAGTAAGTTTCCGACGTTCTGCAAGGATAAAGAGCCACAGAAAAGATTCAATGCCTGAATGATTATATATATATTTGAGTGTGTTGTGAATATTTTTTCCAGTGCTTGTATAATTATTTAATTACTCTTTCTTATTGCATTGCCAAATGTATACCATATAATACTAAATCATTCATGCACTTTACTACTGTTACACAATGCTTTATTTACCACCCTCCTTTACAGTTTCGATTGTCCCAGCAATCTTCTTCAGAACTCTTTTTATATCCTAACTACTTATATCTCTCTCCTAGTTAGGAGATATAAGAGTTCTGAAGACAATTGCCCCAAATAAAGCATTGCGTAACAGTAGGAAAGTGTATGTATGGTATAATTATTTGAATAACATGATGCATCTTTTATCAATTTATTTTTTCAATTATTTTTAATGTAATTTAAAGTTCAATATTTTTAGTAGCATTCATTTTATATCCATATGTTAAGTAATGAATGTATAAAGAAAATTTATCATCTTGTCTATTAATTGCATTTGTTATGTTCTTTGGTTCTTATATCTAATTGTTTCTCTATATGACCATAGTAAATCATATTGCAAAAGTCATATTTAATTTTATATATAATTCCTTTTTTAATATTTTATATCATCGCTTAATTTATATTAAACCATTAAACATCACATGATAAACATTATTTATGCTTGCATAAGCTGTTTACATAGAGGCAAAACTCCATACTGTAGTGTCATTCAGTGCAAGTCAGAGTAATCAATGGATGTATCCACTGACTACTTTGGCTTGAACTGAGTGGCACTACTATGGAGAGTTTTGCCTCTGCATTTAATTTATAATTACCTATTAATTTTTGAAGACTTTTGCTATTCGACAATTCAATATTTATATGCTTATTGATAAAATTTTTATTTTTTATCAATGTATTATAAATTTTGGAATAACATTTCTTATTTGAACTATTGTTACCATCATCATTTTGCATAGATATGTTTTCATCTACCATAGATTTCTTAGAATTAATAAGTATATTTTTAATAGTTTTAGGGTTTTATTTATAATCTTTATATAATTTAATAAGTTGATTCTGGATACAACCTTGACATTATTAAAAAGATAGTTTTTAATTCTAAGAAATCTATGGTAGATGATAACATATCTACACAAAGTGATGATGATAATAATAGTTCAAATAAGAAATGTTATCCCAAAATTTATAATACATTGATAAAAAACTAAAATTATATTGATATAAGTATTGGATTATTGAATAGCAAAAGTTGGGATAAATTAATAGGTAATTATAAATTAAGAGATGATATAAAATACAAAAAAGGAACTGTATATAAAATTAAATGTAACTTTTGCAATATGATTTACTATTATCATACCAGGGGAACAATAAGAGTCAAAGAACATAACAATGCAATTAATAGATGAGGTGATAAATCTGCTTTATGCATTCACTACTTAACATATGGACACAAAATAATCCTACAAAAAATATTAAATCTTTAAATTACCATTAAAGATTCAAAGAGAAGACAAATATATGAAACATTATATTAAAAATAACTTAATTGTATGAATATTTACAAAACTTCAATAAATTTAGTTAACAACTTATTGTTATGTTATCAATTTTTTGAAGTTATATTGGATATATGTGTGAAGATTTTATTCTATTTTACTAATGTTTTGTTATTTTATTTCCATTATGGAACACTAGATGGTATTATATATGTAATAATTGGCTAACTACTTTAACGTTAGCCATTAACATTTGAAAAAGGCACTAAACCATGTACTGAAAAAGGCTTTTTACATATTATTAATATATATTTATATTAGCTGTTATATATGATTTTTATTATAATTCATTGTAAATGTAACATTACTTTCACAGAATAAAGATATGGATATAAATTTACTTGAAAGTTCAATAACTTTTGCAATAAGTACAATTAATAAAAAATAGAAATAATTTTTTTTAAAAAAGAAAAAAAAAACTATTGAAACATCTCTCCTCCCACACTAGTATAACTTCTTGTCTGACAATAGAGCTCCATTAATTAGTGTTTCTAAAAACAATGAGGACATAATATTAGAATTATTAGCTAAAGGAATGTATAGAATTTGATAATTATTCATATCAAACTTGTATTAAGTTTTGAATTGTATCAAATTACATGTTGTACTTACTATGGAAATACTTATCACATGAAGCTTTCTCCAATTGATGTCCATTGATTATTAGTTTAAATACTCTAAGAGAATGGTATAGAGAGCATTGTTACTGTTAATATAGTATTAAATAATAATTCATTAAAAATTTAATTTTTCAAATAGCAAAATCAATTATGATAATGTTCAAAGAAAAAAAAAGCAAAATACTATATACTATGTATAAATACCTAATATTATTTTTGTATATTTGAACAAATTATATAATTCAAATTTCTAAAAAAATGCATTAGTGTAATGGCAATATATAAGTTAACACCTTTGCAACTAAGTAAATAATAATTAAAAATTATTTAAAACATTTGGAATACATTCTTGAGATCAGACCCAAACATCATCATGCTATTTTCCTTCACCAGAATCTTTTATCTTTATTTGTATAGTGTTATTGTTTAATAAGAAAGTAGAGTGTTAGATCCTGGAGTTCAAGTCCATTGCACCCAGCTCTGTCATTCGGTTTTTATGAACTTCTGAGCAATTCAATTATTATTTTGTTTTTATAAAGAGTCACAATCCAGTTATCAATATTTTTTGTAGATTATTCTTTATCTACTTATCCCAACAAAATATTGTTAAAAAGCATTTTGTGTTTTAGTTAT
Organism: Epiperipatus broadwayi; assembly: GCA_028023455.1. Taxonomy (NCBI): domain Eukaryota; kingdom Metazoa; phylum Onychophora; class Udeonychophora; order Euonychophora; family Peripatidae; genus Epiperipatus; species Epiperipatus broadwayi. The sequence continues at coordinate 6,820,164 of JAQFVV010006214.1, read as the reverse complement.
CAAAACAAATAATTTTTCTGTAAGATTATCTTAAATTTTTTCCAACTCTCCCTTAATGAAATAGCAAAAAGAATTATAACCTATTTATAAAGTAAAATATATTAAGAATTTCTGTAGCATTTGTGAAAATCTTAGCAATATAGGGATTGGATTCAGTTATGTTTGCTTGTTGTAATTTTTCTTGATGATCAAAGATTTAGGTTATGTGATAGGACATAAATTATGTAATAATGATAAAAAACCAATAACTCACTTAATGGACTCCTGTTCCTTTTTTAAACAAAAAAATGTGTTGTTTCCTTCAAAACAATACCTAGCAAATATTAAAATCATCTTTCAATTTCATAAATAAAAAGTGTATAAATGCTGTTTTTTTTTAGTGATTTATCTCAATAGATTAAACACATTGTCAACATGTCTAATTACTATGTGCAAATGGTGAAGTATGGCAGAGATTTTAGATATATCTAATAAGATTGAAAAAGAAGTAATAACTGCAAAAGCACTTCTAATTATCCAATTAATTAACTGTCTGATAGGTAACAAAATAATCTGCTTCCTTGTCTAAGTATAACAATAAACAGATGAAAAAAGAATTAATTCAAATAGTGAAATATTGACTTATCTTCGTCTATTAATGTTCTAATAGATCTACTGAAAACTTTAGAATCTTATTAAATTTACTTTAAATTAATTAAAATCTTATATATTAATATTTAGTTTTCATGTATTCCTATATAAAAATCCTAACGTAAGCAAACAATTCCAATATTTTTATTATTTTTTGAAAAACATTTTTTTTTATGTGTCTAAGCACTTCATAATTTCTATTAAAAGATTTAATTTATTTGTTGGTTAACAGTTTTAATAATTTACCTGAGTAAGTTCTTGATAATGGAGTGGGATGGAAGGAGGAGATATAATTCTTTTAAGTTTGCATAGTTAAGTAATTTCAATGGGAATCATCATTTGGTTTTCTTTTGTATTTAATGATTGCTTATTTTAACTTTATATTAAAACAGAATTCTTTATTTTCATGAAGAATTATTTAATGGTTTACTTAATGAGTATTCTTTTATTTGATTTTATAGTTGTAGCTTATTTTTCCCTTCTATAAATAACATCCTTTTTTTAATATTCAAAAATTAAATTTTTTAATGTGAAGGATTCATATTTAGTCTTTTTACAGTCAATAATTTATTATTTACATTTACTTTCTTGTGCTATTTTTATTTATTTATTACCATATCATGACAAAAATGTTTTTATAAAAATAAAATTAATATTACATTCAAATATCAGCCTTTCAAGCTAATTGTGCATAAGCTTTTGCTAGTGTTAATAATAATAAATGAATACTTTCTCTCCAATACAAGATATAGTATTTATGCAGGAATGTTCCAGCCTCACGCTTTCCTTGCCAGTACTTCAGATTTGCTCATATATAAGCATTTGAGTTGCAGGAATAAGTAGATTCATTTTATTCCTGCATAAATACTATATCTTGTATTGGAGAGAAAGTATTCATTTATTATTATTAACACTCACAAAAACGTATGCACAATTAGCTTGAAAGGCTGATATTTGAATGTAATACAATTGTAACATGCACTATATAAAATAAATGCTTATTTACATAAAAATAAAATAAAAAAAAATATGGGTTTTTTTAATTGGAATTTTTCATCCTAGATACATATTCTTAAATTTGTTATTTACATTTAACACAATTTTTTTAAAAAAAAAAACAATTTGAAATTTATAAAGTATATATTTTTGATTTTCAAATTCCGATACATATAGAAATTTATAAAGTATATATTTTTGATTTTCAAATTCCGATACATATATATATATCAATTTAGTGTCTTCTATTATAATGTCTAAAATTCTACTTTTATCACATGTAATCATATACATTCCTTCTATACTATTTAAATAAATAAATTTTACTTAAATAATTATTAAATTGTTTTGACATTTTGTAAAAGATTTACTGCATTTGTATTCATTAAAATTATTATTGGTTTTATTACTTTTTCTAAAATTTTAATAATAATTTACATATTCTTATTAACTTTTATTTCTATATACAATTTTATTATCATAATAATGCAATCATTTTTTATGAATTCTAAAAAAAATGATTTGTTAGTTTTTTTAATTATATTTTTCTTTTTACTGAAATATTTTTTGCTTTTTTTAATTCTATTTATTAATATGTAAGACAAACATGAAATATTTATTTTTGGTAGATATAAGATATGTAAGACAAACATGAAATATTTATTTTTGGTAGATATAAGAGGTTCACCATGTATTTGATTATGTAAAAGCTTTTTCACAATGTTTATATCTATAAATGTATATTATTATTATTTTCCCCCCATTTTAAAATCATATTTATTATTAATGTTGATATAGAATTTTTGGTGCTAATAGAGAACCATGCTAATATATCAAAGAAAAACCTAATAAATAAATTTCATATTTTTCAGAAGAAAAAAACAAAGCATGAAAATAATATAAGAAGCAAACAGTAATTGAATGTGCTACAGTAAAATACTTTTGAGATCAAGAATAAACTTTTCTGAGCACAGGCCACATGGATTTGTGTAAGATCTAGTGGGCAACATATAAAAGCATGTTTATATTTTGCAATACGAGGTGCTAATAACATAGTATTATAATCATGCTGGAAACAAAATATAATAATAAAAAGTTTTTAATTAAGAAAAAGAGAGAGAATATGAATCTTTACTTTTATATTTTTGTAGATAAATTATAACTGAAAAAATATAAGGGACGTAATGTAAGATTTTAAGAGGAAACTTTGTTATTTATATATAAATAAAGCTAGTATGAATGACTAAAATGAACCTACATTTTGATAGATTATATATTGTGCCAAGGCCAAATTGGCACATGTATATAAAATAATTTTGTTCTAAAAAAAAAAATAATAATAATAATCTTTCGTAAAAGAAAAACGTATTTAAATGTTGAAGAGTGTATTACAGTTTGTTTTCGAAAAGATAAGAGTCAAATAGTTTTCTATCATTAGTTTTGAAATAAAAGTTAAAATTGATTCATTAAAAGAGGGGATGGGAGTATTGGTTAGAAAAGTTAAACTAAAGGTTTTATAAAAAAGGAAGTAAAGAGTTTATTACTAGTTGAAATACAATTTAAAAGCATTAAAAAAATATAAATCTCTTTTCATTCAAGCTTATTACAATAAATTATATATGTGCGTGCGAGTGTAAATAAATGTATGCGTGTTAAAATCATAGTGAAAAACACATGAAAATAAATATTGAAACGAAATGTATTTAAAAACACAGCGGTGGACTACTAATTAAAGATATGAAAACAACATGTTTTGAAATAACTACTACTAATCTTCAAAAACACGTTGTCAAAGGATTAGTTATCAATGAAATTTCGACAACACTCATTTGCTGGAGGATATTAAAACAAAAAACACTGCAGATATAAATAGCTAGATTTTTATCGGAGTTTTATTCAGTCTAGTTTCCAGTGACAGTCTTGTTTCCGTTCAGATAAAAATTTCTATTATGTATTCAGAAACAAAAATGCATTGTTGAGCAGCTTTTGGAAATATATGCTCGTGCTTCAGCCTTTTTGTCCAACAAGATCATCAAAACCTGCCTGTGAAATAATGTCTGCATAACAACTCAGAAATCCTCCTTCAAACGTTCAACTGTCTTCAAGAATAAGACCAATGGATTCGCATAAAATCTCTTCAAGAAACGTCCCAATCTAACCGGTTAGATATACTCCATCAGAAGCAGTCGACAACGAGCAACATCCACGTTCCAAAAATCCTAGGTAAACATTTATTTATTATCATTTATACGTAGTAGCCACCGCTGTAATTCGTAAAAATTCCAGATTCAAATTATATGAACTCTATCATACGTAAAATGAACTATTGATATGTGTGTTTAATTTTCAAATGCTATTAATGCTTTATTATTATATTTGTGAATGCTATATGAGTTAATATGTGCGTGATCATTATATCTGTTATTAGTTAAATTAGATAAATACCAATGTTCTACTATTAAAATCTACAAGAATGTTTAAACTAGTTTAGAAATGTTAATTTAGAATGTGTGTGTATTATATTAGATTTGTAAAGATGTTTAAATTTAGTCAATAAATGTTGGGTAATAAATTATCTTTAGACTTAATTAATGTTAATTAAAATAAAATGTCTTCAAACTTAAAGTTTATTTGTCGGTCAGTTCTTTTTACCAACCTTTTATTAATTCCTTCCACCACTAATTTTGTATAATTTTGTTATTGAATTAAAATTAGACTGAGCTAGTTTTAGGGAATGTTTCGAGCGCTGGACTATGAGCCTACTGCCCGAATACGTTAGTCCTCAGACTAGCTGGCGCCCGGGATTTACCCTGAAACAAATAAAGTACTTGGATAGTAGGGGTTTGAATCTAGCAGCCAAGGTGGGCCATTGTTGATAGTTAAAGCTATCAATAAGATCTCCCATTTTGCTCGAACGTACCGGCTCGTTCACGTAGCATTTATAAGATTATAAATGTATTATGAAGGAGTTTGAAACCGGTCAAAACTTATATATACGTATAAGTAGATGGTTTCAGCGGTTCGACCCGGTACAATATATATAGTAATGAAACCATATGTAAATGCAAATAATAGCAGCACAATTGTGCCAAGTAACTATCACCAATAGCCTTCTATTGGATTATCAATTTTATGCAAGAATGAATTGATATGAATTTTCAAACACCAAAAGCTGATAATCCAGTTACTTATTATGATGTTTTATTGATGCATCATAGCAATATAAAACTGAATGGCAGCATATAGAAGTCATACCTCGGTTAATTAAAAGCAGAGTTTATGAGATCACAGTAATTGTTGATATAGTCAACATTTTGGAGAACAGAGAACAAAAAGATACTGTAATTTAAATAAAATAATATTTAATTAACAAAATAACAGTAATTAATACATAAGTAGACTATTTACAGTTTAACTTATGAATATAAAATTATGCATAATTAAGAAAGAGAATTATCCAAACATCAACAGAAGAACAAATATGAAATTTCCAAAGATGAATCTTGGTAGGATGAATATTATCATCAACCTGTCATTAAAATTCAAATTAAATGGGCCAGCAATAGTAACAATATTCATATATAACATTCATCATCGTCATAAAGATTTATGGCAGAATTATTTAAGAAAATGCAATAAAAAATAAAGATTAAACATCTTACCAAGGGGTTTTCCATAACAGTGAGACTTCCCTAAGATATATTAATTAAATTATTTAATAGAATTGTTATGCTTATTTGCCAGTTCAATATTTTTCTAAATAAAATTTAACAAAGAACAGCTCGCTATAATACATTAACATGACATCCAGGTTTAATAGAAGTTTGTCTAATAATTATGTGCATTAAATTATATTGAAATTTTCAGTTCAAAAATTCACAGATGACTAATTTCATGAATGGCAGGCAGGTAATTAAAATGAAGAAGGAAATAAGTTATTCCAAAGAATTTTTCTTAGGCAAACATTATTTTGAAAGCAACATATATCAATGGGTGTGGAAACATGAATACAGGATGTAGTTTTGTTATCTTCAATGTTGATCTTCATGGACAGGCATCTTCTCTTCTAATTGCTAGAGATCTTCCTCATCTGCTTTTAACTACTGACTTAATTGAATGTCAATAATTGTTTTATGTATGTATTTTAAAATTGCTCATAAAAATCAGATGTTGCTTTTTGCTTACATAAATATTTTCATTGAATTTCATAAGCAACAGAGATTAAGATAAAAGTATTTAGGGTTTAAATAAGGCTTTCTTTATGGAAAGTTTACAAATAGAAGTAAGCAAATGAAAACTAGAAATAATTATTGTCTATTTTTAATCTGAGATAAATATAATATTTACAATTGAATTGCTATATTTTGTTTAAATAAATACAAAAAAAAAAATACATTTATACATTCAAAATGAAAATTTGATGTAGCAAAACTTTATGTTTATTATGCTATATATTACATATAATCAAATCATTTATTATTACTTGAGACTGCATCATCTTAATATATATATATGTATACTAATTTTAACTTATCTTATGATAATACATAAAAGAAAATAGCAATAATACTTCAATATATAAAAAATATCATTTCAAGTAGTTTATTTATCAAGACTCATTTCTCTTCAAGCTTTCGTCAAATTATATATATATAATGGAATATTTTCTTTTTAATATCTTCTTCCTATTATTATTAAGTGATATCAAGTCAACATTGATTGCTACAATTCTGTCTTTTCATAAAATTTGTAACAGTATATAAAAATAGTTTATTGACTAGTTTCTTGCACACAATTTGAAATTAATTATAGCTGTTGACATAATTGTAATCAACTGTCGCTAATATACTATAATGCTATTTAATATAGATATTAATAATATTAATGAAATAAGAAACAATACGATAAAAAAAAGCAGCTCTATACTTAAGTTTCATCTGAAGAAACTTGAATAATCAATGATTATTAGATTATAAAGCATTTAAATCTCCATCTTAAAGTTTTGGATCCAAACCTATCTCCTTAGAAAGATATATAGATCTGGCTCTAGATCAGTAATTTAACTTTGTATAATTTTTTTGACCTAGCCATAATGTTAATAACAAATCATTTAATTTTTAGTTTATACAATATATGATAAAAGATCAGGTCTGCTCTAGTGCCACCTATAGTAAGCTTGGGTAACAGTGATTACCAGATATTAGTGGGTGTAAACTTCAATGTAAGCTTTTGAATTTAAATCAACCTTCTTAAATAGTTATATAAATCTAGCTCTAGGTACCTTTTTTTGTCCCAACCAGGAAGGTTAATAACAAATTATTTAAATTTTAGGTTAGACATTCTCTGTTTTTAGCTTGAATATAGTAAAATGAAGGTAAATATGATTGTTAGATGCATAACTACATTATTTCCAACTGTAAATCCAAATATTGATAAACCAATCTAGAGATGGGAATTTAAATACACTATAAAGTGGTAATTCATTATTATCCCAGTTTACTATATATGACATTAGAGAACTTCTTTTATCAAATATTGTGCAAGCTAAAGAGTTAAATGATTTGTTGTTATAAGAAATAATCTTACAAAGACTTAGGAAATGGGTAAAATTCAGAACAATTTTAGCATAAGATTAGTTATAACACCTTTCGATATAAAATCCATATTCATTCATTATGATGCTATGAGATTTTTTTCATTTTGTAGATGTATATTTATTTCATACAGTGTATGCATTTAATTAGCTCATAAATATAAGTATTTAATTAGGATTCTTTATTACTGTAGCTAGATTTTCTTTTTAGTGTTAAATTTCATTATTATTAATTTAAAATAAACTGCAATAGAGAATTGTCAGTGCAACACATTAAACACTTTAATATGATAAAAATTTCAGACTTTTTTTAATTTAACAAATTTAATAGAAAACCATTATCACAAAAGCACTAAAATGCACAATGTATATTTACAAAGAATTGTATTTTTATAAAAATAAAGCTTTTTAAAAGATTAACTATTTAAAACAAAAAAAGCTAATAAATGAAGCAATTTTTAATATCGTTTCTAATACTGAGTTACAAGCCAAATGAACTTGCCTAATGTTGAGTTTTAGAATCCAAATTAACATTAAAAAACACAATTAAACTCATTTCAAATATATTTTTTAACAATATCAATGCTCAATTTTTCTTCTTTTCATAGGTTTTTTGATTCCACTGATTTTTATTTATAATCATTTTCTTATGAGAATACAATATGGATATTTTTACTATATTAAAAATATTTGTTAATAATAGTTTTATAATTTTCATTATTATCATTTTTGTTCCTTCAAGATCATCTGTAACATTAAAAAAATAATACATAAAGAAATATAATTAGATTCTATATTTTACACAAAGGTTTTGTTAGATGCAGTGACCAAAAAATAAGACTATTGTAGGAAGATATCTCCATTTCAATATGCTATTCTTGTAACCATGCATTATAATAAAAATCTCTCGCTGATTATAAATCATTCCACAGCAAATGTGAGTCCACATAGACTAGAATTTGGTAGATATAATCAAATACCATTGGATTAGTTCAAGATTGCAGCTAATACAAATTTATGCCTAGATAGCAGATATAATGTGAATGCAACATTCGAATGAACAAGAGAATAAATAGTACAGAAAAATTATTGATATCATTGTTCCACAGTGGATATAAAATTCAAATATATAGATAGTGTATATAAGCAGAAATAATAATGCTCTATAATTATCAACATTGCATGCTCTCATTTTCATGGTTCAATATTCAGTATAATTTATATTGAAAAAAAAATTAAAATATGAAAAAACTACAAACCAATAACTGAATTTTTTTTTGGCTACATCTGATGCCTGTTTTTCGGAAAATTTTTCAATGGATTCATCATGAATAGAAACAGAATGATGAGTCTTATTTCATTTGAACTTATATTTCTCTGCCTGCAGATATTATATTGCAATATTAGGAGGTCAAAAAAACTATAAAATTTTAAGATGTGTTATCATAAAAAAAATTACATACAATGCTGTACATTAAATCAAAAATGAATACCTGAGATAATTTAAATAATTTGGTGTTGATTATTATTGTGAATATAATCACTTGGAAAAGTTCAAGCGATATATATACAACTCAGTATATATCAATATATATTTCAAATAAATAATTACAATCTTGAATTTCATAGAAATTACTAAAAACAATTTCAATATTCTTTTTTTTTTTTTAAATAAACTTTTAATGACATTAGTCTAAATTAAATTTTATATAACATTAAATAAAGTGGTGCAAAAAAGCAAAAATTATATGTGTAATAATAATACATGTGTGTTATATATATAATTTATCACAAAAGTCCCACACACCATTACAGATCACTTTTCATCAAATCTTAATCTTGTTCTCTTCAAATACTCACAAGTATTGATTCCCTGTTTAGTTATTCTTACTTTAGTTATAGCTTCTTTATTGTATAACCTATTTCAGTTATTCTATTTCTCCTTTTTCTTCAATTAACATACATGTTATGCAAATTCAATATTCCTTTTTTTTTTTAATATATCAAACTCTGTTACTGTCATTAACATTTGTTAATTTAATCAATGTTTCATTTTATTATCTATTAATTAAATCTCATTTTAAGCCAATAAACATCACATGACCACCATCTCTTATGCTTGTGTATAACTGTTGTTTAAACAGGCAAAACTCACTATATGTATGCCACACACAGCAAGCTACAGTAATCAATGGATGCCAGAAGAACCAAAGACACCAAAATGTATGGGAACTGAACTGGGTTCAGACCCATATAACTATATAAGCTGATGGGCTTGAATAGGAAACATTAAGGTGTTTTCAATTAAGACTCATAGTTTTGTAGTTAAATGGAGATAAAAGGTGGTTGCTGGAGGGTTGCATTAGATCCTAAGCTCTAGATGCAGTGCTCTCAGATCCAAGGCTCCTAACTGACAAAGGCCACAAGCCAGAAACTAGTCTGGGGATATTGGATGAGTAGGCACTAGATGGGGATTTTATGCACAAGCCTTCTGGCATCCATTGATTACTCTAGCTTGCTGTGTGTGGCATACGTATAGTGAGTTTTGCCTGTTTTAAATCTCATCTTTTTTTTTTTTTTTTTTGCAATTCTTATTCCAATTATATTTGTCTAGCTTTATCCTCAATTCATAACCACTCATCATTTTTTTAACAGTCTATTTTTTTTTCACTCCTCATCATTTTATCAATTATAGTTTTTCTTATTAACCTAAAATTAAACTTTAGCTCTCTCTCCTTATGACCTAATTTAAATATAAAAGCTTATTTTAAATAATTGCTACTTTCAAATGAAATTATGCTTTAAAACTGATTAATTACACATATATGAACATTTTTTTCTATAAACATTTTCTTTTAAATTAATCAATGTTTACAATTATTTATTATTTTAATTTTTATTATTATCACTTTAATTCAGCAATTAGTACATTGTAATAGAATCTTTACAAGCAGTTAATATTTTAATATCTTAATATTTTTCTTAAACTTGTTTTGGATTAATACTCATCTATAATTTTATGTGGAAAGATATATTCATTTTTTACAATACATTTTTTGTACAGTTTTCATATTTTTTAATCTAAAGATATAATCTATAATATATCCTATTGCAGCATTTTAATGCTATTGTTCAGTTTTGACATGCATATGTTCCATTTCATCACTGTGATATATAATAATGATCTTCAATTTTTATTAATGTATTAGCTTTTTATTATATATATATCAAAAGTCTCAGCTCCAGACATTTATTTTAATTAAAAATACTGACATTCAAAAATCAAATTAAATTAAGTTTATGTGTAAATAAATTATTTTTTAAAAAATACTTAAATTGTCACCATTAACAGGAACACTAATTAAAGTTGAACAGCATTGGCATATGTTTCTCAAAACAGTTTTCAGTCTTGCAATCATCAACCCATGACTCATAAAATTATGATATAAAATCATTGTTATTCCATTCTGCTTCCAAGAAATCTCTAATTATGGCATTCTTATCCCAAAATAAAACACTACCACACCTCCTAATAGTTTTGCAATTTCATTTAAAGATCCTAAAATAATTCAGTTTTGCTTTTTACTTTTAAGCATGTTAATTTAAAAATTACTACAGATGAGCAGGATTAGAAATGAATTTTGGAATAAGTAGTAGAAATCTACTCAAGATAATACATTTTTCAAGAAATCTTCAATGAAAAAAAGTTCTTGATTAGAAAATAAAGAAAAGGTATGTAAAATGCTATATATATATATTCAAATACACTGTACAAACTTTAGGAATAGAAATGAAGAATAAAAGATCCTGGGGATGATATGAAATAATATACACAAGAGAAATAACCCCTTGAAAAAATATTCTAATGGTGCAGCAGAAAAAAAATGAATATACCAATAATAACAGGAACAAAAACATAATCAAATGAAAAACAAAATTTGGAAACAGATATCAGTTTTCACTTCAAATATCTCAGATTATTCACCATAAAAGATAATACTTTCTATCATATCATCATATAGTAATATCATATAAGCTTCTCAATATATACAATCTATCATCATCATCAACCATTATCAATCCACTGTAGGATGAAGGTCTCTCCAAGTTCAATCCATCTTCTCCGATCTTTAGCTTCTCTTCTCTTCTCTACATCACCCATGCATACTATTTTATGTCAAAATATACAGAAAAAAACTCTGTATTGAATTGTTGTCTATTAAGTAAAAATTTGCCTGACTACATAAATTTTTTCATATCGTGTTTTTCTACTATGGAAATAAAAATATTCCACAATTGATGCATTGTCACAATAACAATAGACTATCCCCTAACTATCACTTCTATTGAAAATTAATATAATTTTTATCTTAATGCAGATAAAAAATAATATATATATATATGCTTTTATTTAATTTGATAAACAGTGCATTAAAAATCAAAATTATTTTTTGATTTTTAGTGTACTAATATCAAATAAAAGTGTTTTATAAAATATTCATTATGTTTTAATATTCAAACATTTTGCAATGGATATTTTGTAATTATTCATATTCAAATTTAAAAACTGAGAATCTAAACAATGTTGCTCTTTTTCTAGTATTTGAAATGAAATTTGCATATCTTAAAATTGCTTACAAGAATTTTATGTTTATGATTAGCAGCATTAAAAAAAAAAAACAAGTTTAAATTAATCAAGAAAAATTAAGATTTCTTCCTTCATTTCATTTTCTTTCTATTTTAATTAGCTATAAATACTTTTTGGTGAATTATTCATGAAATTCAAAGTATATTTTAAAAAATATAGTACCATCTATTGTGCATGAAAACTTGCCAAAATCATAACACAATTCAGCCCACCAACATCATTAGGCTAATCAATCTTAAAATATTGCAATATCATCAAATACCAACATGTGTAAAAAATTTGAAGAAAATCTGTTAGAAATATATTAAAAACTAGTTACAATATTTAACCCAAATAAATAAAGAAACAGAATTTCTAAGTTAAATAAAATCATTTACAAAATATTTGTGTTGCAGAATAAATTTCCATTGACTCGTAAATCGAAAGATTTCGCAAGTATTAATGTGTAATAAGAAACGTGGACTTAATCAGTGAAGTATTTAATAGCTTCACGCTCTTAGATCTAACCGCTTTAGCTTCACCTATTTAAATAGAAAGTAAGTTGAAGTAAAGAAGGGTTTCCCTCTTTTCTTCCAAAGTGTAAGCTTGTGGTTAAGACCTGTAGATGACCCTAATATCACATTTTATACACATATTTTTAAGGTTTAAAGCCTTAGTAAATATTACTTATGTAATCAACGTGTGTTTAAATAAATTTATAATTACAACTTTAAATTATCGTAATAGATTTCTAACTATAAGATCTTTCCATTGACTTGTAAATCGAAAGATTTCACGAGTATTAATGTGTAATAAGAAATGTGGACTTAATCAGTGAAGTATTTAAAAGCTTCAGCTCTTAGATCTAACCGCTTCAGCTATTTAAATAGAAAGTAGGTTGAAGTAAAGAAGGGTTCCCCTCTTTTCTTCCAAAGCATAAGCTTGTGGTTAAGACCTGTAGAGGTCCCTAATATCGCATTTTATACGCATATTCTTGAGGTTTAAAGCCTTAGTAAATATTACTTACATAATCAATGTGCGTTTAAACAAATTTATAATTACAACTTTAAATTATCATAATAGATTTCTAACTATAAGATCTTTCCATTGACTCGTAAATTAAAAGATTTTGCGAGTATTAATGTGTAATAAGAAACGTGGACTTAATCAGTGAAGTATTTAATAGCTTACGCTCTTAGATCTAACCACTTCAGCTTCACCTATTTAAATAGAAAGTAGGTTGAAGTAAAGAAGAGTTCCCCTCTTTTCTTCCAAAGCGTAAGCTTGTTAAGACCTATAGAGGTCCCTAATATCGCATTTCACACGCATATTCTTGAGGTTTAAAGCCTTAGTAAATATTACTTACAGTAGGAAAGAAACTACATTCAATGTATAATTAGTATTTAAATTAAAATATAAATAAAAGCTTTAATACAAAAGAAAAATGGGATGCAAACTTATTTACTGTATAGTTCATACATATTAAGAAAATAAAAATATATTACTTGCAAGAGTACAGAATAAAATTGTGAAGAGCCCTCAGTGTATCAGTTTAACAAGAAGATAAATGGTGTCTGGAGATAATAAAACTGAGATCAAAAATGTTTAATATCACAGTAACTTGTACAAGATTTAGGATAAAAGCAAATGCATAAAAAATTAACATCTTGAAGATAGATCAGAAAATGAAAATCAAGGGCAATGAATTAGTAAATCTGATGAGCGAATGTAAAGATTTGTGATGATAAATAAATAAGATATAGCAAACAAAAAAAAAGATATTAAAATACAAAAATTTAATAATTTTTTGTACGAAATCTGTGTATATCAAATATATTCATGTAAGAGTATATAAAAATATTAAGCCAATAAACATCACATGATCACCATTTCTTATGCTTGCTTATAACTTATTAAAACAGGCAAAACTTTTCATACAGTATTGTCACTCGGTGCAGCCAGAATAATTAATGGATGCCAGAAAGCTTGTGCATAAAATTTCCAAGCCAGAAACTAATCTGGGGATATTGGATGAGTAGACACTAGATGGGATTTTATGCACAAGCTTTTTGGTATCCATTGATTACTCTGGCTTGCACTGAGTGGCAATACTGTATGGAGAGTTTTGCCTGTTTTAATGTAAATATATATATATGTGACTGAATGTAATTTTTAATAAGAAATCTCCATATATATAACTGAAACTATTTGGTAAGCATATCATACATATGCAACCAAGTCATTTTGAAAAAGATAATTGGCTGTATTTTTTTGTTGTTGCTGTAAATGCACAGACCAATATCTTTCCAATGAAAATGGTTAAAAAAAAAGAGCTAACATTTGAAAATGATTACATACACTTTGTTCAGAACTTAAATGAAATTGATTTAAAAAATTTCTAGTCAGGAATAATAATAATAAAAATCTAATCATTTATTGCTTAGAATTTCATAAGTTTGGAGCAACAAAAAAATGACAGAATTGAGCTGTGAACCACAGACTTAAGCTCCAGAGTTTATCATTCTTTCTCTATACTATACTATGTATAGACATTGCAATGAGAAATATAATTCAACTGAATGCATTTGCTTCAAAACATGCAGTGAAAAAATATGGCAGATCACCTTTTTCAAAAAAAAATTGGAATGCAGAATAAATAGTTTACAATCACATAAACAGAGTTGCCTAAAAAAAAATACATTCATTTGTACCCTTTATTCATGAAAATATTTGACTATATATATAAAATCAAAAACAGCAATATAAATATTCAAAAAAATGAAAAACTTAAAATGTGGATAACTAGCAAAACAGAAAAAAATAATTAAAGAATATCTCTGGATTAAAAAAAGTCATAATGATATTAGAAAATAATATTGTATTGCTGCATTATAAGGAAATATGATAGAAGATTAAGATGACGGCCATTTTTTATTTTTTTGAAGAGCAAGAAATAAAAACCTATAGAAAAAGTGATCTAATGTGTGTGTGGTGGTAATACAAATGAAAATTTTAATAATGAATTTCATATTTTTTTCAAAGTTAATTTTCACAACTGTGAATGCAACATTATTGATGCTGTGTATTATATACATATGATATACATAGATATACACATAACTATATATATATAATACAGTTTATAAACATGTATTTATTCATCACACATACATGTAAATTAAAAACACAGCCCGTAAGATTCCAAGGAACCAGATCTGGGAAACTGGCAATTAGATTCAACAAACATTTTCCGAGATAAATATTTTTTGAGTTGGCAAGGAATGGGCAATGCCATTATTTTTTCATCATATTCAACAGTGTAATGAAAATGTTTTTGGATAGCAATTCTGCACAAATGTTTAAGCCTTTCAGGAATTGATGAAATATACCACTCGGTAAATTCCGGATCAGAAGAATCAACAACCAAATGGTTTACACGCAACCAAGTGGCTAAGTTAAGAGTATCACATCCAGCCATTATCAGGAGCTTTATTGCAGGTAACTGCAAAAGAAAAAGTTCCTTTCTGGCAGGAGTTAAACTAAGAGCTTGCATACAGCAATACAAAGGTGTATTTTTTCTTGTATCTCCACGGTCAACATCACTTTTTGCTTTTAACAAAACATCTGTAATATCCTTAAGACCCCAAAGAATGGCATAATGCAATGGTATTTTTCCAATACTATTGGATGCATTTACAACAGCTCCAGCACCAATAAGAATACTTACAGTTTCAGTATTATTATGTACCAAGGCGTTCTGCACACATATATGTAAAGGTGTGTTATTGAACTGGTCACAAGAATGAACATCTGCTCCTGCAACAGAAAAATTACAAAAACATTATTAAAAAGATAATTGTATGGTTAAAAGCTAGGAAGGTCATGTGATATTAAAATGCCCTATTAGTAGTTGAACACAATGATCCCAGCTGAGAAGCAAACCTGGAACTCCAATTCTAAACCCAGTATCGCATTAAACTGCACCAGCATTCAAAACAATAATCAAATCCCTATAACAAAAACACAATGATAACTTTAATAATAATGCTTTTGCAAAATATTTTGCTTTCACAAGTATCGTACTTTGAATAAATGATAAAAAATCTGTCTCTCATGTTCAATGATGAGCAATTCTTACAAGTCTATACACTTAACAGTATTTATAATTATGCAAAAAATTATAGCAGTTATAAAAAAATATTCTAAAAGACTGAGTAATAAAAATCAAAAGAGGAATATAAAATAGACTGCATACATGTTCAATAAAGCTTGTCATGTATTTTGGTGAGGGATTTTTTTTTTCTATTAAACAGTATTCAAAGTGAAATAGTTGTGAAGTGTTTTAAAAAAAATTAAGTATATAGGAACATTTTTTACCATCTCTATACCATTTACTATAAACTTTAGTGATGCAAGATAATTGTGCTTATTAAATCTCTATCCTGGGCTTGAACCAGTGCGGCTGAAGGTTTAGAATCTAATGCATCCACTTCCAGCACCTAAGTGCTGGAAAGTGGATGCATTAGTCTGGAGATATTGGATAGGACACACAGGATAGGGATTTAATAAGCACAATCATCTTACACCTATCATTATTCACTAAAGCTTACAATAAGTGGCATAGATATAGTGAAAAAAATTATGCCGCTATAACAGCAATATGTAAGCTAGTCATATTTATGGAGTCATAACATTTTATTGGTTTAAGTATATAGGAATAAGAATGCAGTATAAACAAACAAATAGTTGGTTCTGCACTAATAGCAAGTTGCAAATTCATCTTATGTAACAGTATTTATTTAAATGCTTTTGCATAGCGTTTCTAGCTAAAAAGCTATAGCCATATTTAAAGTAGTTCTTATTCTCAATCTGATAATTATCCAAGCTAAAAATAAATGACAAGTTTTTATCTCTTACTTGCTGATAAAATATCAGTTTTTGCCCCATTAATTGTTGTTGTACCAAAATCTTTATAGTTTGTATTAAAATATATAAATTCTTCTTTTGAAATTGCCAAAAACATAATTGTTAACAAATATTTTTTTGGGTACTCATCTTTTAGCTAAAGATGCCACTCTATGGCGCAGTTTTTGCGCCAAAACACAAAAATGCTGTTTCCGCGGCCGACACGTTTGAACTAGTGTTTTCTATAATACAACTTTTTTGTTGTGCTACAGAATGCAGGCCACTATGTCGCGTCGCAGTACAGCATGTATGTCGCATAGCAGCAAATACATTTTCCGAATTCGCACAATTTATAAAATAATTACGGCTTGATGAGATAGTTTGTATTTGAATTGTTGTTTTCATTGGATTTTTTTTTTATTTTAAACTATTGAAATGTTCAGATTTTTTAAAGCAATAATTATAAGACTTTTTACAACGTACTGTATTGAACTTTTATTTGGGAAAATGTTAAATATCTATGTTTTTATTGAATTGCAATTAGGTAACGTGTCAAGTAACGTACTGTTAGTAACATTCCACGAGACAAAGAAGATTCTACCGTCTGTATATTTTTGAAGTAAAAAAGAGCAGTACGAAAAAAATATCCAGTAAAAAAAGTCCAAATATATAGGTTTTTTTATAAATTTAATAAAAAGCAAATATTATAAACATGTTTAATAAGTAAAGAAGACATTTGTATGTGTTTGTTGTTGTTTAAAAAAGTTTGAGTTTCTTTCTTTTGTCCAAGTACGGTTACGATTTT
Organism: Epiperipatus broadwayi; assembly: GCA_028023455.1. Taxonomy (NCBI): domain Eukaryota; kingdom Metazoa; phylum Onychophora; class Udeonychophora; order Euonychophora; family Peripatidae; genus Epiperipatus; species Epiperipatus broadwayi. The sequence continues at coordinate 6,802,608 of JAQFVV010006214.1, read as the reverse complement.
GAATTTTTTTATTTTAGCATTACAAACAGAACACTAACCCTAAAGCTAACCGTAACAACTTTTACTTTTATTACGATTATTATTTTTTAGTTAAACAACAACAACAAAAAGTCGTAACACAAGTAAAAAAATATCCGATAGAAAATTGATAAAAAAAAGCTGTAACACAATTTAAAAAGTATACGATATAAAAAACACGAATCAAATTGTAATTTTTTGATTTTATTTTACATTTATTATTATCATTTAAATTGTATATGTTAATAAAAAATAATATTTAAAAAAGACGATTTTGTTTTGTTTTTATTTTCGCATTACAAAAAAGCACAGAAAAATTATTAAAATCAACGGCCCGTGAATGTTCATATTTTATAGTTTTAGCGTGAAAACGGCGCCATCCAATGGCATCTTTAGCTATAAGACAAGCAGCTTTTTGTGTGTGAAATTGAATGTCACTGACAGTTTCATGACATATTTATATAAATATGTATTATATGTGTTCAATTAATTAAAAAATGAAAGTATTAAAAATTTACAAATACTTTTACATGAGTATATTACATATGTTCATATATATAGCAACCACATGTAAATAAGAATGGCCATTCCAACTCCAAGGAAAAAAAAATTGCTCTAGAAATGACTTTTGCAAAGATTATACTAATCAATCTGTGAACCACAAATACATCCACATATAGAACAAATTGGTACATTTTTCCATTTGATATTTTTCAATGTTGTCTTTTAATTTTTTAGCAGAAAATATTTCTGAATTACTTAAATCATGTCTAATTATAACTTTCCAAGATATTCTATTCTTTGTCACATCTTTTCAATGGAAACAATACTTCTTTAAAATGTATTTGAGATAATTCTTATAATACCTGATATAGACTATGCTCAAGTTCATCATAAAACACCTTATAGGAAGTCTTGCATTGTCATTCATTGTACATATCCAATCCTATGAGGATATGATTTTACAATAGTGGATTCTATAACATCACTCAACAAATTTAAAAATATAATGATTAGCTTTTAAAATTTTACAGAACATTCTTAAATCCAAACTCTGATTTATAATAATATCAATAAACTAAGCTTAATTAAATACTAACAGAGCTAAAAGAATGGTTGGTATCATTCCATTCTTTTTTTGTACTTTATTATTGACATCTGACTACTGATTAATCATACTTTATTAGTAGCAATTACTTCTGTGTCACTATTCAAGCAGTATGTAATTACTCTGTGTTACATGTTCTTATGCTACTAATTCTATGCTATACTGGGTTTCTTTTTTTTGTAATATGATAAAAATATTGCGATTTTTAACATTAGTAAAATACTTCAAATTTTAAAAAAACAATATAAGTAAAGCAAATATATATTTCTTTAAATGCATGGTTTATTGTATATGAACATATACAATAAACCATGCAAGCAGTTTCACTGATAATGTATTACATTGGACTCTTGTATTTTCAGGATTAATGTAATACATTTGTCCATTTCTATAAATATTACAAATATATTGCCTGATTAGACCAAAATTGAAGTAACTATACTCATAAATACTTTGATCTACTAACAACTCTTGACCAAGCAGTAATGGTAATTTGTTCTCCTCTTAACAATTTTAATGAATCTTTATAACATCAATAAAATGCATTATAAGATAAATAAAAAAAATCACTCATTTTTACAAATATATTAAGTCAGGCATCGGCAAACTGCAGCTCTTGCACCAAAATATAGTTCCTTGCCCCCAATCGTGACTATTTTTATCATGATAAACATAAAATTATTTTTTATTTATATAATTTGTAAATAAATATTTTGATGACTCTAGGAGAGGAAAAATGTGCCTGTCAACATTGTTTTTTGAATTCAGTATTAGAATATTGGGGTACTGTTCTATTAGCCACTGTACATCGCTTGATGGCGCTATTTCTGTGCAAAAACACAGAAGTATGCTGTTTATGCGGCACAAAATATCCTGCCACATGCCAAACAATGTGTGTGTGGGAAAGAGATGAGAATTTGCAGGCAAAGCTGGAAGTTTGTGTGCTATTCCCGTGCCTGCAGGCGAACCATCTCAATTCAAAAAAGGACGTAGTTTGAGGGTTCAGCCACATGATTGTCAACCACCGGTACAACTTTGCTGACCCAGCACAGGTGTCCACACGCAAACCATCAAGTGGCTGTGGGGGCTATTGAAGTAGCAGAATAAAAAACAGCATGGCACAGTCCGCCAATTCTTTTTTTTTGTTGTTCAAATTATAAGCAAGAACTTGTTGTTTTCAATAAAGTTGTTATTGGAATCAATGTGTGTTGTTGTTGTGATTTCTTTGTAACACAAACATCAATCAAAATATTTTTTTTTACTTCAAAAAAAAAAAAAGAGGCGGCTGATTACTTTTATAATGAAGTGCTTTTTGTTTTATTTTTGTTTAAACATTTAGTTTAGTATTAGAAGAATAACGTAAATGGATCGGCCTACTTTAGTATTAGAATAACATAAATTATAAGTAAGAAGTTGTTGTTTTCAATAAAGTTGTTTTGGAATCAATGTGTGTTATTGTTGGGATTTCTTTGTAACACAATCATCAATAAAAATAGTTTTTTTTTCTTCAAAAAATATATAAAATAAAGAAGGCGGCTGATCACTTTTTTAATGAAGTGTTTTTTTATTTTATTTTTGTTTAAATGTTTAATTTAGTATTAGAAGAATTATGTAAATTTGAAGGGGGGAAAAAAGTTGGCCTGCCTACTTTAATATTTATTTAAAAGATCGGCCGACCGAGAAATATTATATTGATATGCTTCTTGACAGAAACAGCACCATCAAGCAATATACAGTGTCTAATAGAATAGTATGAATATTGTATATGATGAATATTTAAATATTACAAATTTGTGAATAAATCAAACTATAAAAGTGATTTTTTGTTATTATTATTTTATTTTTAAGAGAATTATTTTCATTAGAATATATATATATATACAGATTCTATTATTAAAATAAATATTCAAATATATCCACAGCCATTCAGAAATTTGTATTTTTCATGAAGATATTTTCCATCTCTTTCCTTGTGGTTCTTGAATTTGTGTTTTCTTGGGGGGGGGGGGGGCTCTGCATTTTAAAAGTTTGCCATATTGAACTATAAATTCTCTTCTGTTAATATAGGTTTCCTTTATCTTTTTTTTTTTAAATTAAAAAAAGAAAGAAATCATCTTCAATATGTTAAATAAAAGCAAATATATAATAAGCACTAACATCTTATTGGATTATCACATGTATATAATTTTAAAAAATCTATCAAATTTTATTCATTTACACTCTTCACAAATCTTTATTCAATTTATCTTACAATTTCAAGTGTCTAGCAGTCTCCTTCACAACTATAAAACACAATTACATTATACTATTTTTACACAAATATACAATAACTTAACTTCGAAAATATTCATAAATATACACATTTATTTATATATTTAGCAATATTTAAGCAACATTTTTAATACACACACTATATACATACATATATCATTTTTTAAAAAAATTAATAATATTTAACGTACATGGGCATACATATAGATCCTACATATATTTATATAACCATTACAGGTAGGCAAATAGCTAGAACTAGGTTTGAATGAATCTCAATTTGCGATCTGACCAAACTCTAATTTTTATTTATTTATGTAGTACGATCACCCAAACCCTCAAGCACCGAATTACTATACCTGAATATCCACTATCATAAGGCACATCTTCAATATAAATACAATTTATAAACTAAGACACATGGAAGTGAAATTATCAAATCAAACTTTTATTAAGTTTTATAATAATACGTGAAATGATGTATCTAAACGAGATGATCCTCTTTTCACCTTTTTTTCTCTGCTCTGCCCTCCAATTCTCTTTACATATGCCATTCCTCAATATAATCTTTGAACATTTATTCTCATCCGAAGGAATATGCTTACATCCCCTTTTAGGGATTGGCCGAGATACGAGGTGCTTCCCGAGATCCCCATTCAAATAAAAGTATCCTGCCCTAAACATATTATATAATTGAGCACTATCTCATTGGATCAACTCAAACCCTCACTCTTTAGGTAAATTGAAAGAACTAACAATTCTAAGTCGATAACAAGTATCTCTGTGGCTCTATTGTCAACTAGATCGTCTCTCAACTATATAAACTTATGCACATGCATAGCAAAACAAAATGTATAAAAACAAATGTAAAATTTATAAAAGCTAATATGATTTCAAACTAATATTAACACATATACTTAAGATACCCTATTACCAAGTTCTGTTGAGAGAAATGCTAATTTCCCCAAATATACTTTATTAGAGGGTATGCAATGAATGTCTAAATTGTATAAATATAAAAAAAAAATCAATAAGGTCATAGTTAACTTCAAGAAACAGTTCATAATTACCCATTCCGTTGCAGTACTGTTATTGTTGACTGAATTGGTGTCGATCCTCTATATCACACTAAACTGGTGGCTATCTGAACATTGAATTCAATCATGAGTGAAAAGTTCCTGGTGTTTGAACCATGGAATTGCAGGATTCTTGCATAATCTGTATTGTCCTAGCTTATAATGGTAACCTTGGCTAGCTGACTGGCACCTTTCCTTCTAAGGTTTATCAATTCCGGTGACGATATCAGGCTCAGCAAAGAAGATAGGGCTTTCTGGGAAAACATTGTAGATTCACTGTGGTCTTTGTATAGACTGTCATTCAACACATACTGCTTACTAATCTCCATCTTTTCACTTTCTTCTCCGCTCTCCTTTCCCTGCCTTGAGGTCAGCTGTCGTCTGCTCCCTTCTACTTACCTTTCCTCCTTTCTATTACTTTCTTTTATAACTCATTCACATCTTTTCTGAGGTCCTCAATCATGATTCTCATTTCCCTAATTTCTTTTTTATCTCTCATCATAATTTGTTTTAGTTCAGCGATAGCTTGTAATACATCTACAATTTGACTAGTTCAGGGATTTTAACATCATCTCTGGGCTTTCTATAAAACTTCCATCTTTGCTCATTCTTTTTTTTTTTCTTTTATTAATACTCTTTTTCGATGTAAATCTCAAAATATCCCCCCCATTCTATCTCACCCTTTTGTTTAACCCTCAATGTTTTCTATTTTCTGCAACCCTTCTCAGGCCAATCTCATTGTTCCTCAAGCCCTACATATTAGGAAACCATTTTCTAACTTTCATAATTAAAATATTTCAGCTTAAATAATTAGTAGAAAATTTTTAAAAGCTTGATTATAAGGAAAGATATTAATTTTTTTAGCTAATTAATATAAGATAGATAGGTGCACACATTGTACAATTTAAGACAAATAAACTAAAACCAATATGTTAAACTACTAATATATTTCTACATGATATGGAAAAATACCACTTCAACATATATATATTGTGACCCTGTGCTTTTGCAGATTGTCTTTATTGAGTACTTCAGCTTGTAAATTTATGCTATTTTTTAAAAAAATAATAAATAGAGAAAAAGATGATAATATTTATTGTGTAAATTGTTATCTAACTCTTATGCATTAATATTTTTACTTTATTTAGTTCATTATGAGTATGAAATAGATATCTTATAAATTAAAAGCTGTTACAAAGATATAATTCTAGTACTAAAAGATGTATGCTTTAGGCTAAAAGTTAATATTTAATTTATGTATATACTTTAAAAGACAGGAAGCTAGATAGAGTTAATTTTATAGTTAAAGTTTAAAAAATATTGACGGATAGTTTATGAGTAGTAAAATACAATTATTTAATTGTTTTTTAGAAAAATTAATAATTTGGTTAAGTTCTTTTATATGGTAGACTTTAAAAAGTGTGTCTGAATAAAGCTTATTAATTTTATTTAAATAATATTAAATTGTTTAAAAAAATATGTTAGTGATTAAGATAGATTTAATTTAAAAAAACGTAATTTCCTATGTACATGTGTGTGTGAAAAGAATCCATGTGCATGTGTGTATTTTTGATTTTTTGGTTTTAATTGCCAAGATATTTAATTTTAATCATTAAATATTTGAAAATAAATATTTAGTTAAACTCAGACATAAAAGGGTTAAAAAATTTAAATAAAAATTTCTGATAAACTTAAGTAAAAGGTGATATTTTATTTTAAAAAAAATAAAAAATTATTTCTTTTATTTTTATTAATTTTATTATTTAACAAAATTCAGTTAACCGTTTCTTCAGTTTTGGTCATTAAGATCATGTGGATCAAAGAATGTAGAACAAAGTTACATAATTTTTACTAATTACTTCTGCGTCTTAATTGAATTTTTTTTTATGGGCATATATTACTTGTTGATATCTGTCAATGGAGATATAAAAGATGGGGATTGTCACTGTACTGGGCTGCTTCTCCTGCTTCATCTCCTGACTAATCACTGCTGTGTTGATATTTTACGGTGTACTGCAATCTTCTCATCTTTAAATAACTGTAATAATTTTCTTTAATGGTTTTTTTTTATTATTATCTAAGTGTTAATTTACTAAAATTTTATATTTTGTTGACTTGAAATGCAATGCTGGACAACTTTTATAAGATATTTTGTTTTTATTGCCAGAATTCAATTTGAACTCTCTAAATTATTAATAACATGCTTTGAAAGAATAATCAGTTTATAATGACTTAATTTTGTCAATTATACTTTGAAAGAAATTATGAAAGAAACCAGGTGATATTTTCTTTTATATTAATTTATAAACCATGCTGGACATTGTATTATTTTACTCTTCGCTATTGTGTTTCACTTTTAGGAGAAAGAAACTAAAGTTAAAAAAAAAAAAGCTATTAAAAATTTGATTTGAAGATAAACAGTTATATTAATTATTATTACTACTTATTAATGCTAAAATGCTAAATTTGCATTAACTTCAATGAATATTTTGAAATACTCACTCAATATAAAATTTACAAGAACAAATAAACTGTCATCTTTGATACAGAAGAAGTTTCAAAATATGCTTTGCTTTTCTCTGTATTTTGCTAAGAAAAGGAAAATACTTGGGAGAAAATTGAACAAAAGAAATTTAAAAATAAAAAAAAGCTTTATAGAAAAATAGTTTGCAGATATAACAACAATGGACATTCAATAAATGTGTTGTGTTAAATTGTGAACTGTCAAACTTAAGTGTAATTTTAAAAAAAAAAAATTACTAAAAATAATATCTCTAAATGAATTTTAACAAAATTAAGAATTGCTTTTAAATGTGTTTTTAAAAGAGAAAGAAAAAGAATTATTTTCAATGAAACTGCGGACACCAAAATTCAACGAACAACTTGCTTAATTATTATTATTTGCTATTGAATGAAAATTCTCAAAGTAGCTAGCTTACATTTAACCAATTTGTTTTAGAAATGGATACAAACGTTTTGCTTATTTAGAATAAGACTTTTGTTAATGTTTTGTTATTTATTACTTGCTTATGGAAAGTCATACTTGCTATTAGTTTCTATGAAAGAAAATATATTTAATTAGTATGGATGCTTCATTCTACAGATAATCGACCGAGGAAGGACATCGCACCCTCGACAAACTGCTCACTACGGAAGTTCTGCTAAAGAACTAAGGTGTTTTTAAAATATATATATATTTTTAAATATTTTATATGTCAAGGTATTTTTATTATTATATTATTCTTTAATGGGTTTATAATAGAATCTATAGATATTCCTACAACTTGGAAAGTAAAATTCATATACTTTAGATGCGTTGGTTTAGGATGAATTTTATGCCTTTTATTCAAGTAGAGATATTTATCTCTTACATTTTTTTAATAGTGTTTATGAGTGTTTCACTCACTTATAGGTAAACAGCCAAATATGTTTTCAAAGTTCAATATTTTCATAATTATTATGATATAATAATTTATGGTTAAATTTTAATATAACTGAGTGTTTAATAGTCATATCATTTATTAATATTTACTTTGCTATTATGTCCACTTTATCTTTATAAATTTTATTCTGTTCATTGCATGTGTGTGTATTCCTTATTTAATGCAGAATTTTTATTGTGCTATTTTAAATATTTTACAATCGTTTGACTGACAGTAAACTTGTTGGTTTCAGACATTGCTTAATGAATGTAATTTTTAGCATGAATATTAAGCTATCTAGTTTATAAGTGATAATTTTGTTATCTTGCCAATAGTCTAAGGATTTATAACTCTGAGCATTAGACTCTATTAAATGTTGCCTTATTTACCGTGCTTTGTGAGAGATGGAATGCGCTCTCCCCATTGTTCACATTTTGTATTCCATGAGGATAGTGTTTATATTCTAAGATTACTTTCATATGTTGCTAAGGGAGTTAGATCCCATGAGAGGATCGTTTATGGTGTGTATTCTGTTTTTCCTATCAATTGAGACCTTGTCCACACATGTATTTTTTGCATAAGATATAGGTGTTGGAATCTACTATTCTGTTTTATTCATGTAGTTTTGCTTTGAGGAGCCTGTCTTTATTAATTTATCCCTCATGATGTTATTAAATATTTTTCACTGTGGAAGTTGAAGTTATTTGTGCTTTTTAAGAATGATATGTCAATGATAGGATAGATGTTGAAGTACTTAGTTCTTCAAGTTGCACTTTGGTATTTGTAGTGCTTTTATGTGAAATAGTGTCTGTATTGTGCTGCTGTGCCTTGCCAGTAGTTCATAAGCAACCCAACAATGTATTAGTATTTTAAATGCTTATTTTTGAAATGCACATACACTGTCATTTTTATCATCACCTGAGAGTAATTTGCCCAATAGATGTATAAGACATTTTAAGGTTAAATATTTCTTTACTATGTGGACATAAATCCAATACATAATATGTGTATACATGGCTTCTGATGAATGTTCCATATTTTTTTTTTTTTTAAAAAAAAAATAGTGTTAGACAATAGTTATCTTATTTGTCTTTATATGATAATCATCATTATCATACAAGTTTGCTATTAAAACTCAGTCATAAAGTAGTTCAGATTAAAATTATTTTAATCTGTAATGTGTTTCAATATTGTTAATAAAGGTATTATGAGTTGTTACCTGACAAAGGGATATATTTCATAAATTGTATTGCTTAGCTTCTAGTTTAAGCTATATATTTTTTATTAAACGTTTGTTTAATAGGATGATTTAGTTAGAACAGATTAAAAATAAATTAGCTAAATATTGGAACTATTTACCTAAACTGAATGTATTTTTAATAACTCATCCAAATGTTCTAAAACTTTAATAAATAGTTTGTTAGTGAGGCAATTCTGTATTATCTATTGTGACATCCTATTAAAATTTAACAGCGCCTATGTTTTGCAAATAATTTTTGCCATGATATTGTAAATAAATTTTTATTTGTATTAAGAATGTTAATAAATGTATTTGTTATTATTTAAATCTAGTTTTTGTTTTTCTATATGTGATTTCTTGTGTCCTGAATTCTTAATTATAACAGAAATCTTGGGGAATCAGATGTTCAATTTTCATGCAGATCTAAAATCTCAATGTTTAAAAATAAAAAAAATCCATAAATATTTCAATTCCAAAGCTGGGACTGTAATTAAAAAAAATGAATATTTATATAATCTTGCTTGGGATTACTTAATCCATTTTCCAGATTGCATATTATTTTATTTATCTTATTAATAAAAAGTACAATAATTAAATTTAATTATTTTAATAGTGTTGTTGATGTGTAGTAAAAAGATATAAAAGGTATCCTTTCTTTCTATTATTTCGAGTGTCATCCTAGGTAAAAGACTAAGATTCTTTCTAAATTTTATATATTTTTGCTTTATGCAATTATTAAGCAGGTTAAACACTTCTTTATGTAATTATTATTATTACTACTACAATATATTAGGATACATAAGCTTATAAAAGAAGTGTATGTCTCCTATAGTCTACTAGGATGTCATTCATTTGTTAGCAATAACAGTATATTTTCCAAAGTTATAACAAGAACCCTGAGGTCATTATTTATTATTTCATTAATTATTAATCCATTTATCTGTATTACAATCCAAAAGTTGGTGATATGGCATAAGAAACTTGTATGGTTTATTGTATTATTAGAAAAGTACATTACATTTCAATCTATAAGAGTGGAGTAGATCAGATCATGTCAATAAAAAAATATTTGCTATATAAGATATTAAAGAAAAGATGTAAAGAACCTATTAGATGTTACTTTAAGTGCAAAATATTTATTGCTCAGAGAATGTATTTTGATGGAGGGAAATATAATGTTTTTAAAAATGTTGCATAGGAATGAGTGAAGTTTTTTCTCTTCCTTTACTTTATGAATAATGCATTTATTATTGCTTTGAGATTTCTTTTTATTTTAATGCATGTCTCTGTAGTAAAAAGTAAAAGATAACTAACTGCCACTGAGCTTAGCTGAATGTATTATTAGTTTTCATAATATTAGGAATCTCATAAATTCATACCCGTATATATATATCTTTTAGTTTCATTATAATATTAGTAGCTTTATTCTCATCTCTCTTTTTATTTCTCTAGCCCCTTCTCCTTCTTTATTGGTTAGAATATATATATTAAAAAAAAATTAGAAATAACTTGGGGAATATATTAAATATTTTTCATTTTTTCAATTTTTTGAAAAATAATGTGTGTAGTTTATGTATTAAAAATAATAGTAAATAGATATGGGTATGTCAAAAAATATAATTATATTTCATAGTTCTGAAGAAGACTACTAGACAATTGAAACTGTAAGATAATTAAATGAATAAAGCATTGTGAAAAATGCTAAAAGAAGTAAAATTGCCTAAAATTTTGTAGAATATAAGTAATGCAAAATAAATAGAAAAGATATTGAATATATATAAATTGTTTCTTTAATGGTGCTTCATCATTACACATTACTTATATATAGAACAAGCTTTGGAGGAATGCCAAATTTAAAAGTTGATTGATTATAAATATTTATCATTTGCATTAATCAACTTATTATACATATATAATTTCAAACTTGATATCAAAAGTGGTGTTTATTACTGATGATTTAATTGGCTCATTTATACTTTGAATATTTAATTTATGTACTATTTAGGAATGTTCTGGATAAAGATTTTAAATATTTTCTCATACTGCACTTATCAATTAAGAGCTTGTTTGAGCTATTGGTACGCTCTCTGTATTATATTTTTGTAAATACAAGTTTACAAAAGTAATGTCATGTTATATATGACTTGCTTTTTTGATTTTTATAATTTTACCCTTAAGGCTTTGGCTATCCTGAGGCTATTAAAATATGGTAGATCTGAATTTGGTTCAGTACCATATAGCTATTTAAGTTAGATAGCTGGATTTAAAGACATTTTCATGTCCGAAAATTTCAGAGATTCTACTTAAATATTACATATGAAATAAGTGCTGGGTTTCGAGTTGATATTTTAAACCTAGTGTCTGAATATTCTAGTTCTTCACTGAGGTGAGCCATAAGCTCGAAACCAATTGGTCTGGAGATAGGAATGTTCTGAATAGAGATTTTAAATATTTTCTCACACTGCACTTATTAATTAAGAGCTTGTTTGAGCTATTAATACGCTTTCTGTATTACATTTTTGTAAATACAAGCTTATAAAAGTAATATCACGTTATATATGACTTGCTTTTTTGATTTTTATATTTAGAATTTAGTAATATGCTTATTTGAATTATAATCTAGTGGATTAATTAATATTAATTAATGTATAGGTGATTTAAATTCTACCTTTGGCTATTTTGCTGTAATATTTAAATGTTAAATATTATAAGATCAGATCAGGATTATTTCATACTTTAAAATCTATTCAGCTTAAGTTTAGAATTTATATGTTAAGGACTTTGCATATAGTATAGAAATACTTGCTGTGTGGTTGCATCCAACTGACAAATAGAGATATAAATTTTGTAACAATTGCCCTGAAGAAGCCGATTGGCTTGTTATTTTAGCTTGACAATTTGATTAGCTGATTTATTTAATTTTTGTTTGAGTAGCTAATTTAGATACAAGAAACATATTTTTAACATTATAATTAAGTGTAATAATCTGAAATTATTAAAAAAAAAACTATTAAAATACAAACTGTACCAGCATCGAGTAAGATTTTTGTTAGGGCTTGTCTACCATGATAAGCAGCTTTATGCAAAGGAGTGCAGTGAAGTCTATCAGGAAGATTTACATTTACTCCATGCTGCAGAAGCATCTAAAAGATATTAAATTACATTAGCAGTTAATATAAATGTCAATAAATTTTATATAAATATATAAAATTATTTCTAATCAACTATATACAAGTGTTCATAATCATTTAAAATAGTGATAGACTAAGAAAGAAAGTATGTAAATTAGTATTTGTCATTAATTTAATAAACTAACAATTTTATACAAAATATATAAAACTAATAATTTTAAATATTTCTTAAAAAATTAATTACATCAAAACTAAATTATTAATAACTAATATAAAATTAAACAAAAAGTATGTATTATTTCTCTACATGATATTTTTAAAATGATTTTAGAAATTCACAATAACAGATCTATATTTCTATTAAGTTTGTCAAAATTAATTTATTTGTAATAAATGATAATAACTGTATAGTTAGTTGTATCATGTGATATTTGAATACTCAGCAGGTTGAGCAGAACAGTTCTATTCAATTAATCGAGGATTTTTTTACCTCATCTGAAAATTGATCATGAAATCTTTAGTTTTTTATTCTGCACCATGCATGTTAATAATGCATAGTAAAGTACGATTATCATAAGTGATTATGAATATAGTATTATCAATATCTTAAAGGCAACACATTGCATTATAAAAACCATTGTAAATTAAACCTTCCCCCATCAAATATGAGTTTCAAAAAATGAACTCAAATTTCTAATTACCAGAAATAATAGCACTGGTAATTTCTAACAGATAATTATAAAAGTTAAGCAATATCAGTAATCAGAACAGAATAAATGTTAGATAATTATATTAGAAAATATTATTGATAAAGACTAATTTCTGGAAATTACAGTTTAAAAAAAAAAGGAGAATATTGTCACTATACTTACCATCATCTTGGTAAAAAAAAAAAAAAGTCAAATATTTTTGTTATGCAAATATGCCAGACTTATAAGTGAAAATGAACATCTGAAGATGTTTAAAAAGAAAGTTAAAGAATATAAAAAAATGAGTGGAATATGGCTAAATATGAAGAAACAGCAATATATTTTGAAACTTTATTATGGATGAATTCCAACTTTAAAGTGTATATAATATTTTTTCTCCTCAAATCCATTTTTGTTACTCAACTAGGTTCAATACTTAAATTGATTTCAGTATTTACAGTCTCTTTTTCTCAATCAGAGTTTCATTCAATTTATCATTCCTTCCATGTTAACAATTTAATCAAGACTTTATCAAAATCTTATCCAGCACTGAAAGCAGATAATAATGTGAGGTATTGTCCAAATAATTTTTATTAAAAGATTTTGTCTTATATTTCATATACCTTATATTCTATTTTAATACTATTATCAATCATTAAAAAAATTTATTACTGTCTTTTACAGTATTCTTTCAAATAAATCATATCCAAACTATTCAAAATCAAAACTTTAATATGAAAGTTTTCATTTTATATTTATACATAAAAGTTTTAATTATTGTTAGTATTGTTATTAGAATTATCCACTCATCTACGTAATTCTTTCCATTATATAAACTCAGATGTATTATATTTTTTTTTTTTTTTGCTTACAGTATTTATTTTTTATATCAGTAAATAAAAAATATATATCTATTTAAGAAGCATCACTTTAGTTCTCATGTTTTATAAGGGCATCAAGGAATAAAAGTTAATACCTCTTTTTTGGTATGTCCATGACTTAGCTTCCCATTTGGAATAGATACATTTTGGAAATTTTTCAGATCACAAAGAGTTTTAGAATTTCTTTTTTTTTCCATATAGCTCACCATATCAAATAGTTAGGCATCCAGTATTGGGCAATATTTAGATATCTAGCTACTATTAGTTGGAAATAAAAGATTTCAGTATGATAACTTTTGATATTTTGGTGACTATAAAAAAATATAATTGCAATATGATTTATTTTATTATTGGAAAAAATGACATACTCTTATAGATGCTAATGATTCATCTCCATCATTCAGAATAAAATTATTTACTGATTTTCACAATCTGCTTTATTTATTCCCAATTTATTGATGACCAGATTTATTTATTACTCTTTTTTGATTTCATTTTAAAAAGTAATAACTCATTCTTTCTTCTCCCAGGAAGCAAATATCTCTGTGCATGGTTTAATTTATAACTTACAACATTTTGACTCTTGTTTCAGGGCTATATTAATTTTGCAATATTATTTTAGATGATATTATCGAGTCATAAATTTAATTAAATGTTTTAACCTTTTTTAAATAATAAAAACTCGATATAATTGGCCCCAGTTGGGTGTCCATAATGTACTGATCGCATATCGATTAACCATTAATATATAGACATACCACTGTATCATATATGCACTGGTCGGCTCAAGAGTATTTGGTTGTTACCAAATTCATGCATACTATGTAATTATGACAATCAAAAGTACAATTTATTGGACTAATAATTATCTTTTTACAACTATGTACAATTTTACTGAGCTTAATTATATTTTTATTATAACTTTATCGGTGATTAACCAATGAATCACATGATAAAGAAATATTTGTAATTAATGAGCACCAGCCTTTTTTTTTTATTCCTATGGCATTCCATTACCACATGATAATTTAACCCGTATCACAATTCTTAATTTCTAGAATGGTATTTGCCCATAAACACTGGCTTGTATTCTTTCTGTTAGATAATTAGTTATATACATCATGCACTCACACATTTATAATATGTTAGGAATATTTAGTTCAGGCTGCTAGAAATAAAAAGACAAAGATTATAATAAAATTAACATTTTAATAAAAATAGTTACAAAACTATTTCAAATATCACCTCTTTTAGAAATAAAAAACATTTTTCTTATTATATGAAAACCAAAAATAATTATTTAAAATATGTAATCACAAAAAAGTATATTTAACATCTCCTAAATACAAAACACTACAACATTAGTAATAATAAATAATACAATTAACAAAATTAGCACACTCTCATCTCGGGTTAGAAAGTCACTTCAGTTGATAGTTCAAAGAGTGTACATTTTTTCTTTCCTCTAGAAATGTTGATATGTGCACATATATACTTAAGATCACTTTGCGTACTTGTCATAATTCTGATTTTAAAGTTCACTTCCATGGATAATAGTTGGTGATTGATGCTTCTACAACAGGGACTGTCCCTCTTCCTAATTTGTTTTTTCCACAATACACATATACTATAATAATTTGGCATTTGTTTGCTGATCCGGTCTTTTAGAAAGCATTGGCTATAAGGTTACTTCTTTTTTATTTGAATTTTGTTCTCTCTCAGCAGATCAGTAAGCTATCTATAGTGAAAAGTAGGATTTTGCCTGTTTACATTTGCTACTTTTTATAGAAATTATTTTCCATCTCTTTATATAACAAATGAGCTTATTTCAGGCATGATAATCAAAGTTAATTTTTGGCAATGGTCAAATCTCTTTTTTTTCTTTTCTAGTGATATGTTTGCTTTCTTCACTCCAGTTCAGCTACAAGCAAAAAAGAGACAACAATAAAGACACATTCATTTTATATCCAACAATTTCTAAATACGTGACCAGATCCACACAAACCAAATTAACAAATATTTTATCTTCATTTTTGGTTTTTAATTAATCTTTTTTTTTTTTTTTTTTACAAAATAAAATAAATTACCAAATCTGTAGATTTGCTTATCAGCTAATTCCAGATATAAAGTTACCACAAAAAAAAAAAGGGAAATTCCTTTATATTAAATATTTAAACTTTTTTTTAAAAAAGAAAGTTATAAAGTTATACCCCCCCCCCTTCTTTTTTCAAAGTTTAATAAACATGAAAACTCTATTTGAATCATATAACCATACAAGACTTTACATATATTTTATATCATCGGAATCCATTAATTAAATACAATAATAATAAAAAAATACAATTTGAAATATTTTCTTTATTTTTATTAAAGAAAATACCCCTTTATTTTTAGTAAAATAAACAGTGAAAGATTTAAACCCATATACCATAATGTTCTGGTACAATATACAATATATTTTATATTAAATAAGATTATTTTAAGAGAATAAATGATAACCATTTCAAAATATTAATAAGTAAAAAACAAAAAGTAATGTGAAATAATAATTATATATCATTTAAAAATGTGTTTAAGAGAAAATTTTTTATTTCCATATATGGATGTGGTTAATATCTACAGAAAAATACATACAAATTTTTTTTTTTAAATGTCACATAATCATTAAGTTATAGGAAATTAATAGAAATTCAAAATGAAGCAATGCACATCAACACAATAAAATGTATGAAAAATTGTTTTCTACTACTTTAGAAAAGTATTTTAAAGTTTAGATTGAAAAAAAAAAATTTTCAATGGGAAAAAAAAAAGTGAATTAGTTTAAAGAAAAGCTTGAAAAAAATTTATGATTAGGTTAAAATAATATTACGCAAATATGATTTATTTAAAAATATTTTTTAATACTATTTCTATTAATAGTATTAAAAAGGTGAATATTTATTTAGGTCAGTATCATATAAAATGAATAAATAAAAGAAATAATAAAGCAAATATACTTGGTGTTTTAAATAGATATCCTTATACTTGAGAAAGAAAATTTTTTCCTCAACATATTCTTGCATGTCTTAAATTGTGAAATATTGAGTTCAAAAACAAAACATCTATTGTACCAGGCTCCAAAAAAAATAGGAAAATATGTCAGTATATCAAGAAAGTTTATAAAAGAAATAAATGAATTCATGTGCAAATTGATATGCTACTGGCTATTAACCATATAATTAGTTATTGAAAAATTAAAGATGTTAACCTGTAATGAGATGATTACTGTAATTAATTGTAAATGTATTAATCTACCTCCAAAACAGAATGAAATTGCTCACTAGTTTTCATGTATATCAGATTCAGAGAATCATTGACCAGAAACAAATTCAAAAATCATTTAAGCTTATTTAATTAAGTACTGAAATTTGATTCCCACCTAAAGCAAATCATCCAATTGCAAGATACAATAGGAAAATGCTATCTTACTGGGATTTGTACCAGATAGACTCCTTACTAAAAATTGTTTACTATTCCTTTTCTCAGATTGATAATGTGATCATGCCTTGTCCAGCTAGTCACTTACTTATTCATTAAATTAAAATAGAAATGCTTCATAATAAGCAACTTAATAGAATTAATTCCTGACCTAACTCCCCACTTATCATAGATTTGTTAATATAAATATATATTAAAACCTCACAACTTTTATAACACACTAATAATGTGAATTGTATTCTTATTTTCATGTTTATTATAAACATAGTTTAATTGACTATACATAGAAGTATATTAATTGTGGATCTCATTAAAATATAATATACACAATATACAAAGTTCATTAGATTTTTTTTTTTAAAGTTTTTTTTTTATTGAACTAAGTTTCATATATAAATATCTATCAATATTTGAATTATTTTTTACAATTTTTGTAAAGAGATAATTTATTTAAAACAAAAAATGAAAATATACAAATCAAAAAATACCAAAAACATATGTATATCAGACTGTACCCAGCCTATATAAAGACTGTTATTTTTTTTAATAGATTGCTTTAACAAATTTTTTTGAAGATTTAATGTAAATTAAACGAAAGATTTTAATATTATATAAATAAATGTGATAAAAGTATCTGCAGTGAAAGACAATCATTTTTGTAATAGTTTTTTTTAATTGGTTGCTTTAACAAATTTTTTTTTAAAATTTAATGTGAATTAAGCATAAGATTTTAATATTATACAAATATATGTGAGAAATTCACAATTGAAAAAAAAAAATGTTTGGAACAACCCGGCCTGCTTAGTATACTTTAGAAATGTATCCAGCAAGATATTAATAAAGCCAAATTAAAATTAAAATTTTTAAATATATCTGTTATTTTGATATGTGAATTTGACAGCATTATGGATAAGTGCAAAAAATTACGGGTTGTTAATGGTGGAATTATTTCTTTCACATAAAATGTTTCGTAATAAAAAGTATAAATTTTTAAATATAAAGGATGGAATTATTTCCTTTGCATACAATCCTCATAATAAAATTATGATTAGTTAGGGATAGTTATTTATTTATAAAAACAAATTTAAAGTTGTTGGGGTTTTTTTTTTGCGATTTTTCAATTGTGAATTTGACAGCTTTACAAACAAACAGTTTTTTTTAATTGGTTGTGAATTTGATGTGATAGCCTTACAGACAAACATACATTCATAGGAAATATGTGACAACCTTATGGACAAACATTCGCACTGATTTTATATATATAGTGAAGCAGCCAATCTTAGCTTAAGATTGAGCTTCATGTTACCACCTACTAACCTATGTTCAAACCCTATATTCCATCCCGTTCCTTTTGTCGTGTGTATATATATATCTGAGATGCGCACCTAAAAATTTATAAATTTTAACTTTAAATAACATTTTTTAAAATTATTAATTCTTTTTTATTAATTATTAGTTCTTTTTTATTAAAGTATTATAGGTGTGGCTCAAATATATATATATATATAGGAGCAAAAACTTACTAACAATATTGATTTTAAAATATTTCATTACATGACATTCTTTAAACTTTTTTTTTCAAAGTACTTTTTTCCGATTAAACTATACTTTTCTTTTTAAATCCAAAATGGAAGATGCAATTGTAAATTGTCTAAAAATAATTAAAAGGTTGGAAACACTATTGTTTTAATCGGGGAAGGTATTTTTAATTAAAGTTTTTACTTGAAATGGGGATTAGGATTAAAGATTTTCATTTGTCATAAACATTTTTCTCAAATCTATTTCTAATGTGGAAATAGATTTGAATTTATTTTTGGACATTATCTTATTGTTGCATCTTCAAAAACAATCGATAAAGGAAAATAAGAATTTTTAGATAAGAGATTAAATTTTAAGCTAAAACTATGTAATTAAAAGCATTCCAAAAATACTTGAGCAGGGTATAAAATGCCCGAATTTAAAAATCACAGGGAGATTAGTTACTATTGAGAGAACTGGACAGTTAGCTGAATCCAAGCTGTTTTGAAATGTAAGCATAGAAAGCTCATCACCTTTCTGGCCCGTGAGTCATCTTCCGTGCCGTTATATCATGCTCCCTAGAATGAAGTAAATGCCCAACTGGAGAAATGTGGAATGCTGAATAAAAGCTTGCTGTTATTTAAGAACCAATTGCCATGCATGAGCAGACTTTGAAATATGAACTCTTAAAATTGTGCAAGGTAAATTTTCAAGCTGCAAGTAAAGCTAGTCTAACTAATCTCTAACTCATCTATCAAGATTTCTCCTAATGTATTATTTAACTTTATTTCTAATATAATATGTAAATTGCTCAAATAATTTCTATAAATTTAATTCTCTCTCATATGCTCTAACTTCCTTTAATTTTTGTTGCGGTCATTTATTTATTACTAAATTTTATGTGTGTTTTTATTATTAATATGCCAATCTAAACAATCTGACGAGTTGAATTTCTAAAATCTTTTCTTTCTTTTTAAGTAAACCTTCAATACACTCGCCAGATTGTTTTAAGAGTCAACATTTTTATGTTTAGTATAAAAATTTGTTTATTTAATTCTGGACTCTACCCGGGGTGAATCCAGAACTCAAGCCAATTAACGCTCTGAAATCTTATAAAATATTATTTATTCAATTCTGAAAGAGTGACTTATTGTTTTCTATACTCTTAAAATAGTATATACTTAAATATTCTCAGTTGTTATAAAATCCACGAAGGTGGGATTGAATTATTTTAAATATCAAAAAAGGGAAGGGGGTAAAATCTTAATGTTTCTTTTACTAAGTAAAATTTTAACGTATATTTTATTTAGGGAAATCCCTCTCTATATATATTCTAGTGGCATAGCAAATTAATTATATAAATTATGGCATTCAAACAAGGGTCATTTAATTTTAAAGCGGTAAATCTTAGCCAATGTCATTGTGACATTTATCCATACTGCGTTACTGACATTCGGTCTTATCTTCGTATATATAATATGCGCTTCTTAATCTGGGGGTTGCGACAAGTTCGAACCCATAGATTTTCTTCTCAAGCCTTGTCCTGAGGATAGTTGAAACTACCAGGACCATTTATTTCATATAAAAGGGCCTCTGGCAGTGATCCCTAAGTCTGGTACACGCTATGCTATCCACTTTCTTCATACAAAAAGGCCTCTGGTGGTGATTCCCTAAGTCTGGCACACGCTATGCCTATCCACTTAGTCTTTCGTCCAGAAGCACGACTTTTCCTGTTATTTCTTGGTTATAATGTCAGCACCGCAAACTTCTTCGTATATTTATTTCTTTTGCTTCATGACCCAGTTTTAATGCTCTAATATTAAAATTGCACTCTGCTCAAAAATACATGTAAATGCCAACTACTTTTAGTTTTATTAATTGAATTTATTTCAGTCTTATACAATCCCACCATCATACTTATTTCTGTATTTAAGAGTATCTATATGCCTTGGGGAAAATAGTGTTGTTCTTATCAGCGCTAATTAAAAGAAGTTTCATTAAATATTTTATCATATAATCAAATGTGTTTCCAAATGTATTTTATTTATTTTCACGACCGTAATGGCGTGAAAATAGTTTGTATTATATCTGTAATAAATCTCGGAACGCTCCCCGAAATAATTTTAGTCGCCATGTTTCAGAACCATAAATCAAAGCGTTAATAGCAATATTATGTAATCCTTTTAATAAACGATTGGCATCTTAATATTGGACCCACCAAAAATATGTGCTTATTTATAATATATAATTTAGCTAATTAAGAGCATATGAGAAATAATAGCGTGAATGACACTATGTTATCTACTGCTTGCTCATTCACACACACACTAATGTATATAATTAAGTCACAATGTATAATAATGTTGTCATTATATTAAACCATATTTTATTGTCTAACTTATTTGAGTAGTTCGAATTCCTGTTTCTCCACTTGCAAAAGTACAGCCATGCTTATATATATTTTAGTTAGTCATAGTTAATAGATGTCTCATTGTTTTCTCACGCTTTGCTAGTGGGCCGGATTAAAATTAATTCTCATGTGCCATCACTATTATGTTATTCATTAGGTGTTAGATCTGGGGCTTAGTGAGTGGGTTCGAATTCAGGCTGTTCCTTGATCTAAATCTCAGATTTGACTGGGTTTGAAGTACATTTAGTGAGTTCCAGCTCATGTTAGATGGATAAACATGTTTTGACTGGTACAATAGAAATAAAATATACTAACGAATGTAAATATTTTACAAAAAGTAAAATTGTACAAAATAACTGAAATATTAGATATTTTTTATATATATATAAAATTTAATTAAGTAAAAAATGATTTTTTTAATTTAAAAAAAAAAAAGTGTAATGAACATTATATATTGCAAACTGGGACAAATTTAAAAAGAATTTTGGAATATATTGTAATAAGCCCACATGCATTTTAATTAATTTCTTGCTAACATAATGTATATTATGCTTTAACTAATTTGAAAGGATAACTGTTTAGTCGCCATTTACTTGCAGATGACTATTTTAATATTATCTGACATTAAAAAGGAAAGTGGTTTGGATTATTTTATTCTCGCAATAATATCTGATTAAGGAATAAATTCTGAGATATCCAAACATCTATTTGATGTATTAAATAATTATAGACCCTATTATGGAGCGAAAAGATTTTAATCAAACAATCCAATCAATTCGCTATATTTCCCCGACAATATCAGCTACTTTCCCCCTACTCATGCTTACCCTAACAGTATATTTATGGATGTCGGATGTTAGCCAATACCAAGTGCCAATACTATTGTCAAAAGTAAGAATTATAGTGAGGGCCTTAAGTGCCCGACCATAGCTAGTTCAATCACAGGGCAGGTGGTAACTAGAACAATGGAGAGATATGTTAATACTAGAACATACTTTCACTCACATAGTCACACATATATATTAATAAGATAATGGAATATGATTAATTAGATGAAAGAAAAAAATATTAACTACTCTCATAAGATTATATATATATCTTTAATAGTTAATGGCTATCATAAAAAAAAATATTCAAGTTAAATACACTTTTACAAACAAAAGAAAAGGATAAATACAATGTGTATATACACACTATATTATATAAGATTACATTTTAATGAAGATCCAATACTTACTTTAGTTCCCGGGAACTCATGTAACTAAGATATATAAGTGTAAGCTTACTATGAGAATGGCCACCTAAATTGTCTGGATAATGTCTTTATTTACAGTTTTTCTGTAGGATCATTCGGCAAAGTGGTTTTCTCTTAACTTGCGGGAAGTTTTGGTTGGATGCAGATTTCTGGATGTAGACGGACAACAGGATCAGCAGCACAGTTCCATACATGGGTGATGAGGCAAAAGCCAAGCATTTACGACTTTTTATGCCATAATCGCCATCTTTATGCTTGGATATTCATTCAGCTGCATTTCGGTTATATTTCTCGGTTTTAATTATAACAAGCCGATGAAATATCTATTTTCACTAGCAATTGTTTTAATTGCCAAAATAATTATTTATGCCATTTCTCTCTTATATGTAGAGAGAGTTTTTCCTTCCTTCTTCCTCTGGTACTAATGGCTAACTAACTTGTCCTTTCTTTTTTCTTTTATCAAAAGAAAAAAAATTTTTTTCTAATCTTATGTAAAATCTCCAGTTATTTATTAATTGCTTAGGAATTTTACATGGGATCCAACTCTAGTAACAAAAATATGTGCAATCCCTATCTCAATTTCTAGTCTTTTGTTACCTTTCCAAATCTGGTTTCCACAGTTAAGTTATAAATATTTGAGAAAAGAAACTTTTTAACACATTCTAGCTAAAAGCAATCTTTTCAGACACTGGAAAATAAAAATCACAAAACAAACAATAAAAATTTTAAAAAATGCATAAAAAATATATCTATATCTATCCGGAACATGTAGAGTATTTTACATCTATAAATATATATTTTTTTGATAGCAAATCTGTCTTTTATCAAAAGGGGGAGGGGGAATATAATGTTATAATTATCATTTTTAATTTTCTTTCACATTTTACATAATATAAAAATAATATATATATTCTCATTGTACATTTGACCATTTAACCATCTTATATATGCACATCTCATGAAAAATATAGTGAATAATAGCTCACATGATTGGTAGAATGTTTACTTGATATAACTTCTTTAATAAGTATATACATCACTACGTTTGCAGGTATGTGCGTGAATATCTAAAATTTCTCTTGTGACAGAGTTCGAACTCGGTTCCTGTTACAACATATTGTACCGGACACTCGATCCATACCTGGTCACAGAGGGTGCCACCAGATCACTATATATCTGGAAAATTTATTTACTGTAATCAAAAATGGATGAGGATGATGGTTTGTGCCGACTAGATTCAGGGCGAAACAAGAAATCTTAAATATTGTTCAGACAATTGAGAAATAAAAGCACTAAGACAAACGTCAGCCAAATTAAGTTTAAATAATTTGGAAATTTTATTTAAGAGAAATATAAATTACGAAGTAAAAGTGTGTAATACAATAAATAGGGTTATATCAGGCGTGTACTAGAAAGAATAAAATTCAACGCTCTGGCAGACAGACTAATTTTCTAATAGTGAATTAGAAAGGGAGGGAACAAATTTCTTTCAGCTGAGAATTCATCATAACACAGGTTTCCTCATTCACAGATACGAAAACAATATGTTCTTGTAGGAAATCAACGAAACAGTGCCGGCAAGCATTTGGCCCGGAAAAATGTGTTGGGCCCAAGAACGTCATATTGCCAGTAGAACAGCCCATGATGTACCACGTTTAAGACAACGCGTGATTTACTCCAAGAACAAAAGAAAAATATGATTAATACGTCGGAGTATAAATTATAAAACGGGAGGAAATTTAAGTCTCAAATTTAATGAAATAACAAACTTAGAAAATACTCCAATGTAATGATTTCAAATTAATAAAATATTAAATCTATGATGTAAGGAAAACAGACATTTAAAACTGGCGAATCCCCAACCAAACGATTGGCCAAAACTAATCTGAGAATAATAATTAGAGGTCTCAATAGGAGACAGTAAATAATTAGAATACCAGTTACGTCTGCCCAAGCATTTCAAGAAAGTGAAATAATTATAATTACAAATAAATTGACAAACTAAGTTCTTAGTACACGCTCTGATAAAATTTAAAGTAACATGTAAAAGACAAAATAAATCTATCAAGCAAAATATAAACATTGATCTAGACTTTTATAAGTTAGTTTATCAGAGTGTATATGAGTAGAAAATATTAAGACATTAAATACTTTGCAGAAAGAAACTTTCTTTCACCGATAATTTACAAGGGAATTAATATTATCTTCCTACTGGCGATTTATAAAATAACAAAGAACAACAATTCCAGTTTCCTATTTCAGAGACGTAAACACAAATACGGTCTTGTAGGAAATCAAATAAACCAGCACGGATGAGCACACACTAACTTATGGATTAATTAGGTCATAATGCTGTAGGAGTGCTGCATGTTACATTACATTTAAAGCAAACATAATTGATTTCCGACAAGACAAGAGAAAAATATGATTACGATATTGCGTAATCTAGAAAAAAAGGAACGAAATCTCCAACTACGGAAAAACAGAACAATAAACACAATAAACCACCAGCCAAAAGATGTTACGGTTTGCAAATGCCAAACACAGTATTTTAAAACAATTATTGACAATAAAATAAATACAGGTGAGCAAATTAAAATTACACAAGACTGCTAAAGCACTTAAAAAAAGTTAGACATATAATTAGAGATATATTAAGCATGTAAAAATACGAACTCACTAGACACTCTCCGATAAATAAAATTGAAAGCAAACTTGGAATCTTAAAACTAAGATTCCAAGACACACTACAAAATACAATGAAAAAACAAATATATAAATAGGAGGTTAAATAATTATTACGGCTACAGATTTATTTTTGAGAGTGAGCGAAGATTTAACTAAAGAATATACCCAGAAAAGAATAAAAAGAAAATATTTATCTTACGGTAAAGCAAAGTTCGTGTACTTTCAAAGAGTATGCACTTTTATTTAAGTTCATATTTCAGGTGTTCCATCCTTTTACAGCAACAAGTGCAGAGGCATTGGGGATCCGGTTTATTTTAGACTTTCATAGCATGACTGAAGAATAACTGGCAGATGTGGATCTGTTTTTTGGTTTAAGTTAGCAACGCATATTGTTGATTACAAAATGTACAGTAGTATATTTTGACATCTTGTGAAGAAACCAAAATCTTTTAACAACTGCAAATTTTTAAGATATTAAATGTCCGAACTCCAACAGTATTAATCTCAACAAGCTAATATAAATGTGAATGAATCATGTTTACTAGCTTGTTACAGCCAAGAATAATATAAAAACTATTGTCCCAAAATTTGCAGGGTTATTTATATCCACACTACTTTCCTTCATAAACTTTTCTTGTTTTTGAATTCTACGCCTAAGGGCAGATCAAATCTCAATCTCCAGCTCAAAGTAATGAGGAATTCTAACCAGGGATTATTTTAAACAAAAACACCACAAAATTAAATCTCCGCTTTTAGAATTAACATAGACATGATTAAAATAAAAGAGATAGGAATGTAATTAACAAGTTTGCTTGTTTTTAATCAAATTGATTTAAAAAAAAAAAAAAATCAAAAGCAAGCAGGAAAACTATTTTAAAATCAATTTTATCTATTAAAAAAAAAAACATTTGGACGATCTTTGAAACGGATACTATCCAGTTCAATATATACATAACTGACTGCTACAAAAGATAAGTGTTAACTAGGTATCAAAATATATTAAACATTACCAGGAAAGATCTAATTTGAAATTGAATAATTAGATCAAAATAATTGCAGAGTTATTATGGAAGAAGAAAGTTTAAGATAATCTTTTAATAGTTGATCTTAAATTTTTGATTTATTTTAATTATATTTTGACTTGAACTAAGAAAATTCTCTAATAAAATTACAAAATGATTACATCAACTTTTAAATAAATATGCATATTATTAGTACGTATAGAGGATTTGAACTCAGATTTTCAAGCACCCTTCAACTATCCACACTATCTCATACAACTGATACACATGACCACACACATGTAGAAAAGATTAATAATCACAAATATACGTATTTCATGCTAAACCAGCACTCATCAGTTGATCCAGATTATCATCTCTCACACATATATATAATCAATGCTCAGTTTATATTAAGATAGCAAATCTTCATACTTTAATGGACAGGCTTCAATCCACTGCAACTTCCAACTTTTCAGCCATCCATATCATTGAAAATCTGATGATGAAAACTCAAATTCCATGTGGACGCTAATATTATTGCCATGCCCATGTTGACCTGAAGTCACTCTGACCCAACATGGGCATGGCAATAATATTAGCATCTGCGTGGGATTTGAGTTTTCATTATCAGATTTTCAATGATATGGATGGCTGAAAAGTTGGAGGTTGCAGTGGATTGAAGCCTGTCCATTAGAGTATGAAGATTTGCTATCTTAATATAAACTGAGCATTGATTATATATATGTGTGAGAGATGATAATCTGGACCAACTGATGAGTGCTGGTTTAGCATGCAATACGTATATTGGTGATTATTAATCTTTTCTACATGTGTGTGATCATGTGTATCAGTTGTATGAGATAGTGTGGATAGTTGAAGGGTGCTTGAAAATCTGAGTTCAAATCCTCTATACTTACAATTAAACTCCCAGGTTTGTGAAGAGTGCCTGGTTTTCAAATATTTATATTATTAGTACCTAAATATAGTTTTTACAATGTGGTATATTAATAACTTAACATCTCTTTTGAGCTATATGGTCACAAATATAATTGCACATTGTTATTTATTATGATTAAGGATTTCTTTCTTAAGGATCAGATAAAATTATATATTGTAGTATTTGATCGCAACGCGGTACAATGCATTTGCGTACAAAAAAAAATGCATCTGATATTATTGAACATCAATGTGTATTAAATATTATGATTTAAAAATACAATACTTACTACAACAATCTGGCGATGATTTAAAGACACTGCTTCACATAATGGAGTAGTACCATCTTTAATACTAGGATTTTTAATATTAACCCAAGGTAAATTAACATCTACTCCTGCCTGAACTAGCCTTTTAACTGCGTCGACATCATTCCTCATTACAGCAATATGCAGATCCCGTGTTTCTGGCGTCATGGATTCAAGTAAAGACCGATTATTTCCCATTCTTCTATGGGTTCAAATAAATGGCTCTCAAAGTGTAAAGTTCATAGTGATCGTAAACTAATAAATAAGAAAATAAAAAATGAAAGTAATTACAGTATTGTTATTAAAATATAAACTCATGTCGGATAACAATAATATATTTAAAACTCTTTGTCTATTTAGACATTACTTACTTTCAAAATTTTTTTTCAATAAAAGGCTAAATAATTGCATTAGTCGATAACAATGTATTACTAAAGTCTATTTTAAAAAACATAACTGGCAGCAGCCATTTTTTACACTACCCGGATGTTGTTATTTTTTATCTCGTCGGCAATTTTTTAATTAATTAATAAAGCAGTTATGTATCTGTTTAGTTTTTTAGAAAATAAATTACAAAACTTTTATAAAATTACTATTATTATTGATCATATAATCCTATAAAATATTTTAGAAGAAAATTTTTTAATATATATAAAAATTCATTTTTTTGGAAATATATCAAAAAAATTTTTTTATAGCATAATAAAATAAGCTATCAATTAAGTTAGATTTATGCTTTATATCTTAAACGAAGATAAGGTAAAAATGCAGACGGTGTCGTAGAGCGAAATATAGAATCGTCGGTAGATATTCATTTCAGTAAAAGACAGTATACCGCAAAATACTCGCTACGTAGTGCATTTCTTCCGTATAAATATCAGCGCTTAGATTACAAATATAATTGATGCATCAATAACAAAAAATCAATACTGAAAGTGGCTTTCTATTTTAAAAATATATATTATTTTTACAGTTATAATTGATTTTCCTTTATTTTCTTTCAATGTTCGCAAAAATATAATTTTACTCAGTTATTTTCAATATATATATACTGTATTTCATTGTTTCTCTCTAGTTGTCTTCAAGATTATAAAGACAGTATGCTATTTCAGTTTTTTCATAACATAATTTTATAATATGAATAAAAATTATTTGTATTACATACCTATTATTTCATACAGCCGATCCATATTTGCTACCACAATGGGACAAAGTTGATTATTTCTACCAAAACTTTCATTATGAACTTTAAAAAGAAAAAAATGATATTTTAATGGTATTTGTGCATACATAGCACTACCTTATAAAAGCTTTTTTCCTCTGAATTTTCTAATGTTGATGCATAAGCACTAATGAATTGAACATAAATTTTATTTGTGCAAGCTAATTTTATTTTTATAAGCTTCTACCAAGGCATCTAGGAATTTCACAAATAAAAGAAAACTTTATAATAAATCTAACTCCGTGCAATCAGAAATGATGATTTGCTGTTCTAAAAAAAAAAAAAAAAATGTTTATTTTCTTTTGAAGATGACTTTTACTATTAATAGCAGTTACATCGCTCAAATATTGACAGCTCTTTAAATAAAAATAAGTTGAAGTTTTGAAGAATTCACATACACTAGCAAAGTTTACAAGTATCATGGGTCTATATTTTTTTTTAAAAAAAGAACCACTTAACAATTAACTACTGTTAAATCTGCCAGTCTTAATGTGCAGTCAGCAAATAACTATGTTCAATTCCCCCGATGTTCTCTTGCAACGAATGCTCTGCTGCGGATGCTCTCCAACGAATGCTCTGAATACGCTCTGTATTCTCTGCAACAGATGCTCTGCCACGGATGCTCTCCAATGAATGGTCTGCAATGAGTCTATTTCTACAGTTCGCTAAAGTTCAATTCCTACGATGTTCTTTCAGGCTGGCTGCTACAAAAATGGTTCACAATGGGCATACCTTCACCCCAGTCCAGTTTAGCTGTACACGAACGCTTCGTAGTAAGCACTGCGACTGACCTTAAGCTCCTTACAGCTTACGTCTCTGCAACAGTCTACTTCACTTGAAAACCGCTGGAAACTCAACTCTTGATTCAGCTGCTATCCAGACGGTTTCCTCAGGCTGTGGTCTCCTTCAGCTATACCCGTGAACTACATTTCCACTGGGCACTGGAATTGTACAGTAACTCTACTGTAGATGCATTCAATACTGTCAGCTACTCCAATACTGCGTGACTGCTCTCTACTACTCTCTATATTACACTGCATAGTTGTTACCCAGTCTTCTTATCGCTTTCTGACAACTGCAACAGTCAATCAATGCACTGCTCAATAAGGTAATGTCTCTTATCTAAAAATATTTGCAATCTAACGTCTCTTATCTAGAAATATTTGTAATCAGCAAATATTTCTTGGAATTGTCGATCGCCATTATGTCAATGCCTTAATTAAATTCCTCAGTTATCAGAGCGCGATCTAAAAACAACCTCTCGAATAAATTCTAGTTTTTTTCTGGAGTGCACAAACATGTCTGCTATTCTGGAGTGCACAAACATGTCTGCTATTTTTACAAAACACTACAACTACTATCACTACTGATATTACATTTATTTCTATCGCAATTAATACAAAATCCATCTGACGTAATAATCTAGATAGATTTTGTAAGACAAATTATTTTTAACCTGCATTTTTTTTAGTGAATTCTATATTTGTGATAAATAGGGGTGTCTTAACAGAATTATGCAGTGGCTTGCTGAATGAAACTGCTGTTTTAAATTATATTTTAACATGATTCATTTTTTATTTTGTCTTATGAAAAATAACAATCTAAAGTTTGTGCTCTGCTAAACCTATTATTATTTTCTCATCCTCATGATTATTTTCTCAGTGCTGAGATCTTTTTCTATCTTCTAAGCTTTATACCATTGGGTTTGAGTATTCAGTGTGCACTACTCGAATCAGTTTTTTTCTGTAATTCATGTAAGGAAAATAGTCATACATAACTACTTCATTAAGATAAGTTTTGTTTTGTATAAATTTTGACTCTACTTAAGAAAATAATTATGACTAGTACATATTTTGCAAAATGAATTTTATTTCTGAAATTTTTTTATTAACACAGTAGCAACTTTCTCTATGCATATTTCTACACGAAGTAAAACTCTCCATATAGTGCCATTCAGTGCAAGTCAGAGTAATCAATGAATGCAGGAAAGTGTGCACATAAAATCCCTATCTAGTGCCTACTCATGCAATATCCCAGACTAGTTTTTAGCTTATGGCTTTCATCAGTGAGGAGCCTTGGATTTGAGAGCATTGCATTCATTGATTACTCTGACTTGCACTAAGTGGTGCAATTATATGAAGTGTTTTACTTCTGTAAGCATAAAGAATGGTGATCATGTGATGTTTGGTGCTTCAATAGAATATTTCTATCTAGTGCAAGTCAGTAATTAGTGAATGCTAGAAGTTTGATACATCAAATCCCTATCTATTAGTCTACTCATTCAATATCCCCAGTCTAGTTTCTAATTGATGGCGTTTATCAGCGAGGAACCTTGGATTTTGAGAATACTGTACCTGGATCTTTGGATCTATTGCATCACTCCAGCTGCCACTTTTTAGTTAACTATAAATCTATGAGCCCAAATTAAAAACCCAATAATATTTCAATCCAAGCTAGTCATACAGATCTGAATCCAATTCATTATTTATATATTCTGGTATATTTTTTTTTTTAACAACCATTGTCACCATCATCCTTTGGCTGGGATTGGTATTAAACCAGTATAACATCCCATGATCATTCCTTCTTATGTTTATACAATTTATTAACGCAGTAGAAACTTTCTACATACAATATTGTCATATAGTGCAAGCCATAGAAATTTATGGATGCTAGAAGATTAGTACATCAAAATTCCCATCTAGTCCTTATTCATTCAATATGCCTAGACTAGTTTCTAGCTTAGGACCCTCATCAGTGAGTAAGCACTAAATAAGGATTTTGATGCACTATCCTTCTAGCATCCATTGGTTACTATGGCTTACACTAGGTGGCAATATTGTATGGAGAAAGTGGCCACTATATCAATAGATTTTGTAAGCATAAGAAATGGTAATCATGTGATGTTAGATTTAATAATAATCCTAACCAAAAGATGGTAGTGACTATGGTTATTAAAAACCTAAAGATATTTTAAATATATAGATACTGAACTGGGTTCAGACCTACATGACTGTATAAGCTGATTAGCTTGGATTGAAAATGTGTTTTTAATTTAGACTCATGACTTTATTGTTAATTAAAAGATAAAGATAGTTGCTGGAAGGTTGCATTTAATCCAAACATTTAGATTTTGTGCTCTCAGATCCAATGCTCCTCTCTGATGAAAGCCATAAGCTAGAATTTAGTCTGGAGAATATTGGATGAGTAGGCATTAGAGAGAGATTTTGGATTAATTTACTTTAATTGTTTTTAACTGAAACACACAGGCTTATTATATACCTGTGTCTATATATGTAATATATAGGGTATATGAGCACAGACTTTCACATGACCCACCACTCTCCACTCTATCTCATAACACTGATACACTTGAACACATATATGTTGAAAAGATAAATAATCACCAGTATACATATTTCATGCTAAACCAGCAATCATCAGTTGGTCCAGATTATCATCTCCACACCTATATGCTATAAGTGCTCAAATATCTATTAAAATAGCCAATCCTCATACTTTAATGGACAGGCTTAAATCTATTCCACACTCCAACTCTTCAACCATCCACCCAATTGAAATTCTAATGATGGAAAGCTCAAAGGTCACCCACTAACAGCTTTTTCACTCGGCGTGTTAAAGCCCTTGTATATACTAATACATTCATTTTTTTAGCATCCATTAATTACTATGACTTGCACTAGATGGCAATATGTGTCAATATAAGAAACCTTAATCATGTGTTGTTATGTAGTGATTTATTACTAATCCTAGTCAAAGGATGATAACTAGTTTTTAAAAAAACTAAAGACATCAAAATATATAGATACTGAAGTAGGTGGAATAGTTAATTAAAAAGATAAAAGATGGCTGCTGGAAGGAATCATTAGATTCAAACATTTAGATGCTGTGCTCTCAGCTACAAGGTTTCTCACTGACAAGATCCATAAGCTAGAAACTAGTCTGGGAATATTGGATGAGTAGGCACTAGATAGAGGTTATGGCATTATTTTGATGCCATAACTTTCTAACATTCAATGGTTACAAAGCTTGCACTAGGTGGCAATATTATATAGATAAAATTCCTATTGTGTAAGCATAAGAAATAGTAATTATATGTAATTTTTTTGATTCTGCAAATTATTTATTTCTCTCATTCATTAGATTCTTGCATTCTATTATTAATAAATCATTCTTTCAACACTGACAACATTTTTCTTTTATAC
This sequence comes from Epiperipatus broadwayi, assembly GCA_028023455.1. Taxonomy (NCBI): domain Eukaryota; kingdom Metazoa; phylum Onychophora; class Udeonychophora; order Euonychophora; family Peripatidae; genus Epiperipatus; species Epiperipatus broadwayi. The sequence goes on along the minus strand of JAQFVV010006214.1, from coordinate 6,769,731 downwards.
TATTTTAATATAAGCTAATTTATTAGTCCTAATATTTTTTCATCATATTTCTTATTTCTGCCTAAACAAAAAAAAATATTGCTGGCTTCTTTAATTTGAAGTCTAAAATATTTTATAATAATAATAATCAAATGACTTTACTATTTAAGCATTTATAAGAAATTTGAGTATTAAAAGTGTTAGCACTGGAATCTATTCTGAATCACGAAGTGCAAATTTTCATATTGTATTCAGATTTTTTTTAGCATATTTTTTTTAATAATCTCTCTGTGGTATTCTCCCTCTTTTAACTTGGATTCAATGCTTGCGATTTAATCAAGAATAAAACTGTGTTTAAGACTCTAAAATCTTGATCTATTATTTTTAAATATTATAATTACAGCAGGAAAAACTTACAAATAATATCACACTGGAATAAATGAGGATATAGCAAGTTCATAAATGCATGATTCTGTTCAGTTGTTTAGTCAACAGTCTTATTATTTAAAACATTTAAAGTATTCTTTTATTTTCATTCCATCATATAAAGCTGAAGAAGCAATAAAACAATAAAGTATTCTTACTTAAAAAATGAATCATTAACAATATTTAAGTATATCTGAGAAACTTCAAGCACAACTTCCTTTTTCAAACATCTCTCAAACTTCTCTGCACAAAATTCCATTGTTTTGTTTTAAATCTTTTTACCTTCACTAGTTTATCTTATGTTTCTAAAGTAACAAACATTAATTTCATCAGTTTCTTACATTTTTATTTCTCAATACAACAATCAAGAATACTGATTAGGTTTGAATGGTAATCTGTTACAAACTCAATTTTATATGACATAGCATTTGACAATTTAATCTAATATATAATTATGTCCAAAACTTTTTTTGTTTGTATACTGGCTTAATTCAAATGTAAAATGGCTAAGTCAAGAATAAAAAGATTCTAGATTGATTATGAAGAAACCAAACTGAGGGGAATCTCAAATCAGCATTTAAATATTCAATCTGCCATTTGCAGTTCTCAAATGTCACATGATTTTCTGAAGATCTAATTATATAATTATCGTTCACCATTAAATTCATTTCTGATTTATTGATGAATGTATTTAGGATATAATAAATAATTATGCTAAAGCTGAAATAAATGTAAAAGTATTATGATAAAATAAAAATAAGTTGATAAGATAAGCACTTTAATATTGGAAAATATTTAAAAGAATAGACCAGGACACAAATCTACTAAAATGATAAATAACAATGTCTAAAACTTTCCATTGCTATAGTGTTGCTATCTGGAATTGGGTTGAGAAAGGAATAAAAGTTCACCTATAAGATGAATTGAGGTCTTACTCACAAGTTTGTATTGACAGATCGGGTCATGTTTGTCTGAAGAAGCTATAAGGCTGAGTGTTTAAGGACTAGAGATGACCCAGTGAACTCCACCACTGAAGGTTTAAAAGTGTACATAGGGAATTTTTATAGGCCACACCAGCTTTATTATGTTTTTGTATGCCTCTATGGCCAAGTATCATAAGTGTTAATATAATACTAATCTTTATGTTATTATGTTAAGTTGAATATATTAGGCATTATTAATTTAACTTCTATTATTGTTATATTGTTGGCAATAAATGTTAATATATAGTAAATAAAATTTATTGTTATAATTATTGCTGTTGTCTGATCAGTATTCATGGTAGCTGTATGCATTAAAATTACAATGAAAATGTATCACTAATATAAAAAAACAATATAATATTCACAAAAAAATGACACATAGTAATAATTCTATATAAATATCTATTTGTCTAGTACAATATTCGGTAATAGAAATATGTATGATATTTCAAATAATCAAGCAAAAACGATCATTTAATTCCATTGTCAACCACCATTAAATGCTATAAAGTTTTAGATAAAAATGTCAGACTAACCAGCAATAAATTAAGAGAGAAAAATGTCAAGAAGTATTTGTAAAAAAAAAAAAATGCTCTTATTGATTTTTTTTATTTTAAAACTAATGTTTAATTTCCATCCTGTCATTTAAACTTTCACATTAGAAAGATATTAGAAATGTATTGTTATAGAGCATTCTACCTAAATCCATGTAGATAATTGTATATGGCTTTATATGTATTAAATAATCAATATCAGTACTCCTCTCTATTGCTCTTCTTTATAGCTGTAAATGTGATTTTAAATGTCTATTAGAAGAGACATATGATACTTGGTTTGATAAGAGTAGATGTACAATGTTATTATAACAATTCAATGTGATTTAGATTGTGCAATAAGCAGTTTGAGATGCTAATCTAGAAAATACATTGCATGGTAGATGATGAGGTAAACCAGTTGCTGTATGTGATACCTATAAAAAAAAATTATGAAATTAAAACTTAAAATTAATCACAAAAATAACCCCAGGTCAATAAAAAACTGAGTAATGTAAAATAATTACAGCAATATGTCACTATTTCAACATTAGAATTCCATTAGTAATATTAGCAGAATATGGGTTAGTGTCTAATTATAATACCTATAAAATATGGAACTTCTATTAACATGTATTATATAAGATAAGGAATTAAGTAATTTGTTGTTAAATTATTACTACTACTACTATTACTATTATTATTTATTAATATTACTATTATTCTTGTTGTTTAGTTTGAAAGTTCAATAAAAATAGAAGCTAGAAAACTAAAATTTATACATATGATAGTTTTAACTATCTTTTAATTCTCTAATAGACTCTATAGAGTTTTCTATTGATATATTGACCATAAAATTTTAAAAATTCTATTAAATTGGGTTAATATTTTATTTTAAATTATATTTATTACATACAGTAAAATCATATATATATATTGTATTGGACATCAGGCATCCTAATATCCATCACAGATTGCCACTAGACATTTCTAGAAATTTATATTTTACTGGTGAGGATATCAAGTATAAATGATTACCAAAGCTGTACCTTCACTCAAATATCTGAAATTACCTTTAGATTATGGAATGCAGAGATTCTTGGAAATATCAAGTGGCAGAGCAGACAACAATAAACCAAACACCAAAACAAATCTAAATCAACAAAACAATGTTTATTAACTATCTAACAAAGCATAATATACAGTTCAGTTGTATGGCACAAATATCCAGAGTTTAAATATGGCAGAGTTTAAATATACTTTAATTCAAAAAAATAATTCAAATATATCTGAATTTGACTACAATAGTTTAAATAACTGCATTTGAATAGTAATGAACTCTTCTCATGAGCATATAGTGTATTTGGTATCTGATAATTTAAATATTACACTTCCCCCAAAAAATTTATTTATAATACTATCAGATAATTTCTAAAGTTTGATAATGACTCCGTGATTTATCCAGATATATACACATATATATTTACATTTGCATTAAAGAATCAATCAATAATAAAGCAAGTCTTAATTCATTGTACATGTTCAGACCTGCAGGCCATTACAAAAATTAAGCCCATACATGGTGCATTTGATCCAACCACTAAAAAATATAGAATGATTATAAAGCAATACACACACATATATATATATTGTACTGCTAGCAAAAATATATGTTGTCAGGTGCATATATATAGCTCTCATTATATGTTTTTCATTTAAAAATAAATGATCAGATTTATCAAGAAAGAAAGTATAATATGTTTTAGAGTAGATTTCTTTTGTTTTCAGATTTTTAAAATGCAAATTTTGTAAAATAAAATTGTGCTTTATATTTTTTCTTTAAAAAAAGAATGGGGTGGAGGAGAAATCTAAAATAGAATTAGAAAAACATTTAAAACTTTCTCCCTCCCTCTCTCCATCTAAAATAGAATTAGAAAAACATTTAAAACTCTCCCTCCCTCCCTCCCCCTCCCTCTCCCTTCCTCTCCCTCCCTCTCCCTCCATTCTTCTACCTCCCTTTCTTTCCCTCCCCCTCCCTCCCTCTACCTCCCTTCCTTTCCCTCCCTCTACCTCCCTTCCTTTCCCTCCCTCTCCCTCCCTCCCTCTCCCTCCCTCCCTCTCCCTCTCTCCCTCCCTCTCTCTTCCTCTCCCTTCCTCTCCCTCCCTCTCCCTTCCTTCCCCCTCTCCCTCCTTTCCTCTCCCTCCCTCCCTCTCCCTCCCTCCCTCTCCCACTCCTCCCTCCCTCTCCCACCCTCTCCCTCTCTCTTCCTCTCCCTCCCTTCCTCTCCCTCCCTTCCTCTCCTCCCTCTCCCTTCCTTCCCCCTCTTTCTCCTTCCCTCTCCCTCCTTCCCTCTCCCACTCCTCACTCCTTTTCCCACTCCCTCCCTCCCTCTCTCTCCCTCTCTCCCTCCCTCCCTCTCCCTTCCTCTCCCTCCCTCTCCCTCCCTCCCTCCCTCTCCCTCCCTCCCTCTCCCTCCCTCCCTCCATCTCCCTCCCTCTCTCTCCCTCCCTCTCCCTCTCTCCTTCCCTCTCCCTCCCTCCCTCCCTCTCCTTCCCTCTCTCTCTCCCTCCCTCTCTCTCTCTTTCTCTCTCTCCCTCCCTCCCTTCCTATTTCCCACTCTCTCTCTCTCTTTTTTTTTCTTTGTAAAGAAAACTTTTATAATGTATAAAATAAGAAAATGTGAAATCAGACTAAAAATTAGTCTGTAAAAGTAAAATGTCTGTAAAACTTTCAAAAATGTAATTAATTAGTTTATAAGATTTCAGATTGATAATAGAATCAAAATCAATAGTTGAATTAATTAAAAAACTACATTATCTTATTGGCAAGATAGATTAATTTAAGCATAAGATGAGATTAAAACAAATGTAAAAATAATTAATTAAAAAGACAGATTTCAAGTTACATTCAAATTTTAAAATACAATAAGGAATTAAAAACAATGAGAAAAAGTTATATAAAGTTGCTCTCTCTCTATTGTTATTCAGTCAGGGCTACAATCTGCTAGATCATTCTACTCTTCAATTTGTAATTCAGTTCAGTTCGAGCTCAGTTCAAGTTGGTTTGTGATATACAGTCAAGACTGCAATATGTAAATTAATCCAGTATTATTATTTCAATTTGTAATCTAGCTATACAGTATGCAGAAGAATGCAGTTTCAGAATTTTGGAGAAATTTAAATGCTGTAACAAACCATTAATGCAGGAGCTATATAAGCCATAGGAGTGTCTGACAACTTCATGCCCAACCCATCATCCATCAACTATCCCACCTGAATTAATACCTTGAACCAATGCCAGGATTATGAAGTTGAAGCTGCCACATACTCTCATTGTTCCACAGAAATACGGTAGGAAAGCCATGATGTCATCGATGGAGAAACAAAAAAGCCAACTGTTTGGAAACTGACAATCATGAAAACCTAATTAAAGATACTTTTAAATATGTCTGATCACAGTCTAGAGACTTTATTTTAAATGAACTTTAATTAATGGACTATTATAATTATAGCTAAAGTCATTTATTTTTCTTATGTCAAATTTATTACTGTTATAGTGTGTTAAATATATGTGTGCATAAACAAATTAATGATTGCTTTGTTATTTTGTCTATTTTCTCTTTCTCTCTTGATATTGCATCACCAGTAAATTAGTCTGTTATTTTATGTGTTAAATAAATGTACTAGATCCTGATTTAAGAGTATTAGCTAGTCATGAGATATTTCAAGCACTGGATTGTGTGCTTGTTGTCTGAAACATGCTGACTATATAACCTATGGTTATCTGGTGCCTGAGATTGATCCTCAAAACAAATAAGATGCCTTGGATGGCAAAGGTTTGAATCTAGCAGTCGAAATGGGCCATGGTTTGAAAATGTGATCATGTTATACTTTACATAGCTCAATCTGACAGAGGGGATCATTGATGGCTCTGCTATCAAGGGTATTCTCCTCTATTCTTGAAGGGCTGGTTTGTTCCCATGTTTTTTAAAATTATTATAAAAGATATTTAAACCCCATTAAGTCCAGCAAGAGTAAAACTCCTTTATTCGGACCTAGTTCAATATGTATATATAATGGTTGGGTGGAATGTCAAAAACCTATCTGCCATACCAGGGTGCCACTAAGTTATTAGAACCTAGAAAATTTATATAGCAGGCAGATACGTATTACTAAGATTCAACTTTTATTGACCATTAGCCCTTGTCACTAGCTAAAGAAGTAGCTGTCTGTTTTATAATATAACTTATTTTTACTTATATTGAACTATATATTTTAAAAAATAAAATAATAAGTCACTTCCAGCACTAATAAGACAACATTTATTATGCACATAAATATAAAACTGATTTGAGAATTACATTAACACTATTAGATAGATTTAAATCATATTTATTTTAATATGCAGAGGGGGGAGTTTTATGTAATTTAATATTTTAAGCATAAATAGACTGCATAGAATACATACTTAAAGACTTTCAAATCATTTAACCTCAGGCTAAAAAGTTCACAGTTAAACCAACACTAGCTTCCTGATATATGATGCAACCAATGTAACATGAAGTTGCTAAAATAAAACCATGCTGACAGGAATGTGAATCTGTAGCATGATATTATTAAAGAAGTGATCCTCATCCAGTACAGGAATGTGCATCTGTCTGGTGAAGGAATCATATATAAAAATATTGAGAAAACAAAATGCTCCAAATGGTTTTGGGCCATGCATTCAGTTAGGTACCAAGCCTTGTATGCTAACACACTTTAGATTACATTCATATAACATGTCATGCATCCCTCCCACTAGTATCGATTCAACTATGAAATAAATAGTCCAAAATTAACCCCACATTATCTAATCTAAATTTAATGAATCTATGCAGCCATCTACACTTATATTTTAATTTAATAATTTAGTTAACAAAAATGGAAATGATTAATAACAAACATTATCTATAGAGAAATATTAATGATTAATTTAGGGTTCATTTGCTAGTCAGATAAAAGCTTATTTAGAAGTTACTCTTAGATTACTAATTGAAAGTTTGTTTAAGATATCTATAAGTTCATTTTGAATATCAAAATTTATACTTTCCATGGTAAGTCTTTATGAATCCTCTGGATTTTAGCAGATTTATGGAAGTCCATCCTAGTTATCACATTTTGTAGATTGTTCTCCTTGGAAATAAAACCACTTGCTTGCCATTCATTCTGGAACTGCCATTCAGGAGGCTGCCTCAGCCGGTGCAAATAAAGGGAACAAAATCTCTTGCAATACTCCTACATTGTGGGAATCCACAATACATCTGCAAAGTATTTCTAACTGGTCACTACCATTCAATCAATAGTCAATCACTAGTTAATCAATAATCCTTTCATCTATTCAATTATTTTTCTTTTTATAGTATTAGTCCTCCCTTATCACCAAATTTTCAGATAGATCATTCTTGACGTTTCTCCGATCTTATTGGTCATGATGGTTTTCCTTTCTGGGCCGTGTGTTTGTTGTTAACAACATTGACTAGTCTGCTCCAAAGTGGGCAACACTACAATCTTTTTAATTTTTATCTCTTATCTGACTTTCCATTGTTTAAGTGCCCTAAGGGCTCATTTGCTTTACATTTATTACATTTTAATAGAACAGTCATTCCCATTTTACTTAAGATTTAAACATACCTTTTTTTAATAGAAACTAATTAACATTTTTAATTATTTTCTTTTACATTACTTTAAAAAAAAAATACTAATCTTTTATCTTAAGATTTTTACTTTAACTTACTTTTAAGTAAAAATTTAATAATTTTCCATTTGGCAATTTATATTTATTGCTTTAAAAAAACTTTATTAATTTTCTATTTTTTTAAAATTTGTACTTGGTTTTATTTGTCGATATTTTATTTATTAGTTGACAATGATGTAATGGCATAAATGTATTCTGTTACAATATATATATATATATATATAATCATGGGAAGAAATGTCTATACTCAATGCAAAATACAATCATCTGTTAGCATATCAAGTGGAAATAATAATAAAAATCACAGGAGGCTAAAACATATAATAATAATATATACAATGGTCAAATATCCAATATAAATTATTTGTCCACAATGTTGTCGTAGATTAATCTAAATAAAATTGAGACAATCAATCAATTGTATTTACAATTATTTAATTATCAACCTGGCTTTCATCTTTTAAGGTTTCAATAAGAGATGAAAGCCAGGTTGATAATTAAAAAATTGTAAATATAATTGGTTGTTTGTATAATTGCAAACATAATTGGTTGTTTATTTCAGTTTTATTTAGATTTATGGATAAATATCCAGGATTAGTATACACAATGCTCACATATACATATATCAATCCCTTTCATACTCATGATGCAAACAGAGTAAACAAGCAAAACTGTTAACAACTTTAATCAGCTTATCAATGATTTACATAGTTATGCACATATCAAATCAAGAACACATATATAGTAATGATTTTAAAAATTTGCAGAAACATTATATTAATTATTGGGTATAAACTAGGCAATATATGAAAAAAAAACCTAACATCTCTTTAATTATGATCCATGTACTTTCAAGAAAAAAAAAAAACTTTTCACAAGTGGAAAAAAAGGAATAAACTTTAAGAAGCAAACTAGACTAAAGCTATCATGCTATATTGGATACTATTATTAAAAAAAGTCAATGCATAAATATAAAATTACATTATTTAAATTATCTCACTGGCTTGTTAGTAATGTTTTATAAAATAGTTTGTAAATAAAAGTTTACCTTAGGTCCAAGAGAAAAGTTAATGGAGGGCATATTTTCTGGAAAAGTTGAATTTTACATTGAATTACATATGTGTGCAAATGGAGTTCCTTCATAGTTTCCATAGGAAGTTTCATTATTTACCAGTTTTTAATTTTGTAGAGAGTTTGCCCTGAAATTTTCTTTTAATATTGAAAAATGCATTTATTGAAATGTAAATTTGATGGTAATAATTAGTGTGTTGTTGGTGAACTCTGCAAGCAAAGTTGAATAGGCTACATGTTGAAGAAGTGAAGTTTGTTTCTTAACTACTAACAAAAGTTCAGGGTACATCATTCTAAGCAGGCAAGGGTAACAATCACAAGACAAAGCAAACTTGAAGACAAATAGAAGCAGAATGATTTATAATTCTAAGCTGTTTTTTATATCGTTAGATTTTTTAATTAACAAATCCATTCATTTACAAAATTTTTAATTAAAAAATCCATTTATTTACTGAGATTTTTTTTTAGTTAACAAAACTAGTATTACCTGTTTACATTTTTTTAACCTAGATAAGCCAGTACCTATCTTTATTCATTCAATTTTCCAATAATTTCTTAATTAAGCTAGTAAGTATTTTCATTTAATTGGTTTACCAAAAATTCCATAATTAGATAACTTTGTAGGTTTATATATAATACTTAAAATATTAAAATCAGGAACATGGCTTAATAAAAAAAGAATTGATTTTCTAAGAGTTTAATTGATAAAAAAAAAAGACTAATTCAGAAGAGTTTACAGATTATTATTAAGTATTGTTCCTATAATTTCAAACAAATTTATTTCAAATAAAATTAAGAGTTTCTTCTTTTTTTACAAACCAAAATAAAACTAAACTAAATTATAAATGTAGATCTTTATCAATGTGTGTATATATAATATAAACATATATATATATATTGTAATGGTCTATTCGATGATGTGACAAGATGAGGTCACATCTGACTATTGTCAGACCTAGGGTCTTCATATAGGATGCTGGAGATGACACGATGAAAAACACAACTCATAATTACATTTATCTTCAATAGACTAGCCTAAGACTTATCTATCAAATTTACATGCAATTTAAATCAGTTCATCTAACATCTCACCATTCTCTTTTTGATCCGTTGCAAAGAATTCGCATTCGACTCTCTTGACAGGGATGTACCTACGCAGATTCAATCAATAACTGAATTAGCTCATCCATTTATTAGTAAGGAATAACCTTGATTTAATATTTATCTCCCATGCTTATAAAACAATAATGTGTGTATGTGCATGTGTAGAATATTGGTTTTAGGCTTGAATGTAAATGCTGGATCAATAAACTAGAGAGACCTTGTCAATTAAACAAAACTTCGCAATATTTATTTACAAAAACAAAAATATATAAAAACAGACCAAATTGTCAATCAATGTAAAAAAATTCAAAAAATATTTATAAGTGAAATGAGAATTATTTGGATATATTCTTCTATACTTTTAACTTCTACGTCTATGATGAGTATCTATTATACTGTTACTTAAGCAATTTAAAATTACATATCCCCTATTTCCCATGATAGATACACATAATTTAGACATTTATATATCCAAAAGTAATGAAAACTTTATTACACTAAAATGAGATTGCTATCTAACTTAATTAGAAATTTAAGTGCAACTCCAGATACAGTATGCAGTTCTAGGTATGGAAGTTGGTTGGTCTAAAATAATCACCTTGCATATATATGTATCATGAAAGAAATACAATAAAGAAACAATTGGTAATATGATAGCAAAGTAAATAGTAAAGAATACTAACTCAAAAGATTAGTCATTTCAAACATGTAACAAATAATATAAATGGTCATGTCATGATGTAGCATTGGTTATTTTAGTTAATTAAAGGAGAAAGACTCTTACTGTTTCAGTATTCAGTTTAAGCACTTAATTTCATAGCCATGAACAAAAAGTTAAGTAATTTGGAAGAAAGTTATCTAAAATTTTATTAAAAGAAAAAAAATTCAGACTTTTCACCCCTGCTTTCTTCACATTTTCTTACATTGGACTGGTCCAAACTGTTGAATTTGACCATTTGTACTGTGAGATATAAGACTGAGATAATAAAAATATAAGACATATCTATACAAAAAGAAAATAACAATATTTACATTTCATGAATTGATGAGGTGATCAGGCACAATTCTTCATCAGAGTTTTTCTTACATAATAGTTCTTACATTTTACACTTTTTTCTCATTATAAATGTTGATAATTCCTTATTGCTTCTGAATACCACATTCTGAATATATATGGGTGGTTTTGTATCATTCCCTGTGTAGATTTTCATCATGTGTGAACCCAGCTTATCAGACGCTTCAATATAGACAGGTAGCTATTAATTTCACATGGCCATAGTGGGCAAATGCTCCACTCACTGACAATCAAATCGCTCTAGCCAAAATACCTTATATACAGGTTTATATATATATGCAGTTCACATTTTAAAAATATATATATAGACTATAAAATGCAGTTTATTTATTATTTGTGATATTGGCTATGTAAATTTCCAACATTAAAATTTAACTGAATAAACCGTTCTAATCTCTTGGTTTTATTTCTTATTTTAAAAAAATCATAACAGTCTTTAAAATTTATAAGCTATTTGAATCTTATCATTTAGCTTGTATAAAAATCTTCTGTTCACTTCCTTAATTTTTCAAATGGAAAATAAATAAAAAAATTGGCATTTGTAGAAAGGCTTATTCAAACAGTGTCCATTTTGTAAAAAAAAATGTTTAAAAAATAATTAATAAAAAAATTGGCATTTGTAGAAAGGCTTATTCAAACAGTGTCCATTTTGTAAAAAAAAATGTTTAAAAAATAATTACTTCAACAAAGTTGACTTTCTATGCCAAATGCACAATTTTAAAGAAGGAAACATAATTGTTTTTCTTTTTATATACAGTGTCATTCCTATTGTTTATTCATAGTGCATGCCTATTGTTGCATTATATAAACATTGTGATTATCAATTCATTTAAAAAATAATATTAATAATATCCCCCTCTTATATTTGGTTGCTTGGTACAATACTTGACCTTTTTCCCATTGCTATGACTGTTTTTTCATCATTCAAGTCATTGTCTACATTTAGTAAAATGCACAAGATCTTCCACACAATACAATTGTTATTATATATATATAAAATTGTATTTATTTTCCCAATGTTTATATTTCTTGATTAAACACTAGAATTAATTTTATTACTAATATATGTGTAATTTCATGGTAAATGGCCTACCATTTCCACTATTTTCTACAGCATTAGTACACTGTCATAACTTTATACATTTATATTTTCAACAGTGTTTTAGCAAAACTTATTATTTACTTTGTACTAACCTTCTAATTACAAGACAATCCAATATTTCAGCTGGCTAAGATTTGTGTGGGTGTGACTTTCAGCTACCCTCACAATTTCCCTTCCCTACACAAGATTAAAATTTTACTTATTGATCAAAATTTTAACTCCTAATAAGCAGCATAAAATATGTTCATTTTTGGCATATTAATTCCCTTGCTATCCCTGAAAGATCACAATACTTATTTTCCTATGCTTCATCTCCAATCTTTCTGTTTTAAATACCTATCCTGGCATTCCCTCTCTTAATAATTATGTATTATCCCAAGTGAGAATCTAACTTAGGGTAAAAAGAAAAGTATTTTTTTCTTTTTTTAACTTTATGGTTGGAGCCTGACCATTCATGTATCTCTATTCTAGGTGATACACATCTTTGTCCATTAATCTCTTTCTTGTTCTTCTCTAGAGTCTTATTGTATTTTGAGGTTTACATGAACCAGAGAGTCCATCTCCAAATGTGGATTGACTTAAAAAAAGGTGATCAATCCTAAGGTATTCCAGCATATTTACTAAAGTATACCCTCATAAATACTATGTATTAATCATTACTACTCTAATAACATTTTTTTTGATGTTTCACCTTTTTTAAAAACTTCTTTATCATTTCTACTGCTAACTATTTACATTATTTTGTGATGGAATTAATAATCTCATATTATTATATTGATCAAGATATGGTTTCAATAACCTGGCATTGTATGTGCCTTCGATTTCTCCTTTCTTGTTTAACCCAAAACATTAGGGCCTACCTATTTTACTATGACCTATGGTCCCTATTGATCATACAATTTTTGATACTTGTTTTCTTGGGGGTTTGTTTTGATAATGAGTCTTTGTAAGTACTGTATTTTCTATCTGAAATTTATATGGATTTTCCCTCTCATTCTTGCTTCTCAGTTTTGCTTTATTAAGTATTAAGCATCACATGATCACATTTCCTATACTAGCACATTAATTGTTGATAAACAGAGCAAAACTCTCCATACAGTATTGCCACCTGTGCTAAACAGTGAAATCAATGGATGCCAGAAGGCTTGTGCATAAAATCCCTATCTAATGCCTACTCATCCAATATCCCCAGACTAGTTTCTGGCTTGTGGCCTTCGTCAGTGAGGAGCTTTGGATCTGAGAGCACTGCATCTAGATCTTAGGATCTAATGCAACCCTCTAGCAACCACCTTTTATCTCTACTTAATTACAAAACTATGAGAATGAAATTGAAAACACAAAAAATATTTCCAATCTAAGCTCAATAGCTTATATAGTCATATGGGTCTGAACTCAGTTCAGCACCCATACATTTTGGTGTCTTTGGCTAGTGAGCTTAGATTAAATATTTTTTTGTTTTCAATTTCATTCTCATAGTTTTGTAATTAGTAGAGATAAAAGGTGTTGCTAGAGGTTATTAGATCCTAAGATCTGTCAGTTCTCAGATCCAAACCTCACTACACACAACAAACTAGTCTGGGGATAGATGAGAGGATTAAAGGTTTTTCACAAGCCTCTCTTCATTGATTATCTGTTTAGCACAGGTGGCAATACTGTACGGAGAGTTTTGCTCTCTTTATTAAGTAGCTATTCATGGGTCTTTTCCTAGCTAATTCAGCATTTACATCATGATATACAGCTGTGGGTATATATATATATTTATAAATGGTATTGGCAATATTGTATTGTTGAAGTAGTGACTTATCCTTTATGTCTTAGTACACACATTCTTCTTTGCTCTAGTTGCCTTTCAATATTGACTTGAACATTCATTCCATTGTCAATTATTTTACATATATACATTGATTTAATTTTCCCTTTTGGAAAACAATATTGGGATTCAACCATTTAGAAAAAACCATTTTCACATTCCAAGCCTGCAATTTTCAAAGTCCATTCCTTGCTACATGCATTCCTTTTTTCAATTTAGGCATCATCATCCATTTGCCTAATGAATGTAAATGGACCTTCATATGTGTTGCATAGCTTATGGAATTTAGAAACTTTCTGGCTACTGCTGTGCAATATGATTGTATCCATTTTAGAAACTTTCTGGCTACTGCTGTGCAATATGGTTGTATCCATTATCACTTGACAACTCGGTATTATTTGGACATTCCTTTGATTATGAAAAACTCCTTGTGCCATAATCTACACTTAAAGTGCCCATTTTTACTTTCATAAGGAGGCAGTTTTTATCTGTAATAATCCTTTGAATAACTAAAGTTTTCTCTGGATGTGGTTATTATGATCATAAATGTCTTTAAATTTAGACTTCCTATTGTGACTATCTTCTTTTGTGTTAATCATCTGAGCTAACATGGCTTCAATCTGATGGTTGTCATTTAAGTCATCACTATTGTGCCTGGGGAGAATACTCTTAACTTTGCTTCCATGGTAAATATGAGTGCATCGGCATAACCCCAAGTATATATCCCATTTGTTCATCATCATATCTACCTTCATATATTTCCTCATGACATCTTCAATGTGTGAGGTTGTCTCAGATCTCATGGGTTCATCATTTAACCCATGGTTAACTGTTGAGTCTTGTGAGCTTAGCTTCACTTGGTATTTGAAAGGATTATCTGGCCACTCTTCTTTGAACTTCTGAGATTTATAATTCAGATCAATTATTGAATTATCCAAAAATGGATTGGTCATGTGGTTCAAACCTTCTGTTTGATCTGGCGACTTAAGTTTATTATCTTGTGACACTGTTAATGTCTTATTGTCTTGAATGCTCTGCACCTCTCACATCTCTTTCTAATAATTTCTGATCAGGTTCATTAGTTTTAACAATGGCAGGATGACTCTCTACATCATTAATTTACTGTGACAACAAGATGGCTGTGACAGGTTTCTTCTGTGACAATTTTCAGTGTTAATAGTGGTTTATTCTGGTTATTATTGTTATATTTACTAGCTAGTTGGCTGGTGATGGTACACTTGATCTCTTCCAGTCCCTGCTGACATTTTTTGTCCTTTTCACCCATCTCCTTTCTCACTTCATTCAGAGTTTGTTTCAATTCTATATTATCTCTGTAGATTATTTAAATTAATGGACATTTGCCCTATCTCTGCAGATAGTTTGATTTCAACAACTTTAATTTTTGCTTTCATTTTTGCTTCTATCCTATCTATATCTCTCCTCCAACTCTCTCTCAAACAACATACACTTTCTTTCATCCCTTTGCCTATCCTAGCTTCCATGTTGTTCATATCTTCCTTCATGCTGTTCTTTATATTATTAATATTACTACTCATACTATCCATCCTACTATTTAATATCATCAGTTTTAACTTCTATATTATCTATATTCTTCTTTATACACTCCATCTTTATTTCTAAATTATTATTTATTTTGGTTTTCAAATTATCTATATCAGTTTCAGTTGTCATGATAAATATCCTCTAGATATTCATATCAGTTTTCATAGTATCCATCTTGTCATTTACTCTTGTTTTCATGCCATTCATTTTTTCTTTTATACTACTTATATTGCTGTCCATTTTTATTTCCATATTACCTAACTTAGCTTCCATGCTGCTCATACTTTTGTTTAACTCTACTGTTTCTTTCTTAGTGGCTATGGTAACTTTTAAATAGTTCATATTTTCACTCATGCTGTCCCTCCTACTATTCATATCTTCATACTGTAGTACATTTAACTTTTCACTTCTTCTTTCATACAATCCATCTTTGTTTCTATGCTACTCATCCTAGTCTCCTACTACCATTTATTTTAGTTTCTAAACTACCCATCTCCATTTTTTATACTTTCCACATCAGCCTTTATACCATCCATATCAGTTTTCATTTCAGTTTTCATCTTATCCATATCATCCTTTATACTATCCACCTTGGCTTCCATATTATTATTTATCTTCATTTCCATACTATTCATATCTGCTTTCAAACAATTCATTTTGCTGTTCAGATTAATATTCATGCTATTTATATCAGTCTTGGTTGCCATCTTTGTCCCAAGTTGCTCATGTTCTTATCTATTTTTGCTTCCAAATTGTGCAAACTTTCTTTCATCTCTTTCATCATTGTTTGGAACATTTGTTGCATGATCATCATATTTTCAGTAGTTTTTGCTATTTCAGCTCTGGGTATTTGATTGACTTCATTGGAAGGGATCTCTTGAATTTGAGAAAGTACTTGATTTACAACATGTTCCTGTGGAGAGTGATTAGCTTCAATGGAATCTATTTGTGGCTGTGGGATTATAGTACCTGGTTTCATTTTATTTGAGCTTTGTACAATTTTTCCCAAAATTAAAATTAGTAGGGTGCACTTATTTTTCACTTTTGGCAATCTGAGATGTCCAATCAGCTGGAAATTTAAGGTCAAGTGAACTTCAGCAATAAAAGACTGTTTAATACCTAGAGAAGATCTGAAAATGAAGCCAGACACATCCTCTTGTAAAATAGTGGCTTGCTGCAATCTAAATGGCTGGTAAATAATAATTTCACCATTTTTCTCACATATAAAAGACCAATCTCTGGTAGTTAAGCATGTTGAACCGGGCACAGATGAAATAGATTGACTAGGAGTACCAGGTTCAACTTGACTATTTGCCCTCTGCAGTTCTTTTAAAAATTGTTCATGAATTTCTACATCATTTGAATCTTTAGTACCAGTAGAGTACATAGTGGTAACTCTATCTTTCATAATGAATTGGAACCATCCTATACTAAGACAGGATAGCTTTAAAGTTATATCATTATTCCAAATGTATATATAATATTGGTCACAATTTATGCACTAGTCATACCAATGATTAGGTTTACCATGTAAATTTTTTTCCCCATCTTTCACCGTAATTTTTTCACTTTCCTTTTTGTCTATCCTATGGTCTACCCTGTCTCTCTTCACTTCAATAATTTGACTTATATCAGTATTGATTGCACTCATCTGATCACTTCTTGCATTATAGTTGCCCCATCTGCTGTAACCTAAGTTATGTCAGCTTGAGGTGGTTTTCTGATTTCATTAATCAGGGTCTCTTGTGTTTGAGATGGCATTTGTCTTTCCTCTTGCATTGACAAAGAATGCTCAGTTCCAACCATAGTCTCCCAGATACATGTACATCTACAGACCCTTCTTGTTCAATATCAGGATCACTTCTCAGCCTCATTGCCACTAGCATCCAGTGGCTTTACATTTAATTCTTTATCCATACTAGTAATATTTCCCACTTCTAAGTAATATTCAAAATAAATATTTTTCTTTGGGATATTTATTCTATGAATGCAAAGTTATTTCTTTTCTATATAATACTTATAACATGTCATAGGCTCTCCTACCAACTTGTATGATTTCATGTGAATATTTTGGTTACCTTAAGTATTTTATACCTCATTGGTATCAATGCTGGTTTTATATATTTTGCTCTTTATCTGCCTCACTTGCCTACTCTTATTAGATTCTTGATCATCTATTTAGTTTTTGTCTCTATTTATCAATTCATACTTTCACTCTGAGTTATTTGGACTTATTGTTGATTGACTTAAGTTAAATATACCATTAAGTTGCTATACTATTTAATTCCATAGGGTTATGTAATATATAGTCTGTTAAATGACTAACTAAAATATAGTGTATCAGGTTACAGTGAAATTATGGACAATTTTTCTCATAAATCCAATTTGTTTCACATTAAAAATATACAGCAAAATATAATAGGTTTAACTCTTTAAAGGTCAACACATTGTGTACCAAAAATGTAATGGACATAATTATTCACATGTGGTGAACCTAAGTACTCATGCCTAACACATTGTGTCAAAAATGTAACAGACCATAGTCTGTACATGTGGCAAACCTAAATATTCATGCCCAATACATTGCATGGCAAAGATTAATAGATCATAGTCTGTACATGTGTTGAACCTAAATACCCATGCCCAATGTCCAACACATTCTTTTACTATGGAAACTTCTCTTGAACCCGAGTCTTTTGTTAGTTGGACTCATCAAGTACCTGAAAACAGAATAAAAAACATGAAAGATGGGAGGAGTGATCCCAAAAACATGTTGGAGTGATGTTGGTTCCACCCTGCCCATGAAGAGTACAGGGATGAGTAAGGTATATGATTGAGCAATGCAAATTAGTGTGAGCATCCAATGTTCAGAACTTAAAGTTTACTCTAAACACAAGTCCATGAACATAGTAGCAGAATCCAAGGAAGGTTACTATATGCTCAAAGGCTTTCCACAAAAGAAAACTGTCCCATCCCTAAAGCCAACTTTGGAGGGACAATAAGAAATTGATGGATTTGATCATCTTAAGTGTATACTATGGCACATGAAGTCTCTTAATAACCAGGAAGATGACAAAATCATAGAAAGTTGTAGATGATATTGGAGACAACCATACTCCCTGCAAAGAAATGGAAAGATTCCAAGTTCCACAAGCTTTGAAACACTTATGAAGATCTTCATATAATTAAATATGTGAATGAAAGTCCCTAAAAAGGGAAAGGTCCAAATTAAGGGACAGACTTCAGGTTGTGACCTTTGGAATGCGAAATGGATTACCCATATTGATTGAAACCTATACATAATGTTATGTGAGACTATATGCAAAAAGGGAAAAGAATGTTACATTAAATTTTACTTTTGACCATTAAATCTTATATACCCCCCCCCCCCCCCCCCCCCCCCCAAAAGGGGGGGGGGGGGGGGGGCCCCTTGGGGGGGGGGGGTTTGGTTTTTGGTAATAGGGGATGGTGAAGCAGATGGAATGTGTAGTGAATTATATTAATTGGGGTGTAAATGAATCCACTAGATTCACACACATACAATTACATTTTGACCAACCTATTTTTTTGTTATTTTTAAAATACCAGCTTCCAATTAAATGTCATCAATATGACTTAGAAACAAAAATTCAAATGCCTCATCAATAGTTAATTGATAAAACTAATATTAGGAATAAGAATAAGAGGAAAAGTAGACATCACTTTAAGATTGGAGACAAGGTTTTTGTGAGAACACCTCACCCAAATAAATTGATGGATAATGTTTATCATAAATTTTGTCAGCAATATGCTGGGTCATATGCTATTGTGAAACAAGCTGCCCAAATGCATTTTGGTTAAATATTGAGGGAGAACTAAAAGAAGTTATAATGCACAGATATTGAAGCCATACATTGGTTATCAAGAAGAACTGCCAAATGCAGCTCAGTTGTCCACAAATGAATGAATCTGACTAATGTAGATGAAGGTGGAATTTTTAAAAAAAGTAATTACATATGCATGTATATTGTAGTAAAAAACAGATAGCATTGTATGTGAATAAATGGCTAGAGTAGCTAGATGTGATGAGGATACACTCAAGTTAATGTGGAAACATTCATTGAGGTATCTTAGAATTGGCTGAGATGTGAGAGTTGACAATAGTCTAAATTTTAACCTTCTAAGGGTGGGGGAAATGTAAAGTGATGCCCAATCCTTATAAAAAAATAATAATAACTAATGTTTTGAAATGACAAGGTAAGATTATAAAGATTAGATAGACAGCCATCATTTTAAACACATTAAATAATTATTAGGTTAACTTGAAGCATATATATAACCATACACTCATAAAGGAATGAACTAATTTTTTTTTATTAAATGTGGAATAAAATATCTACATACATATTTATACATGAAGATTAAGAGTTTCAATCATGATGTGACAAAAATAATAAAAATTTTACACCAAATTTTATTAACCAAGTTTCTTTTGTTTAAAAGAATAAAAAAAGAGTAACAGTTTTGGAACATAATAAAAATCTAAGCAACAGTTTAATTTGTAGTTGGTAGCTGTTAAAAATGGAACACAGTTGAAAGTAAAACTTTAGAATAAGAATATTATTTTTATTATATTATACTACTTATCATGTTTCTATTTTATTTTTTAAAAAAAACTTTACTATTTTGAATTGCATTCATCTATTATTGATTTGGTAAAGTGCAGAATAATTTAAAAATAAAAGAGATATTCTTTATTTAAGTTATGAACTTTCATTCATTTGAATAAATTCTGAGAGATTTATATTTCTTATCAACTGCAAAAGTCATATAAATATTATAAAATGCTTTTTTTTAAAAAAAAAAAAAAGCAAACTAATAATGAAATAGAATTTTAAAATACTAAATTGTATTTCTTTTAAAGTAAAATATATTATAACATATATGTATATAGATTGCATATAAATAGTGTTTCTATTTATATTATAACATGAACTTTGAAAAAAACCTATAATAAACTACTTATTTGCATATATATAGTCTAATGATGCAATCTTGCTAATTTAATTATTGCAGGATCTTTGTGCTTTGTGTCATCGAATGGTGATAAAGTCTAACCATTGGTATGCCTAGAGTCTAAATCAGCAGGAAATGATTTAGAGTTGGAATCAGAAATAAAATGGCTACAAAATTAGGAGCTTTAAGAGTTGGGAATTGTTTTAAGTGGTTAGAATTTGAAATCATTCAACACGTGTGAATAAAAAAAGACACCGTCTGCTAAAAAACACTGAAGCCACTCTTACATATTTTAACCATTTGTTTTTAAAGAAGTCCAAGTTTCCATTTAATTTTGATGCTCTTAAATATTTTGTATTTGTATTTTTTTTAGGGTATACTGAGAGTTAAGATTTTTCTCACTCTTTTACTCATTTGCAGAAAACATTTTTTCCCTCTAAATCTTAAAATATAAAGAACCCATTTTGCTTAAATTTTTATAGGAGGAGAAAAATATAAAGACACAACTCAAGGTATACATATATAAATTTTATATGTTTGTAAATAAAGTTTTAGCATAATTGGGTGCATTAGATTGGACATTGACTTAAAAGACAAAAGGTAAGATTTTTAAATATCTACACTTAATTAGACGTTTCATATATAAAATTAAATATTTATTTTACTTACTAACAAGTAATTATATATGAGTAAATTTTCTTGTTTGTATGATTAACAGTCTTATGAGTGAACTTTATTTATAAAACATAAATTGACAATCCATAGACATAAGTGTAATATACATGACATAATCTAATTAAACAATGAACATCTAATAATATAGATTGATCCTTGGCATAATAGTTACATTCTATATTGTTATGCATTGTAATTATATTTAGTTTAATTGATATATTTAATATTTAACTTACTTCTGTTGTTTAGATTGGGGAATGTGACCATTTGTTGTAATCATGAATCAACAGAAATATTAAGTTGTATTATAGTAAAGACAGATCCATATTTTATTATATTCATGTTTATATTTTATTAAGTTATAAATGTTATAAATTTCAAAACCCAGATTTTGTCAATAAATGTTTGTTGTTTAAAGTTAAAATCTTTGTTTCTCTGGTCTCTATATTATCAAGCATCATTCATATTTCACTTCACTCACTGGGATATCTATTATATATGTTCACACATCTTTCATACTTGTATGTGAAAACTTAAGAATACCCTCATTAGTAAAAAGTCATTAGAGACCTATATAGAGGTCACATTATTGCCATTCTGTTTAAATCCATCCTTGAGTAGAGTTAAAGGCAAATTTCTTCACTGAGTTTGAACTCCAAGATGTAATAGGACCTGTAAGTTGAGAGAGATCTGGGTATACCATCCTAAATTATATTTGGTCCATTACAGTATATATATAAAAACTTAATGAGCTGAATTTTATACTTTGCCAACTACAAAATGTTTAAAATAACTTAGATATTGAAATACAGGAATTAGTATTGCAATATATATATATACTGTGCCATTACAATTTGGTCACTAGCCAAATTTATAGTAATGTGCATGTAAGAAAGTGTAAAACAAAATCATCATCACATTTTTATATAACCATAAAGGAAGTTGTAGGGCATCCAAGTTTAAACCCTACAAGGTCCAGTTCTAAAAGCTTTAAACAGAGAGAGAGTGGGACAACAATTATATGCTTTACTTGTTTGTGTGTTAATAAATCTCAAAAAGAGCAGCACACACATTTAATATTTAAAATTTTAATTTTTCTTTAAAAAGCAAAGTTATAACGCATACGTATAGGCAATGTATGTGTAAACTATTTAATTGTTTTATATTTCAAATATTCAACATTTTAACTTTCTTTAAAACTAACCTATGCTTGATCAATTCTAATATCTTATTCTATGCTTCTATTTTTCTTTTCTATAATTGTAATTGGGATTTAAAAGTTACAGATTTAATTAAATAATAGGGTTATAATTACTAAGCTAGCAATTATATTATTTAATGTTAGTTTATGAATGATTTGAAATAATGAAGGATGTGTGTACATTACATACAGAAATTTACATTTATTAAATATTGAAAGAAAAGGAAGGATTAAATCTGTCAAATTATTTTTTTTGTACAATTTTATGTTAAAAGAGGAAATCTGTTTAATCAGATATCTATCTTTGTAGCAATTTTGTTTTTTATGATTGTTTGTTACTTTGGGAGCTTAATTTGGGTGGGAACTCTAATTTTGAAATTGTCTTATCTTAAGATCTAAAGAAGGAAGCTCAAAGATTTGAAATGTTACCTAGATGTAAAAAAAAAAAAAGAAAGGAAATAAGGATTAAGTCTATTTTTTTTAAAACAAAAGTGTCTGGAAAAAGGATTAAACTTTTCAGTTGAAAAATAATTTAGTTGAAAATAAATTAGAGATCTAATTAAAACAAATTTGTCCAAAAATAGCAAGTGACGCTATCTCTGATTGGTTAAGTTAGCTAAAAATTGGATATAAAAAGCTGTCTGGAATTATTATTATTATTGTGATTATGATTCAGATTATTAAACTATTAAATTGAATGTTGAAAATATAAGAAATGGCTGGCTAGAAAAATTATATGTATGTCCCATCTTTTCCGGACCATCTGGGGAAGCTGCACATCACATAGGAAAGAAAAGATGTTGTGTCTAAAATAATATTCTACACCTTTCAACTGACCAGAGAAATAAGATGTTTTTAATAGAAGGAAGAAAGCATTCACCTGCATTCGATGAAAGATGAATTAATCTACTGATAAATATTAATCATCAAGTCCAATTAATTGTTCCAACAACTGATTTTAAACTCAAGAAAATTTATAAATGTGAAAACAACCGCTGTATTTCATCCACTAAAAGAATCATGCTTGACAGGAAGAGAAGAAAAATTAATATAATGATTTCCAAATTGTCCACTAAAGCAAATAACCTCAATAGAGTCATCATCATCAAATAGTTATACACCTCAAGAAAGAGATTGTTCCCACGTAAAATGGAAATGGTAGCTGCAGAAATATAGACATTATACAAGACAAGTTTGAACCCTTGGAAATTCACCACAAACAAAAGATCGGTAATATGACTTTTTATATCTATTTTCTTTATGATATCAGAGTCTTAATAAACATTTTAGCAATAAAGTGGTATATTTTATTTAAAGAACTTTTAAAGACTATTCAGATCGATTAAAAACAAGAATGTCTTACTAATAATAACTTTGAGCTTCATAAATTATCTTGAATGTATCAAAATTATATGTTTATTAATTTTACAGTTATGAAATATGAATATGTAATATAATTTTTTTATGGTATTATGATTTTAGTTTTAACTAATATATTATTATTATTTTGGTTTTAAATAATATTTTGTTATTATGGGATAAAACACGCACATACATAATAATATTTTTATATGTGTATAATTGCGAGTGAATGTGAAGTAACAAGTAGTATTAGAATATTGGATTATTTTGTTTCAAGTTAAGTATAGCATTTCAGAGATAGAGAGGGGGAGAAAATAATTTAAAACTTGTTTCTAAAACTTGCTCTTTCAATTCTATTAACATTTTTTTTTAACATTCTCCTTACATGTTAGATTTATAAAGTATGTGTGCTAATGAGCAGATAATTTTTTTTTTCTTGAAATACTTTTCTCATGGAGTGAAAATCATGGTCAATGTGACATCCAACTTAATACAATCTACATTTGAAGGGAAAGGGGGAAGAACTTGAAATTAATCTGAGGATTGTAATATAATCAATTATTATCATTATTATTATTCATGTCAATTTTCATGTTTATCTAGAAATTTTTATGTATATGTTAGAAATTCAGCAATAAATATTAGTTGGTTTTATTAAACGAGGCGTATATATTTCATTAAGTGTAGTCTTTGTTAAGTGTGATTATTCATCATCATCAATGGTTGAATATTAGTTATTTAAGATATAAGTAAGTATGCTAAAATTAAGCAATAATTATGAATTTCTTTATAAAAATTAGTTTTATGTTTAGGCTTAGTCCTAAAGCTGTAGTTGAAACCCTTGTCATTATCGTTATTATTATTATCATCATCATCATCGTCATCAACGTTTTAATTAATGAGCTGTTTAACTGTTTAAAGGCCATAAATAAATATTGATTTTATAATATTTAGTGATTTCTTAGTATCATTATAACCACATCCCGTCATCTATTTCATGCAAGGATGAGTGAATTGCCATCCTAAATTAGTTATATATAATCTGAGCTAGTAAACTTATAAAAATATTGAAACACATTTGTTATGCTAAGATCTGAGAAATGATTTATGTCTAATATACTCCACTTTGGTTTATAGATGTTTTACTTTTACCTAAATATCAGTGCGTATAGTGATATGGCTCAAAAAGCAAAATCTCCCATTTTATTAGAAATAAAGTACCAAGAAGGGATTCAAACCCAGTACATGTGAAAAGGTTATTAGATATAACTGTGTCTAGATTCAAATAATCTAGTGGCGCCCTGCTAGACCATATTCACTTAGTATTTGTTTAAACATGCACTTAACATCAAACCAAGAAATGAAAGTGGATAAGATCTACTGCCTGTATACCTGAGTTATATTTTATTGAATTACTAGTGTACTCACTTCACGTGATTTCATATGCCTGAGTTATAATACTTGTTATTAATAATTTGCTTATAATTATTGAGATAGTGTTTACTTGAGAAATCCAAGTTATTTTAAATATTATGATCTTATATATTGTAGACTACTCAGGTATGGAAATAGTTATTTGATCAACTTTTAATTTTGTTACAATGAACTCCTTTACTTAGTTATCTTTTGAACATCATTAATTATGTTACAATATATATATATATATATATATATATATATATATATATATATATATAGAGAGAGAGAGAGAGAGAGAAATATGACTGAGAGAGAGAGATATATATAGAGAGAGAGAGAGAGAGAGAAAGATGCCTGGGTAGATAAAAAAGGAAGGAGGAAAGGAGCGGATGGTTAGGTAAATAAGTAAATAAAAGGAAAAGGGAAGAGATGGGTGGGAAGACAGAAAGATAGGCTGATATATTTTTATTAGTAATAACAATGTTATTATTTTTTTACATATTTTAATAATTGAGTAAATCACTTTTTTAATGTTTGTATTTTAAAATGAACATGTTACCAGAAATGTTCAAATATTTTGCAACTGTGATGTACTCAAGCAGAAGTAATCTATCAGAGACAAAGCATAATGTGGCAGCCAAAATCATTCACAAACATTTGACAGAACAAATCAGTTAGCTAAAGTATTGCTTAAAATTTGATATTCAAAAATCTAAAGATGTAAATTTGCCTCCTATGCTAATATTGTCACAGGTTAGGCCAGCAACACCTGAAAAAGAGTGAAGAATAATATTACTCAAAACATGTAATCACTATCCTGTGTGATCTATTTTGTGTGTCATTATTAACAAGTTGTTTGTATTTAAAAAGTTTAAATAAAGTTTAAATTTTTTTAAACATTCAACATTTAATGAAAGATAATGGAAATAGTCAAACCTATCATCACATTATGATCATTGGAAAAAACTAATCTATTTGATGGGATTATTTATGACTTCTAGATATAAACCTTTCTGTTGGATGAAAGTAAAACAATAATTTTTTCTACTATTATGACTTGTTCCCATTCATATTTTGATATAATTTATTTTTGTAATACCATAAATTTCTTGTAGTAGCATTAACTTAAAAAAACAGTGATTTGAAGCTCACAGTAGGTTGTTTTTTTAGACATGGAAGAGTTTTATTAAGTTTCATTCTTCCATCATCTTTGATTCAAACAACTCTAAAATATTAATAATTCATCAGTTATATATTACTCGCACATGCATGGAGAGAAAGTGATCTGAATTTTTATGCTAGTGAATGTTTGTGATATGTTGACAGAGATGAACTGATAAAAAACAAAATTTGAAAATAACTTTGTAGAGAAATGATTATTCACTCTTCCAAAATTATTAAAAGTGGAGAGAAACCACTCTATCTTGTGTGAGAGTATTAAATCAACATCAGAGTAAAAATTCAGATGCTGATAGTTCTATTTTATCTGACAAATGAAAGTTGTGCATAAAATACATGCATAAAGAGAGAGTATGGTCAAAGTTTTTGAGCTGATAGATGATTGCAATTAAATGAAAGATACATTGATTAAAAAAACACAAAAAATATACTATATACAGCATATATAAAAATGAATTTATAGTATTATTTCATACATAAAATTAACTAACCATGGCATCAATTCTAATAAAACACATATTCTGGCAAAAATAGAACAATATGGGTAGAGACTGCTAAGGGAAGCTATAGAGATTTTTAAAAGACCCAAGAACATAAATGAGAAGTATGAATTGAAGAAAATTAACAATATTGGAAAAAGTTGTTATATTTTAAAATATTGAGTTGTTATTATTATTATTTGAAAGACATTATACAGCTACTTTTATAAATAAAACTTGATTTTCTTGATTTTATTTTATTCATCGATAATTTAAAAAGAAATTTATTTGCTTAATTTAAATGAAGCGCCATTATAGTGAAAGAAATCGTCTGCTGTATCATAACTTTGGATAATATTAATGGTAAATAAATTAAAATTACACAACAATTTATAAATCTTGATTAAATATTTTTTATTTATAATCAATTGTTTTTCACATAAATATTATGTTAGTATTAATTAAATTGTCAATTCTTAAATATTGGATTGATTACTATGTGCATAATTATCAAAGATATACAAGTAATTTTCAAAACATTTTAAATATAATATTAAAAAATAATACATGTGTAATAAATTATAACATTTTATTTTATAGACATCATATTTCAATACAGATTATGAAATATATAATGTATATTATTTAACTATATTTATAATTTTAAATAATGATTGTTTAAATGGTAGTATTTATTTTATCTATATGAGATTTAACTGATATATATATCAACAACTGAGATATTATTGAAATGTTTAGCTTGATATTATTTGTTAGTTCCAGTTGTAAATTTCTATGACTCTATTTTGTAATGATTTTGCTTTTTTAGTGAATACTTTCTTAAGCATGGGTAATGTTTATATCTATAAATAATACAGCAATAATAAAGAATTAATATATTTTATATATGAAGTTTTCAGAATAGTTATTTTTATGCCATTACTTAGAATATTGTAGTAGGGTTAAGATTATGTATAACAAGCATTTCAACCATTGCTTAATTTTATAACACTCAGTGTATAGGTAAGAATAGCTTGTTTTATTTTGGCAATGTCTGAGATTGTTGATCATACATGTGTTTATTGATTTTATGTAGTAATTTAGATATTGATACCTATTACAATGACATTATTGTTATTTTAGTTTTTAAATAAATTATTTTGTTTAATAATAAATAATTTTTTTTATTGATTATTATTTGAATTATAAAATATAAAATACTTATATGCCAAATTAATAGATGTCCAAATATAATGCATACTGGATAAATTTGTCTTTTATATTAAAATTTATTATTGATTGGAATAGTTTTATTTTGTAATTTATAACTTTTCAATATTTGTTTGTAATTGTAACTTTCCTAGTAATCTTAACTTCTTTTTTTGGTATTTTCTTATATTAATTATCGATATTAAATTACAATTGGTTATTTGAAAGAGGTCTAGATTTACTATCTAGTGGCAACTTCTAGTAAAGTTAAGTATGGAAATATTTATCCATTACAATATATATATATGTAATGATATTCTTATTCAATATCTGCATTTCTTTGAAGTTATATATGTAATTTTGTGATTAAATATTAATAAATACAGTACCATAAATATATATTAAGTACAACTTTAAAATCTTTTATCCACCTAGGAGTGCTTTCAACTAGCTTAATAGTCTTTATCAACTAACACTTTCAAAGTCTAACCTTCCCACATTTCTTTGATTTTTTTACATTTGCCACCTATCTGTTTATTAAGTCAAACTTACATTTATATAGGCACATAGCTTCCTTTACTTTCCTTCTATTATTGTTTCTTTCAATTTGTAATATTTTTACATTATTATAATCCAAATTAAAACCATATATATGTAATCTATTATGATAATAAAAGACATATGTTGAAACATTATCATTTCCCTTACAATTTTGTTTAGTTTATTGAACTCTTTTTAATAAATGCAAGTATTCTTTAGTTCCTTTCTCCAATGTATGTCTTGATTCCTCTATATATTCACTATCACAATTACTTCTCCATTTATATATGGTGCAATTTTGATTTTAGTTTTTGAATTATTTATTATTTTTATTAATCCAAGTGCATAAAATGCAATGCAATATCACATAGATCTTTATATATTTTCTTTATAAAATCCACTTGTTTGTTTGAAATATATGGTATTGATGTCCATAATTTTTTATTAGTAGTAAAATCAATCTTATTATTTATATTTTTATTTTTATATTTCCTATTAAAATTTTTAATGGTATTATATACAAGATGATAATTATATCCAACATTTAATAATTCATTTGTATAAATTTCAATATTCTTGCCTTTATTTGATGTATTTTTACAAAGTTTGTTGTTTATGTATTTATTAATATTTAATTCAAGGTCACACATGCATACACACACATATATAATAAATAGCAGTTGGGAAAAGCATATTTAACCAGATTGATTTGGGATTTTGTTAATACTCATTTTTATCTTGCATTTATCTGTTTTGCTCTCTGTTATATCATCATTGTCCCAGCAGTGTCTGCTAAAGATAGAAATATTTTCACCTTCAGATGAATTTTGTTTCGATTTTTCATTAAGGGATGAACACAATGGTAAATAAATTCAAGCATTAAAATTAAATATTCTGTAAAAAAAAACAACAAGGCATATGGTTTTATTGCTTGGGACTTCATAAAAAGTTTAAGCACCAGAATTGATCCTGAGATCTTCCAATCCCCGGTCAGATGCTTTAACAACTGTACCAAACTGTACAGGGTAAAAAATACACATGGCTTTATTACTTGGGAGTCCATAAAAAAGTTAGCACAGAACCAATCCTAGAACCTCTCAGTCCCAAGTTAGATGCTCTAATAATGATTCCAGGCTGTGCATGAGAAATGTGCTGTTATAGTAAATGACAAACACTTCCACTCAGCGTTCAACAATAAAAAGCAGTTCCACTTTTTTACTTAGTTTTCTTTATTTATAAAGATTTTCTTGAATAACCCTCTCACCATGTATATTTTTTAGGATTTTTAGTCCCAAAAATGAGATATTTTTTAACATTTTTCTATTATACATATATTTGACAATATATAAAAAATGATTTTTTTTGTCTTTTAAATTACAATAAACTTTATATTTACTTCTTTATTATTAATAGATTAATTTTTATTCAACAATCCAATCATTTATTAAACATACTGATTTTTATTTAATAAAATAAAGAAATTCCTTCTTATTTTACATTTTGTAACAAATATATAAGACAAGAAATCACAATGTGACATTCATTATAATCGTTTTGACAATAAGATAGTATAAAAATAGAACCGCTTTCTTATTATCATATTGTTGTATGCTAAGTGGGATAACAGAATTTACTATTTAAACAACTATGTGCATTATATATATATAACTTTTAGAATTTTATATATATATTATATATAGAGTTCGCAAAACAAACTCTTAACAAGCTTTGTCGAATATCCCCAACCTCAGACCGGTTTCTGCTATTGGTGTCCTCATCGAGGTGTTAGGATATTCAATCATTAGATTAAAAATACCAGGACAAGCCCAGCACTTCATCTAATGTATAAGGAAAGTAGGACTAAAGATAAATGTTAAAAAGACTAAAGTAATGTTTAATCGATTTGCTCAAAATATGAAAATAAAGATTGATTATGATGAATTAGAAGAAGTTAAGAGTTACAAATACCTTGGTCAGATTATTAATACAGATGGAAACATAATAGAGGAAATTAATCATAGAATTAAACTTGGTTGGAGTGCTTTTGGTAGAAATAACTTGATATTAAAAGGAAATATGCCTATGTGTTTGAAAAGAAAGGTTTTTAACAAATGTGTTTTACCAGTTCTTACTTATGGATCTGAGACTTGGACACTTAATAGAAGATCAATACAGAGACTTCAGACCACTCAAAGAAGTATGGAGAGATGTATGTTGGGAGTAACAAGAAGAGATCGAAAACGCAATGTATGGGTAAGAGAACAAACAGGTGTTACTGACCTCATTGAAAAAATTAAAAGATTGAAGTGGAGTTGGGCTGGACATATTTCTAGAAGAGATGATAATAGATGGACAATTGAAATTTTAAACTGGATTCCAAGAGATTGTAAAAGACCCAGAAGGAGACCACATGTAAGATGGATGGATGAAATAAGAAAATGTGTAGGGGTGATGTGGAGAAGAAAAGCTAAAGATTGGAGAAGATGGATTAAACTTGGAGAGACCTTCATCCTGCAGTGGATTGATAATGGTTGATAATGATGATGATGATGATGTCTTCCAATCCAGTTATCTAACTTAAATAACCACATGGGACTGAAATAAGTTCAGATACACCATATATTAATAGCTTTAGCAATATAAAATCGCCAAAGCCATCATAGCAAAAAATAAAATTACAAAAAAAAAAAAAATTAAGTCAGATGTCTCATGACCTATTTTTTTTTTTTTTTTGCAATTGTATTTTTTGCTATGATGCCATTGGCGATTTTATATTACTAAAGCTATTAATATATGGTGTATCTGAACTTAGTTCAGTACCATATGGCTATTTAAGTTAGATAGGTGGATTAGAAGACATGGATGTTTGGAAATTTCAGTTTCTATTTAATAGTTATACATTAGATAAAGTGCTGGACTTGTCCTGGTATTTTTAATTTAATGATTGAATATCCTAGCACTGAGGATGGTCTGAGGTTGGGGATATTCTACAAAGCCTGTTAAGAATTTGTTTTGTGAGTTCTTTATATAACATTTGTAAACACAAACTTATTAAATTAGGTCATGTGACACCTGACTTGATTTTTTTAAAAATATATATATTTATAGTACTTGCAACACAGCTGTTGAGATCTAATTGTTATAAGTCCTTAGCTCTCCTATAATTTATATGTAGTGTGAGAGAGTTATCTGGAGTTTTACACGGGTGGATAGTTTTAATATAAAGAAATTTGAGATTAGTATTGTGAATATTATATATATAAAAGTTGAAATATGATTAGTTAGATATTTTTTAGCATAATCATTAATTATATAAATATTTTTTAAGTCATATATAATGTCCTTTTTTTATTGTGTGCTATCAGATCACCATGTACTTGAAATAGAACTTATTGACACTTTAATAAGTTTTTACAAATTCATTAATAGATCCTTTTTTTTTTTTGATAAATATTCACCACAAACAAAATTTCAATTTAAACATAAATATTTTATTACAAGTAATACCTGACCTTCTATTGCTGTTATATTTTGACATTTATAATTTAATTGGCTTTACTCCAGTTTTGCAATGCCTATGGCCAATAGATAATCTTTTTAACATGGTGAATGAAGACATTTGTTGACCCCTTTTTCCCACTCTTAAGAAATGAAACTGTAAATAAACTGCATAGTTTAATATTAAAAACAGTTTTATAAATAATTTATTAAAAGAACAACCAAAAATAAATAAATAATAACAATTTACATGATTTCTGATGGTTAATTGTTGGTTTTAAATATATCAATTTCTATTAAACAAATGGACAAATGTTATAGTTTCAACTGTTAGCAACTTTTTGTATTATCAACATTGGATTTATTTCTGGATAATTCACTAAATGTTTTTAATACATTATTTAATTAATAATTTTAAATGAATAAATTTTTGCCTTCCACTAAATGATTATTTAAACAACATTAGAATCACATATTTGTGCTGAACCTAATAACATTAATAATATTATAAACATACATTTTGTATTAATTCATAGAACTGGATGCCAAAGAAAGTCATTATAATTACACTTTTGTCATTATCGAATAAATATTTTGGCATAGGTTATCACATATAAACAATATTTTAAGAGTAAGATTAAGCAGATGTGTATATGTCTCTAATATATACCAATTTGGGCTATTATCTAGCTATCATTTTTTAAATGAGTATGTTCTGATTTGTAATCTACTGATGACATAAATAATTGTTTCATAGTGGCTTATATATTTTAAAACATTTGGCTGTTTATTGAATTCTTTGGCTTGAAGTGATTGGTGTATAATGTCTTAATATAAATATGTAGTTTTACCATGTGTGGGCCAATTATATTTGCATTAAGCTTTAATGATATCTTAATATTTTATTTACAAAGAAGAATAAACTATCTTAGAATATCTTTTATCTAACTGCTCTTAGTAAGGTAGTCTTTCTTTAACATCAATATTATTTTCTTACACCATTTTTCTTTATTATATTTTTACAACATATGAATTATAATAAAAATATTACTAGCAGTAATATATTAATGTAGTTTTTCCCAAATTAGATTTCATTTCACCACACATACATATTCACATTCTTAAAAATAAGTTTGCCATTGATTCATTATTCATATTTATTTTGCCTTTAGTATTGGGCTTAAATATAATTGGCACAATAATATTGCAATATTTCTTTTGGCATTTAATTGTTTTTTAATGCATTCATCTTCTTCATGATAGTACAACAATTCATACAACAACTATCAACTAAATTATTAAAATAGGCAAAATCCTACTCATCCAATATTCCCAGATTAGTTTCTGGCTTGTGGCCCTCGTCAGTAAGGTGTCTTGGATCTGAGAGCACTGCATCTAGATCTTAGGATTTAATGCAACCCTCCAGCAGCCATCTTTTATCTCTACTTAACTACAAAACTATGAGAATAAAATTGAAAACACAGTAATATTTTCAATCTAAGCTCAAGCCTTCTGGCATCCATTGATTACTCTGGCTGGCACTGAGTGGCACTACTGTATGAAGTTTTGCCTGTTTTAATAACAGTTAAGTGCAAGCATGAAAAGTGGTGATCATGTGATGTTTAGTGGTTTAACTATCAACTAAGTTGTATTTTAACATTTATGTTTCATTAAGGTTATCCTTAGCCTATGATTATCCTTTATTTAAATTAATATTGTTTCATTGCTAGAAATGGAAAACCTAATTATTAATCTTCCCTAATTAATAAATATTTCAAAATTAATGACAATTCATACTGAATGGTTATTTCTTTGACATTTCTATTGCTATAAGATGTGATCATATATTAAAATTAGGAGAACTGTAAGCCACAGACATTACTTTTTATTATTGCTTAAGTGTTTCTCTTACCTTTTAACAAATCTTCATAAACATTGGGAGATTAAGATAATCTGGCATCCCATAATTTATTAATTGAAAATATATGATGTGTTAATAATATAAGTTATAATTAAATTTATATGCATAAATGAAACAATAAAAAAAATTAAACAAATAAATAATAAAATATTCTATCTACATATTTATTTATTAAGACCCTTTTACAATATTCTTTAATATAATTTATTATTATTAAATGACCAGCAATTAAACTTAATTTACTTTGATTTTCTTTCTTCTATTTGAACACTTACCATAGAATGAATTTTCATAAAAATAACACCAATAATATAAATATCAAGACAAAATATTCCTATTTAAATAGCCAAAAAATGGGTTAATTCAGAATTTAAGAAATAATAAATTACATTGTTATAATGGTTTGGTCATATCCATTATTAGATTGAATATTGGCAAAATTGTTCATTCTAGATAATTTCATGGAAATTTCTTCCACAGTGATATGTTGATTCACTTTACATTTTAATGTAAATTTTATGTAAAGATTATTGATGTAATACTTATTGAAATAACTTTTATTGTCATAGTTTCCATTTTATCTAAAGGTATTGGTAATATCTAAATATTTAAGAAGGGAGTTTTACTACACATTTGAAAGAAGACTTATTTGTCTATCAAGCTTATTGAATCAAATATTTAATCATGATGAGTTTGTTTAATCCATTTAATACTATTTCATTCTAGAAAGTTTTATATTATACTTTATCATTATTACTATCAACAGTAATATTGAAATAATAAAATATTACTATGGTACTTGGGTATTAGTCCTGCAACATATTAGACCTGCCACACCTTTTCACATTTGTATCCATCCGCTGATAACTTTCTAATCTTGTGATCTGACAAAATAATGTGTATGCTTGGATCTTCTACAAACTTAAAATGATAAATTTGTCAAAATGAACTGTGTGCACATGATATTTTTGCAAGATTTACAAAGTTATCAGCATTCTGAATATATATGTGAAAAGGCGTAGCAGTTCTAATACATGACAGAAATTGCAGCAGATTAAATTTAACAATACTAAATATTAAATTTTAACAGTACTAAAAATATGAATTTCACCCAAGAATCAATCTTAAAAAGTACATTTTTAACCATACTAAAAATATGAGTTAAAAATACAATTGCAGTAGTAAAGATCTTGTTAGAACAATAATTGAGAGTGTAAAATTATCACAAAAAACACATATGTGTTTTTTTTTTTTATAATTTTGCACAAGATCAGATGAGATTGCAGGGTTTATTTGACATAATCTCAAGGTTACACATTTATCATGGATGCGAAAAGGCATACCATTTCTTTTACATTGCAGGACTAATCAAGCTAATATTAATAATTAAAAAATGTTTTTTCAATTATTTTAATATATCTGAATTTGCATTCAGTTATTCTAGAGCTCTTTTAAAATATCCCTGTGTCCCTTTTAAAATGTTTAAATTATTAAAAATATTTATTTAATTTTATAAAGAATTCAATTATATTTTTATTTGGATTTTTTTATATACTTAAGCAAATAATCTAATATTTATTGAATATTCAGGCATAGCTAAAAATAAACAAGCTAAATATATATAAAAAATTATATAAAATACAGTGCAAGTAAGAAATCATTGGAAATTCGAAATAAAATCAGCTTGAAAAAAATCATTCATTAACTAAAAATAAATGCCATGTTTTAATTATGATTTGTCTGAATATGAATTTATAATATATTTATATGAGTTAAACTAACCTTGATTATTTTTCCAAAGACGTTATAATTTTTATCATAAGTAAAGATACATCATGCCGTCTGAATTGTTTTGAGAGTGTGACGAATACTAGAAGTATTATGCAAATTAAATTTTTTAATACAATTATAATGCAATGCTTTGAGTAATAAAAAACAAGCTGATATCTTAAATTGTGTGTTTGGAATAAATGAAAAATATCTTCTGTGTATTTCTTATAAACTTAAATTTAGAGATAAGATATTATTTAGTAAAATCAGTATCTTGAAAGGGATAATAACATTAAAAGGATTGTGACTTGCAAAGAATTTGATTTTACTAATATGAAATGATGTTAAGAGATTAACTGATGATAGATCACTTTATTATTATTATCATCATCATCATTATCATCATCATCATCATCATCATCATCATCATCATTATTATTATTAAGACAATTGTCTTAAATAGTTGAGAGAATGCCATAATCAAGAGCAAAATTTTGTAAAAAAAAGTTATTCTAACCTAAGGTAATTTGCATTTAATCTTTCATTGGAACCAGTACAATTTTAAAAGAAAAATTTGCTAATGTATCAATATATAATTTAGGTCTGATAAAGTATGAGAATTATTTGAAAAGATAAGTTCAAATTACCTTTACAAATGGAATTGATGATTTAACCCATGAGCTTAATTTAACTATTAACATATTCATTATATACAGTAAGAAATGTAATAAACAAATAGACCATCAAATATGAATTTAATGATTTAAACTTTCATAACAGGTATAGTAGGCTTGCAGAAAATTTTTTAATTTTATCATCAACTTTTTGAGAGATTGAATAAAATACCCAGAAAGGCTAATGGTATAGTCTTAATGTTCGATTGAAGTACTTTGTTTTTATATATTTGCTATGATAATGGCTTGTTGGATTGAGGGGGAAAAAGTATAATAGTCTAAAATAACAGAATTTTCATGTAGCCTTTAAGAATCAATATCAGCAAAGTAAATAGAGTGAGATGAATCAGGTAAAAAAAAACCCTCCCATAAAGTCTTCCACAATTGTTTGATAAATAGATTCAAATAGATTGGAAACAATATTGATTTAAATGATGAATCCTAGGGATAATTCTACTTAGGTATAATTGGATCAGAGGGGCATATAGAATTTTTTACTGAATATTTTATTCAATAAAATAACTGTAATTAATAATTACTAGTCATAAATGTTACGAAAGGAGTTGATGAAATGTGGATAGCAAATGATTCCATTTCACTAGATGAGAAATGGCTTTGAAGACTAACAAATATAATGATTTCTTAAAAGTGGTTTGACATGCTTTTATAGGATTAACTCATTTCGTTTTTAAGGATGATATATTTTCCAGTATAATGTCTTACATAATCTACTGAAGAATATGCTATTAAAAAATACTTTTTGAGACAAAAAGTGTTTATTGTCAATTGGCCAGAATAATTCTATCTGAACTCAGTTGGTTAAAGTGTGTATACAAAAGCATTAATCACAATATAATTTAAAAACTTATAAGCACAAATTAAAATAAAGTTATTTTCAAGAGTGGTATATTATTTAGATGGAAATTCCAGAATGTTTTACTATATATGATTCAATTAGAAAGTTTATTATACATGGAAAAAGCTTAGTAATTAACCATAATAAGTTTGGATTTAATGTATTTAATTGTCAACATTATCAAGTACAGATGAATTAATTTTTATATATAGCAGAAGAATCTCTAAAGCTTGTGTAATATATGCTAGTGCAATTTTATTTGATTTTAACAAGTTTCAAATAATTTTACATTCAATTTTTTTAAGATAGTATCCAGATACTGGGGCAACTTGCTTTTAAAACTGTTAAAATTTGCTTATTTTCAGCACATTTCATGAATAATTCTAGTCACTTTATTTGAAAACTATTTACTATAAATCTGGGTAATCATTGGACTCTTGATAATAATGCTACAATATCTACATGGTCAAACTATTTATGGATTTTGCTTTTATCTATGAAGATTAAGGATTTTAATCAGGAACTAGTGGATATCAATAAGAAGTAATCTAAGGATGCCCTATAAATAACATATATAATTAAAACATATTAACCATAAATATACTCAGTCATATCTCCTATCACAGAATGGTATAATTAAAGCAGTTTATGACCTTTCAGCTTAATTATATATTACTTATGTCTTTCTTTCAATCTTCTTAATGGTTTTTAATCATGACCATGCACATTTAGTAGTTAATTTAATTCTGATTTTTTTTTCCATTCATTTATTTAAGAAATTTTATGATATAGGCATCTTGTTCTAATAAAACTAAAAATCCTGCTGTCTTGAATATTCCTCAACACAAATTATTGCATACTTTTGATTCAATTTTCCTGTGTAGATGGACATAACATTACTAATTGATTTATTCTTTTCATCAGTTCTTGTTTTTCAACTATTTCTCTGTTTGATTGTGTATGCTACATGCAAACTGCAAAAACTTAACTACATTATTTCTATATATAATTTTATCAACAATAAACCATTTCCATCAATCTTAAATTAATCCCTAATTAAATCTCTAACATCATAAATACATCCAAGATTACCTTTAATAACAGTTTACTTGTGGCAGCAACTTTGTCTACATTCATATATTCTTTCAAAGATAATTTCTGCTTTATAGCACTATACATAATTTTTGGAAATATCTGTTCAAATGTTGATTCTCAATTTAAGTGTGGTTTTTATTATTATTCAAAAATGACTAATTAAAGAAGTGGCATTTTGATTGATTATATGTATAACAAAATTTATTTTTATGACATCATTTAAAGAATACCAGGATTATATATACAATGTCCATATAATTTAGACTACCAATATTCATTTAGTTTTAGTTTAGCAATATTTACACATCCAATATTGTCAATGTGTTATTATATTTTGTGAAATCTTATGTATATATGATTTTTTTTTTTAAGAAAAACTTTTGAATATAAGCTAAAGGTATCTGATGTTTATTACATTGTAAAAGATTACATTATAATGTTTAGGACATTAATTAACTACTGATATTTTGTACTTCATGATATGTGTTGTAATGATATTATCTTCCTATTGTTTCCTTGTGTATTTTATGAAGTGCTTGCCTTTGGATATAACTATTGTAGCTCATGAATTTATATTTAAATTATATCTTCGGTCACTTGTTAAAACCTTATATATTCTAAAAACAAAAATATATAAATATATGTGGGAAGATAGCAACTTTAATGAATACTATTATTGGACAACATGTAAATGAAAGATAAAATGATTATGTACTTTTTTTATTTAAAACTTTATATAATATTTAACAAAAATTTTAGGGGCAAAGGTATCTCCAATTACCATAGGTAAATAGTGTTCAAAGTCTTGAAGTAACTCACATCTGACTACCAAAGAGACAAAATGAGACTCATTTTACTTACAGTTCAAGAACTGGTATGGAAGGCAAATTTAACTTGACAGTTAGATATGAATTTCTGTAAGACTTTGAATATTATTTATATACAATTGTTGAAGAGATCTTTGCTACCAATATATTTTATAATATTTTATGTTGTAAATATGTTATATTTAATAAATAAATAATAAATGTAATTAAATTTAAACTGAGTTTGTATATACTGTAATTGGAAAAGGGAAACACACAATAATAGCATTATCCTTATTCATATATATATTGTTGCTTTTAAAGCAGTAATGTTGTAATAAAACTTTTTTGTTATCTAAAAATTATATTATTTTAAAAATTATTTTGTAGAATTTCTAAAGATATTTATAAAAACTGCAATGAAGTATTTTAATTTTTATGTATGAGACAGAGCTGCTTCAAATATTTTTGTAAGATGTTCACCCCTTAAGAGTGATTAATCAATGAGGCAATAGTTTGATTGATTATATATATAAATATTTTTATGTACTACTTAAGGAATATCAGTGTTATATATATATTGAATGTGTCTGGTCCATATTTATTCAGATATATATTATAGTTGTAGTTGCATGTATCTAGTGTTGTCATTGTGTTATTGTATTTTGCTTCATCTTATACATACCTGAATTGACTGTTTTTCAAGTTAAACTTGCAAATATAATGTTTTAATATAGTGCTTGAAAAAATATTGTTTATTAATTCATTAATTTATTTACATATAATCTATTCCATCATGAAAACATTTTAAATAGTTATATTTAAATTTTAAATAATGAATTGTAGGTATGAGAAAAAAACATGAAAAAACAAAATAATTTTGTTCAGATTCCAATATATGTAAAAAGACGAGTAAAGAAATTGCAAATCAAACAAGGATTGTGTGATTGCTTAGATAACTTCTAGGCATCACATTTAGAAAAGAAACAAAAAATCTGTCCTATTGATAGTGAAGCTATTAATAATAACAAAAGAAACAGAATAGGCCAAAGAAATGGAATAAGTTGAAATAGATAGCACTGTCATGGTTTACAAAAGAAGTTGATAAAGATGAAGATGAAGAAGATTCATATTATTCTTCAAACAAAACTGAATTATTAAGTTCTGCTTTAAATTTTTGTGCAAATGATTCAGGTATTTGATCAAAAATTTTATCAATAAAAATAAGATTTTTTTTTTGGTAGAAAATTTTCCTCAGCAGATAATGAAGTATAATTTTTATGAAGAGGATTCTATTGAAAATTTTCTGATTTGTTATAGTAAAATGTTCCCAAATAGAGAAAAAAAATAAACAGAAATTGTTTGATATAACCAACATCAGAAAATTCAGTTTTTTTTTTTTGTTATTTCTAAGTTATTTAATTATATATAAAAGCTTAATAATGAATGATATAAAGATTTGTAACATTTATTACATATTTAAAAAACATGAAATAAATATCATATCTATTAAAAATAATCCACAATAAAATAAATATTAGCAATCCATCCTTGAATGCTTGTAATAGTGGTGTATAGCTTTTAAAGAACCATCCAAAAATTTGTTATGTC
The DNA here is from genome assembly GCA_028023455.1 of Epiperipatus broadwayi. Taxonomy (NCBI): domain Eukaryota; kingdom Metazoa; phylum Onychophora; class Udeonychophora; order Euonychophora; family Peripatidae; genus Epiperipatus; species Epiperipatus broadwayi. The sequence continues at coordinate 6,729,058 of JAQFVV010006214.1, read as the reverse complement.
TATAATAATGGTAATTTTTGAAAATTAGTAGAAACAATTACAAAATTTGATATAATGATGTCTAAACATTTACTTTGCATTCAAACATCAAAATAATAATACTAATGCATATTATTTAGGAGATGGACATAAAGAATGAAATAATTCATATAACTTCTAAAAGTGTGCAAAAACAGATTTTAGATGAAACAGATTTTAGGTATGTTTCAAAATATGACATTACTTGATAATTATTGATACAACTCCAGATAAAATTCATATAAATAATTAATTGTTGTTATAAGATTTGTATATAATAACAAAAATAAAAATATAGTAAAATTTTGTGTTGATACCATTGGTGAAGGATTATATGAATTTCTTTTAAAACCATTTACAATTACTCAATATTTTTAGTGAAAGTAGCTAAGGATATTTAAGGCATAAATGTATATTGTAAATATGATGAACTTCAACAAAAATTATTAAAACAAATTTTAGAAATTTCATTGTTCCATATTTATTAAATTTAAATTTAATAGTGAATGATGTGGCAAAAATATATTTTCAAAACAGCTGATTTTTTTTTTTTTGCATTGTCTAAGAATTGTATGATTATTTTTCAATTTCTACTAAATGATAGGCAATATTAAAATTTTAATTCAAAATTTAATAGACAAACTATTGTCAAATACAAGATGGAAAAACTGCTTAGCTATAATAAAGCCTCTTAAAATTTACTAAGTCCTCTATGAAATAACTATAGACACAAGTAAGTTGAATCAAGAATGCAAGTTAATAATCTATCTTTTAAACATTATGTCTTTTAAATTTATTTATTTATTTTATGGTATAATATTTTTGTTAAAATTGATATCATTACTGTCAAATCGTGTGTTCATTCAACAAGACCTAGAATCCAAGCAAACTATAGCAGTCTAGCATGGAGATAGACAGGTCTGGAACAGTACTAAAGATTAACCTATTTGCCTGTGCTCCAGGGTCTCTGACTATATGGGCAATGTTTTGATACTAGCAAGCTTTCATTTACTCCTGGCATGGATGAGAACAGGGTGAGCAAAGAGACTTGAAAATCAATAAAATTCAAATAATTAGCTAATGATTATTATAAAATAGAATACTTAAAGGGCGTGCAGACTATTGCTCAATACATGTATATTAATAATCAGATCCATAATGTTGTTCAAGGCAAAGCTAAACAAAGAAAGTTTAATTAATAATACTAATAAAATCTTTCATTCAATTTGAAATAACGTACTTAATCAAACAGTTATATTAGAAATTCGGGCAATGAATGACAAACACGAGAATACAGAGAAATAATATAAATTTTATTAAATAATAAAATACGGTAATAAACAAAATAGCTGTGTAGAATGTCTGTACAATGGTAGTTACAAATTTGATTACGGTTTAATTTGCAATCACGCACTTTATGGATGAAGTCAATAAATCATTGAACTTACACAAATACATCAACTCATTGTATTATTACATAAAATCAGTAGTGCAATTACTAAATATATAAAACAAGAATAGGTTGTGCGGTTGCTCATATGGTGCGGTTAATATGCCAAAGACCAAATAAATTAATTAGGTAATCAAGAATACCTAGTAACTTAACCCCCATTTAATATATTATAAATTCACACTAATGAGTTTTATTAGTCATTACATATATATGAATAAGAGTTTAGGATGTGTGATTTGAAAAGTGTGCAATATTTGGGAGATCACTCAAATGCGTGGGAGCAAAACGATTCAGCTTAAAAGAAACTGTAATTCATAATCTGACTTAGAAAATTAAAATGAGTGGATGGGGAACAACATGCAATTACAACTGATAGAGAGCATTGCAGATGGATAGACAACTCATTAATAAGAATAAAGGCGGTATCACATTATCGCTCACAATCGCATATAGAGAGGCGGTCACTTAAGACGCTCTTGAGTGGCTTTGTCATATCTGTATGAAAGAAGTATGCCTGCATGATGGCCAAGGTCATATCTCTGAAGAACAATGGCACAAGTAGCATATTGGGACGGTTCATCTGTATGTTTCCCATACACTGATTCATTGGAGGTGCCTGGAGAAGATCCCCAATAGGAAATGCATCTATTTTGGGAGGAATAACGAAGACTGGGATTAATCATTCCGAAGATCCCAAAATAAATGACAAAGCAAGAAAATCATAAATAACGATTGCAACGATCTACCTATAACGCCTAAAACAGATAAATAATTTGGATCACTAATGACCGCAGTAAATTAATAAACACCTGATTATTATACAACACTCTCCCGCGTAATGGAATGCTTAAACGCAAACCATCCCGGGCACTTAATTAAGAATTAATAAAAGGCACATAAGACGTCAGAGTTCAAAATTAAAAGGGGATAAATTGCTCTCTTCCACACCTCGGAAATATCTCCTCACATTTCTACAAGCAATCATTGCACAGATAACTGATATTACTTACAAAATAAAATCATAGATTACATATTAAATTCACTTGTGGTGAGATTTAATTAGTTAAAATGATAAAACAACTTTAATGATTAGATGAGGGTTAATTTTGTAGTTAGGGATAACAATTAAACGTAAATATCAAGACCTTCCGGTCATTTAAAGAATAAAATTATTGAAAAATAATTGGTTTTAAAACCGAGCGAGTTTATAACAACGAACTTTAAAGGAATCTACCTCTCCATAATTTAATAAAAGAAAACAATTGGTGATGGATTTAAATTCACTCGCTAGATTGTATACCTTATTGGCATATCAAAATGAATGAGAATAATAAAATAAGAAAAATCAAATTAATTCTATATTGCCGCACCAAAACATAATAATTTATATAGCATAAGAATAAGTTTATATTATTAACATTTATATAACAGTTTGAAAAATTAAGTAAAAAGAAAGAAAGGCTTACAATATAATTCTAGGATTAGAATAATTTATTAATTAAGAGTTCATTAGCTGACAGCAACATAGATGTTACCTTGGGCTTGAGGGCACGACAATGTAGGTAAGCGGTGGATCATGATCATAAGGTAGCTTCGTTTGAAACAGGCATTGGTAGAGATTCAAGAGTCATTTTCAGGCACACATATTACTGAACAGTCTGCATATTTGGTCTAGATGTTCCAGACTATGGCATAGTGAGTTAGATAAGCTTCCCAGAAGTATGGGGAAGCAGACGATCTCCTTTACTCCACCATGTTTTGCTGCACAACGCAAACTTGCGTGAAGTATACGATATCCGAATAGAGCAAACATAACAAAAGGCATATATATATAATTTAGCTATTTATACCTAAGCAAATATTTAAAGGATGCTGGCCACTGCCTCAAACTCAGACACTTGGTTGAGATTGAAAGTTGACCTCCATTTCCATATATGGGAATGAAAAAACCTAGAACAATGGTTAAACAAAATAATTCAAGAACCTCTGGCACCGATAATCTACCATGCATCTTTTAGAATGACACAACGGCCCGCAAAATTTTAAGACCAACCGATTGCATTGTTTCACTCTTAAATATCAGTTTACTTTAGACAAACTATTAGTAATAAATTTTCAAGATACTGTTATTTGTCTCTTAAATGACAATTTTACTTTTACACAAATTACTACCGATAAATTTCCAAAATACTATTGTTTGTCTTTAAAATGACATTTTTATTTTTATACAAATTATTACTTGCAAAATATAAAATTTACAATATATACATATGTTGGTTAAAAAGTTATTGAAATAAAATTACAAAATTTTATAACTTTCAAATGTTAGTTTCCATGCTCACTTACACATGTGCACGTTGGATGGGCAGACGAACTAAATGTTCGTGCATCCATACATCCCTCTCTATAAACTATTGCCTATTAAATTTAGATATAATTCGGGTTCAAACCAGTTCTAGTGCTTATATAATTGACACTAGGTGAAGCGCAAATCTGCAGAACAGATTTCTAGCTACATTACTAAAATAATGCAGAATCTATCATTAACATTCAAACAGTTATTGAATGTTGGACTATTTCCATCATCTAATATAAGTATTGAATGTCTTTAAAAAATTTTTTTATTTAAATATTCCAAATACATTTAACTGTTAGAGTGTTATTTTAAAATTCTATATTCAAGAATCTAAGGATCCAGGCTCGCTTCCCATGCTAGTTACTGTCACTAGTCAGGTCAGAAACACTTGAAGAAGAGGAGAGAATAATACCTCTTGAAATTTGATTCCTAAGCTAGTACTGTCACTGGTCAGGCCAGCAACACACGAAAAAGAAGGGATGCCTCTTGAAACTTGCATATACTAACCTGCATGCTATTACTAACAGTTGAATGTATTTGGAATATTTAAATAAAGTTAAATTTTTCTAGACATTTAAACTTATATTAGATGATGGAAATAGTCCAATATTTAAATACAATTAAAATACCATCACCACAAACCTTGGGACAATAATTATTGAATGTATTGAACAAATTGCAAAAGGATTAAAAGATTTTAAGGCAGATCAAATATTTGAAAATGTTATTAATATCGCAAAGAAGATGACAGATATTTTGTTTATAGAATCAGTTCTTCCAGATATTCGGTGGAAATAAAGTACGATAAATTTCTAATTATTGCAAAACAATTTTGAAATGCACTTGGAGGAGAGGGGGAAGGTATTAGATAGTATTTTATCATTATTAATTGAACGCTTTACGTTGTTAATTGAAAAAAAAGATAAACATTGCTAAGATTTTTACATGATAAAAATCCAAATAAACACAATTATTGATAGCAATGATTTACCACGTTTCATAAATAAATAAAAAATGCATGTATAAACCTCATGATTTATTGAACTTTATATATATAAATTTTCTTGATTCATTTTCTATTATTTTAAGAATTTATCTAACACTACCAGTATCAGTCGACCGAGAGGAAAAAATTCTTGAAACTCAGAATAACTAAAAATTATTTTCGATCAGCTTCTAAACATTTAACAGATTAATTTAATCTACAGAAAACAATATTAAGGTTTGTTTAGATTTAGAAGAATTAATTAAAATCAGAAGGGAGTTCATGATTTCATTCATAATGTAATTGTATTTACAAACTCATGTATTTTTAATTAATGAGGAAGCCACCGAACACCTCCAGCAAACTATATATAATCTAACTGTCAATAAACGAAAAGTACAGCGTGGATTATATATTATTGACAATTAGTTTACATACAGCTCTTTGGAATTTTTCTGTAGCTTCTGCATTAATTACATTTAGATTTGACCTATCGCAATTAATATTTAAATTCATGTATTTGTGATCTAAAATTATTTTGTTATATATATAATTATATATTGTACTTACACGTGATTTCCTTGTATTGTTTTATGTGATTACTCTTGCATTTATTACTGTAATAAATTTATACTATATGTATTATCACATGATCACTGTATAGAGAGTTTTGCCTCTGTTTTACGTATTATATTTATAAAAATATCCCCCCCTCCCCATTACATTATTTTCATTGACTTTCGGGGAAGGGGGTCGATTTTGTTAAAGTTTGCATAAAGACGACCCATATGCACCTGACAGTCCTAGTAAACCTATATTCTTTTATATTTTTCATAAGATAATTCTTTTATTTTGAAATGCCAAGATTAACATAATCTAACTAATTTCCGGTCGATTGCATTATTTCTTATTCTTTTAACAAATCATCTCATTATTTGTACTTTTTGAAATGGTATTATATTACGGTCTCAAACCGACTGCCAATAAACTTTGCGTAAAATTAGATTAATAATTTTATTATCGGCAAGTAATTGTATACTATTGATTTTTTTATTATTAAAAAATGTATTCTGTTATAGAGATCTCGTTTTAATTAGTAATTATAATATATATAAACGAAAAGCCTATATAAGAGGAAAACCTTTTTTTTTTTTTTTTATAAACATCAAATAATTTAATTTTCACTTTGAAAATGTTAATAAGTAGTCTTAAAATAATGTTGTATTTCTCAAATAACTTGGCAAAGTCTTTCACTTTGCATTTTTCTATTTTAAGCCTCTTTTTTTTAAATAACTTTCGGTTCAGATAAAAAAACTCTTATGCATGAGTTTGTTTTTTCAATTAAAAGTTAACAATTAAACTAATAATGGTTAAGTTATTTAAAAGTTTGAGTTTATTATTACATCGTCGTCATATCTCTGCAAAGTAATATATAATTACAATGCTGTACTGATTTATATTATAAGAGTAAACTGACGCTCTATTATAAAATGGTATATAACAGTTTCAAAGGAGAAGATATTTAACCTTGCCAATGGGATCTCTGAGCTTATGCACACAAACTTTTGACTACATTTAAGGAACGACATTTCATAATTCTATTAAATTTGAGATAAGTGCGGCCATGAACTATGCTATACTTTGTTCCAAATTCACTCCCTCTGACGTGTATGCGTCAAATAAATGAGACTTTAGACAGATTTGAGTAAGTTAAATTATTACTTTAATTTTCAGAAAATTACAATATATACATTACTGTTACATATGTCGGCAGAAGCACTCCTTTAAAGTTGGGTATCATAGGTCTGCCCGTTAGGGCCACTGTAGTCTAACTTTTTCTACTACTGCTCCTGTTTCTCCCTCTACATCCCACTTATATACCCGACTTCTGGAGTCCTAACAAACATTCCTTAAATACCTCTCCTTATATGGTCTGATAGCTGAACCCTTCGCTAGTCCTTATGGGTTTTGATTTATCCCCATTTTTACCTTATAAGGCAAGGCATTTTTATAAGTACATTTTACTTAACTTTACCCATATATGGTTATTTTTACATGACAATTTACATTAATAATTCCAATACTTTTTATACACATATTATTTATGAATCTTTAATTTTACACTTATTATTTACATGAAGAATAATTCCAATACTTTTAATATACATATTATTTATGAATCTTTAATTCAACTTGTCCAGGACACTACACCCTCCATAACCAAATATATATAGCGTACAATAACTCATGTTTTGTTGATAAACATTGATTAGAATAGAATACATATTGTTTATTGAATTGCAAGTGTATAATATGTTTCAATTTCTACATATACATAATACAGACACTTTTTTTATATTTATAATATGCATATATAAATTAAGATTATAGTGTAAACAGCATTTTAAAATAATAATATAATTATTAATAATAAATTAATGGATTACATTTATTTATATTTTAATGGAGGTTTATTCACCCATACATTCACCAAAGCAATAAAAATAAGAAAGAAAGAAAAAACTATCACATTTTTATTTTTAAAATAAACAGTGAAATGCCTAAGCTTCATCACTATTAAATATGCTCTAGGTCAATGATGGTAAACCTATGGAACATATGCCAGAGATGGCAGATTTGAATTTTTTACTGGCATGAGAGCTATTTTCATAATTTTTATCAATATTTTTTTTGTTGTTAAAATCTGTACTAATAAAAATTTACTATAAACTAAAGGTAAAAATAAATAAATATAGTATTACATTAGAATTCAATCTACAATGGAACTATGATTAGAAGCAATAAATTATATTTTAAGTCAAATAAAGTGATAATGGTATAATGTGGTATCATATTTTATAAACCAGTCAAATGATTCCAATAAACTAGAAAGTAAACTCAGTAAAATATTTTAGAAGTCTTTGAAGTAATTTTTTTCAAATCTAAAGTAAAAGTAATCAAATGGTTTTCTGTCCTAATCTTTTTTATCTAAATGTGTTGACACCATTCTTTTTTTTTTTTTTTAATGTAATCAATATCGCGAACAAAGGAAAGAAGTGTGTAATGAACACCATCAAATGATGTTTTTTTTTGACTTGAAGTTTTGATGTAAAAGTGAAATATAAGGATAATAATATATTTTAACATATAATAAATTTTTGATTTATAAAATTATTAAAGCTCATTTTAAAAAAAAATTGTTACAATTGTATAAATAAGACTAGTGAAAACAAAAGTTATCAAACAGTAGAGAATTTCAAAATTGATGGACTGATGTGTATGAAATGATTAATAAAGGCATCAAGGCAGGATGTGTTTTATGTTCCAGAACAGTTGTTTTGAGAACATCATCGATAAAATGGCATTCTGAGACCAATCAAAAATCACTCTGTGAAAAAAGTAGATGAACAAAAAATATATGTTGCCCAATCATTTAAAAATATAAATATTCAATCAACATCTATAATGACATTTATCAAAAATCATTCAAATGTAACTGCTGCTAGTTTTTTTTATTTCAAATGTAATTGTCAAATATAAGAAACTTTTTAATGTTGGAGAATATATGAAAGAATCTTGGATGAAATGTGCACCAGTTTTTTTTGAAGATTTTGAAAACAAAGCAAAAATTATTCAGAGTATAAAATATTTCCCATTGGCTAGAAATACAGTTAAAGAAAGAATCTTTCAAATTTCTAACAACATAACTTACCAACAAAAAGAGATATAAAATCTTTTAGTTTAATTTCTCTCTGCTTTGATAAATGTATAGACATAAATGGATCAGCTCGTTTGTCTATTTTATTACTATTGTATTGGGAATAATATCAAAGAAGAAGTAATCAGTTTAACATCATTAGTAACAACAACAAAAGGAATAGATATTTGATACAAAAAATAAATAAATGTTGCCAAAATTGTATCAGTAACTACAGATGGTGCTTATGACTGGAAAAGAAAATGTTTTTTCAGTTTATTTACCAACCGTATTGAACATTCAATTTTGGATTTTCATTGCATTATACATCAGCAGGTTTTATGCACGAAGGTCAGATTTAAGCCACTGGATGTTGTTATGAACATTGTGACTAAGTTAGTCAATTTTATATCTACACATTGAATGAGATAAACTCAGTATACAATGCTTTACTTATGTATAACAGTGTGGTTAAGTCAAGGAAAAGTTCTTCAAAGATTCAGTTGAGTGTTTAGATAAAATTAGGCTGTTTTTACTTAATGAGAAAATCATTGGAAAATATAATGAATTAAAGGATATTGAATAGCTCCCAAAATTAATGTTTTTTATTTATATATGTTCACATCTAAATTAATTAAATGTGAAAATGCAAGGTTGTAATAAGACAATTGTTGTCATATTTGTTTTCATCAAAGCATTTGAAGTGAAATTACAAATTTTCAACTATGATGTCATTTTTTACATCTTCAAATAATTTTCCAAATCTAAAAAAGTTTTTGACTGATTTAGAATCTCATGAGAAGTCAGATCAAGCAATATTAATGCAAGACTTTTGTGCTATTATTCAATTGATAATTGATAACTTTTCTTTAAGATTTACACAGATCAGACAATTTTCAAAAACATCAAAATTTATTTTATACCCAGATATAATATCAATGGATAGTCTCAAGTTAGAAAATGTTGAGCGGCTTAATTTGGAAGTTATGGAAATGCAATAAGTCAAAATTCAATCCAGTTCTATATGGAAACACAATTTTTTTGATTTGAGGAATAAGTTAGAAACAGTTGAAAATGATCGATTATTGGGTATATGTAAAAAGAATGCTGAAGATGAACTATTGACTGCCTGGAATGCTACTCCTGAAACCTTTAATTCTTTAATCAATTTTCTGCTGTACATATGAAAGTAATTCATTGTTTTCAGAAACGAATTTACTTAAAGACAGTTCAAGAAATAGAATGACAGCTGAATCTAGTTAGCATGTACATTATTAAAAATGACAAAATATGAGCCAGATATAAAACATTTGGCATCCAATGTACACTAATATCGATTTATGTTGATTTTACATGTTCATTTCCAAAATTTTGTTTTAATTACTATTATTTTTTTTACTATTACATTCTATTCAACTTGTGCTCTTCTAAATAAATATGGTTCACTTGTATTTAGCTTATTTAGAAATTTTATTTAATTATTATTATTATTTTGTTTTATAAACTTTTAAAAAAACTGCAATAATTAAGTCATTTATATTTTGATTTAATAACTGTTTGGCACACCAATCATTCAATAATTATTTTTAAAAAATTTTGGCACTCACATGTAAAAAGGTTCACCACCACTGCTCTAGGTGATTTTTTTTTCAATAACTTTATATATATATAGAAACAATATTGGTCTTATTATCAAGAAACTAGGATCTCTCTAATTGTTTTGATCTTTTTAAATCAACATCAACTTTTATTTTGTTTTAAAATTTTTAGCTTTATGCTTAAAAAATATTTTACTCTACAAAATATTGCATACCAAATTCAGAGAGAATAATAAAAGAATAAAATGTATGTGCTTTCAACACAAACTAAAGAAATTTTATTTATATATATGTATATGCTACACTCCAAGATTGAAAGGCAGCTAATAGCATATTGTGGTTTTTAATGTTTTTTTTTAAATTTACATTTTTGTTTATTTGTTTACATTTTTCTTTAGATAGCATATAATTGAAATCATATACTTTGAGAAAGGATAGTTCATGACTCCACTGAACTAGCCAAACTACCATTAATGACAACCAAATGTTATTGCTTGCTAATTATAGCATCTTGCCTAAGTATGTGAATCTATTTTTAGATCATCAACACACTCTACATTCATATATGTTACGAGTTATTTTAATTCATACAAATTTAACATTCTACCATTGTCACAGTTAATGCAGGAAGATAGAAAATGCCATGAAGGACTTAAGATACTAGTTTAAATGTCTAATGGCAGTAAGATAATACAATAAATAAGTCTATTCTCAGAAACTAAATTGAAATATGCAATTGTAAAAAACTGACAATTCAGTTAATTTTTGGCTTCAAATATATTATCAGCATCAGTTATGTATTAAAAGACAAGTTTCATACATAAAAATCTATTCATTTTTCTAAGCCTTTCTATCTTTTGATTTATTTCTATTGCTCTCTTTAAAATCATCTATCAAGTTTTTCTCATATCATTATTTCCCTTCACAATCCCAATAAATCTTTCTTCATTTTCTTGCAAAAGCATAGGAACAAATCAGTTCATTATTTTTATCATAAAGTGATTATCAGTTTTAACTTATTCTTTTCAGAATTTTTAGATTTATTAATCTTATTTTTTCAATACTTTTATATTTACTAATGTTATGTTTCTAACTTATATTTTTAATCCCTAAACCAAATCCACATTTGTAAAACCCCCAAACTTTATTCATCTCTTTTTCCAATTACACTTTTAACAAGCCTGTTTGTTTTTTTTTTAAATTAATTTCAATAGGCTACAAAATAATTTCCTAAGCTTATTAAAACCTTGTTTAGCCATTGAAACTCTCACTCCAATTTCTTCACTTATTGTATATTTAAAAGCATTAATCTATTTTATAACTTGTTATCCAACTGCATCCTTTTTTTATATTTTATTTTATCATCTATTTTCATTTGATCAAAGGTCTCACAAATTCCTAAAATATTATTATTTATGACCAGGCATGAGAATAGCAAATTTATCCTAAAAATATTTACAAAAAATATTTTCATAATCATTTAATTTTAATTTCCTTAAAATGATCTAATGATTAAAGGTAGATCAAAATTAAAACTTCTCTAAACATCAAAATTTTGAAGAAGTTAAAATAGAAATTTAAGAACATAAACAGATGGAAATATGCATTGAATCAGATCCAAAGTCTTTATATGTTGCATTTAAATCAGTAAATACAATTTTATAGCATGTTGCATTCAAATCACTAAGAATATTCCGTAGAAAATATAATATTAATATCATCTATATTCTTTATTACTCTATACAGTGCTATTTTACAATCCATTAGTGACAGTTTCAATTGCCCCATCAAACTTCTTCAGAACTTCTACTTATGCATCCACTATTGACAGTTTCGATTGCCCCGGTGATATTCTTCAGAGCTTCTACTTATAGAAATATAAATAGAAGTTCTGAAGAAGATTGCTGGGGCAATCAAAACTGTCAATAATGGACCGTAAAAAAGCATTGTGTAGAATAGTAATGAATATAGATGATGTCAATATTATATGGATTTGGCAATGCAAAAAGAAAGATAACATTATAAATATTCTGTAGACCAATTTTTGGTGATGATTGTTCTATTCTTGTCACTTCAAATGATAATCTTTAAAACATACATAATGTTTTGAATAAAGACTTTGGTTTAGAAATGAATGAAACTTAAGTTTTTAATAAGCAAGAAATGGAACAAAAAATGATTAATTTGGCTATCATAGTGGTATAACTACTGCAACTAATTTAGTTATATTTAGAGCTTTTATTTTACTAAATTTATAATATGGAAGTAAGATTTTAATTCCATATTAATATAACATAAAGATAATAAAAAAATCTCATTAAATTTTATGAAAAAATTCATTTAAGGGTACTACATAAAATTCTAAAATTTATGACAAGTTCATAAAACAAATCAATATGGTCTTTAACTTTTGTTGAATTAGATATATGAAATGATTTCCAAAAAAGTATGATAAACATAGGTGTATTTTCTGTGCCAGAAAAAGAACCTGATTATGTTATAAAGATTATCTCAGTGACATTCTAAAAAAAGTGCAATATTGATGAGATTTCATTCTGGGAGATATGACTCAGGACATAATAAAATAGAGGGATATAATTTGCAATGCAAAATATCAAATAAAGAGAATAATACATCACCATGCTCTATTTATGGATGTATTTGTGGTTAAAGAAATTGCTTTGTATAATCATTCAAAATTTATCACTAGTATATTTTTCTATTTTTTTATAATTGGAATGTCTGTATTCATTTGTGAGCAATTATTTCTGATAGCAGTATTAATTACTATTTATTAGACTAGAGATTATATTAATATTAGATTTTAAACTCAGTTAAAAGTTAATATATCTATTATTATAATAATTAATATTTAAGTACAAGTATAATTAATATACTTGGAAGTTATATATAATATAGGGGATTTGAATACAGATTTTCAAACTCCCTTCAGCTACCCACTCTATCTCATACAACTGCTACACCTGGTCACATGCATATGAAAAAGATAAGTGATCTCCAATATATGCATTTCATGCTAAACCAGCACTCATCAATTGGTCCAGATCATTATCTCTAACATATATATATGTTAAAACGAAGATTTGCACGGGTTAAATATATAAAATACATATTTTGCGGGTTCATCCATGTTAAAAACTTTTAATATTAATATACTGATGTTTCGACTTGGTCACACAAGCCATCCACAATTATAACAGGTAGAAAGATGGTTGTAGAGGCGCTACAATCACTGATTTGAATAAAATGTTAAAATTCCACCAATAGCAAAAAATGTTAAATTTGGGAATGTTTTTTAAAAAAAATCTTTCCAAATAGGAGCAAGTTTGCATGTATCATCTCGCTTATTGATACAATCTGGCCTTTTAAGTATCTCAATGGCTTGTCTAATTTTGCATTGGTAGAGATTATCACATCTGGATATGATCCTGGTACTAGAAAAATCAATTTTATGACCTGAATCTATAGTATGGAGTGAGAGTGCTGATGATGATGAGTGTTGTTTAACTGCATTAGCATGCTCATCTCTCCTAACACTGATGCAACGATTACTCATACCTATGTAAGAAGCTTTACAATTTTTACATGAGATTTGATAGACACCATGAGATTCAAGAGGGATTGAATCCTTAGGCTTGGTTATTATATTGCTGATCTTTTGATGAGCAGAAAATGCTGTATCTATATTATAGCATTTTAATATACATCCGATACTGTCTGTAGTTCCTTTTACATATGGAACACAAATCCTAATAGCTGATTTATCATCAAAAAAAATATCTGCACTCAATTTATATTAAGATAACAAATCTTCAAACTTTAATGAACAGGCTTCAATCTACTCCAATCTCCAACTCTTCAGCCATCCATATCATTAAAAATCTGATGATGAAGATGTCCAAATCCCTTGTTAATGCCAATAGCATTGCCATGGCTATGTTGACTTTAAGTCAATCTGTCTCCTCATTTATAGGATCATGTCCATTTAAATACCAGAAGAGGGATGAACGAGATACATGTTGGGTCAGATTGACTTAAAATCAACATGAGCATGCCAATAATACTGGCGTTAACAAAGGATTTGGATTTTCCATCATTAGATTTCAATGGTATGGATGGCTGAAAAGTTGGAGGGTATAGTATATTGAAGCCTGCCCATTAAAGTTTGAAGATTTGCTATCTTAATATAAATCTAGCACTGATTATATATGTGTTGGAGATGATGATCACAAAATGCTTATATTGGAGACCATTTATCTTTTTCTCATATGTGGTCATGTGTAAAGTGGATAGTTGAAGAGAGCTTGAAAGTCTGTGTTCAAATATCCTATACTACATTTAAACTTCAAATATATTAATTATACTTAAATATTACAAATTCAGCCTGTATGCTGCCCATCCCTCTTCTGTGTATTTAAATGGGCAAGATCCTATATATGAGAGGGATCATACTGACTTAAAGAGAATATGGGCATGACAATAATATTGGCTTTAATAAGGAATTTAAGCATCCCATCATCAGATTTTTAATCATATGAAAAGTCAAAGAGTTAGAGAGTGGAGTAGATTGAAGCCTGTCCATAAAAGTTTGAAGATTTGCTACCTTAATATAAACTAAGCACTGATTATATATGTGTGTTGGAGATGATCTGAATCAAATGATGAGTGCTGGGTTAGCACAGAATGCATATATTGGAGATCATTTATCTTTTTCACATGTATGTGATCATGTGTATCAGTTGTATGAGATAGAGTGGAGAGCTGAAGAGAGCTTGAAAGTCTGTGTTCACATCCCACTATATTATTATTATAATTTGAAATTAAAATTTTATCAAAGTATGAAAATATAATGAAAAATGATAGGCATTGGAGAAGATTAGATGATCTAGATTGATTAATAAAATTAGTTTAGTAGAAATACATATTGGGAATCATTTGCATTTTTTTCCTGATATTTTTATTTTTTCTTATTTTAAGAAAAGTAATGTTTATAAGGTTTTAAAGTATAGATACAAATATATATATATACAAAATAAAATCACACATATATATATAATTTAATACATTGCACAGGCTTACATTCCTGCACATCAATACTGTAATATATAGGGACTTGAACTCAGATTTTCACATGACTCTCAACTCTCTATGCAATCTCATATTGCTGACTTATCTGATCACACACATGTTGAAAAGGTAAATAATCACCAATATACGTGTTTCATGCTAAAACAGCAACCACCAGTTGGTCCAGATTACTATCTCCACACATATACACAATCAGTGCTCAGCTTTATATTAAGATGGCCAATCTTCATACTTTAATGGACAGGCTAAACTACTCCAACCGACAACTCTTCAGCCATCCATTACATTGAAAATCTGATGATGGAAAGCTCAAAGCCCACGTTAGTGCTAAGGTTGTCATCCTATCCATGTTGACGTTAGTCATTCTGACCCTCATGTACTGGAGAATAATCCCTTTACATACATATGGGAGAGATGGGCAGGCCTTTAATGCACTATGTCAGCAATATGGCATGGAGAGTTGAGGGTCATGTGAAAATTTGCATTCGAATCCTTTATACATTACAGTATATATGTGCAGGTGTGTGTAAGCTTGTATAGTGTATTAAATTACATATTGGAATATAGTGCGTTAAAAGTCTGCCCATTCCTCGCATCATCAAAGTATTTAGACATTCTTTCCCCCATTTAATAGTATTGAAATTATTAAATAATTTATATATAATGAGAATCATTATTATTTTTTAGAAAATTTTTATATCTTCATATTTACTTTTTTTTGATTTGGTGGATGTAAATACATGATTTCTTTTCGCATTTTATCTATCTTAGACAGAAGTTTAAGCCGTTCTTGTGTAATTTTGTGAAAGGTCTTATCTTTCTGCAATAGTAATATTCTGTATAATTTTGAGCCATTTCTGCATTATATTTTGGATTGACAACTGACTTTATCTTTCACCTTTTTATCTAGAAATAGCAAGATTTTAAAAATTATTTTATATTTTTAATTTTTCTTTTAGGATGAATCACTTGTTTATTATTTTTATTACTAATTTATTTAATTCCCCATATTTTTAAGATCTGTTTTTATTATCATTTCCATTTGTTCTTTTGTATTCTCTAAATGTTATGTATGCTCAATTAATTTCTATTATTATTATTTCCGTAAGTGTTTAACGAATATTCGTAAATTTTTCCATAATGATATTTTTAAACAATATTTTAATTTGCAAAGCGCAGATAATTGAAACTGAAATAAATTGAGACACTGGAAATCTTCTTGCGCTCGTTATAATGCTTATTATTAATTTCTCGTTATTAGTAAGCTTATTATATACTTTCTCTCTTAAAGTTTTTTCTATTGGTAGTCATGGATTATTCAACCGATGACGTATTACACTTACCGATTTTCCTTCCGGTAGACATCGTCGATAAAACAATTTAAAAATGTATCCAATATATTTAATATTTAAAGAAAAAAGCAGTGATATGAGTATTCAAATATAGATGAGTACTGTTCACTTTTAAGAGTGGATGCTATCTAAAGAATTAAATGGTTTAGTAGCTGAAAGTGTTTTGGGAATGAATAAAACTTTGGCTGTGATTCACAACAATTGTAGTCATAAAGTAGTTAAATATATTTAACTGGATCAATTGTTATATATAGTCAATTAGAAATTGTAAAAATGATGATTACTCTATACTGGATGTGAGGAAGTATTTGTAAATCTACAGGACAAATATGAATACCAGTGTTTGCCTGAAGATTTGTGATGATGACATTTTAGTTGCAATTATATGTTGGATTATTTCATTATCTAACATTAAATCATGAATCTCTTTAGATAAATTTTAAACTTTATTTAAATTTTCCAATTACATTTAACTATTAGTAATAGCACACAGGTTAGTATCTGCACAACATTTCAAGTGGTATAATTCTCCTCTCTTTTTCAGATGTTGCTGGCCTGACCAGTGAGAGTACTAGCATAAGAATCAAAAACTGGACCTTTAGATTTTTGAATATTGAATTTTAAGGAAACACTCTATCCAACTCAACCCTTCTGCTGAAGGCAACACTCAGTAGAAATGTCATATATTTATCTATGAAGTTCCTTATGATTTTTCCTTTTTTTACTAAGAGCAAAGTTAATTAATGGCTTCCAAACACTATGTATTGTTATACTCAGCTGGAGCAGCTTCTTTGAATTTCTTCTTCATACCTTTTATTTTCTCTCCAATATTTTTGTATTTCCCCAATCAAATATATATTCTTTGTTACATACATAGTCTACTATTTCAGATATACCTGTATTCACTTTTATAACCATTAGTTGGTGCTTTAATCCAACATATAAGTACAGCAAATATTTTAATTAGAACAACAAATATGAATACCAGTATAGATTTAGGAACAAAAATGCAAAATTCTTAATTTTTTTTTATATATTTTAATTTTCTTTCTATTTTAACTAAATAAATATGTTTCTCTTTAATAAAATATTTTTCGTTCATTATTCTCAGATTTATTTATAAAGATTAATTTTTTCTTTCTTGTTCTCTTTTCTACACTTGTCTTCATTTTCATATTCATATCCCCCTCCCTCCAATCAGAAAAATAAATTACTGGATATCATTTTCAAAAACCTTATTATTATTTTAGATTATTTTTTGAATCTAATTATCCTATGCTTTACAGTTATCTTAAATGTGGTGATAAAGGACAACTTTTTGTAAGCTTCTAATTTAAAATTTTCTTTATATGATTCGTAATATCCCAAAAATAATGATTTTTTTTATCAATTTTTAATAATATTTATATAAATTAATACACTGTTCAGACTTAAACCTGCATATGTATAGGTAATGTATGCAGGATTCAAACTCAGACTTTCACACAACCCTCAATTCTCCTTGCCATCTCATATTGCTGATCCATCTCATCACACACATGTTGAAAAGATAAATAATCACCAATATACGTATTTCGTGCTAAGCCAATACTCATCAGTTGGTCCAGATTACCATCTCCACACATATTTACAATCAGTGCTCAGCTTTATATTAAGATAGCCAATCCAATGGCAAGGACAGTTGAGGGTCATGTGAAAGTCTGAGTTTGAATAATATTTATAGAAAGCTCCAAATGTGCATACCATAATAATAATTCTCAAAAGTACTTATTAGTGTCATTTTGAATAACTTGCAAAAATATTCTCTCTTGTATCAGTACTAAAAATGGTTGCTTTTACCTAACTCCTATCTTTTTACCTAGATAATAAATTAATTATTGATATTCTAAGGTGTCAAACTTTATATCAGCAGTAATCTTTATAGAATGTTAATTAAACCATGGATTGCATATTCAAAGTTTACTTCTCAATAAATATAGTCTGAGCTCTACATATTTAATAGTCATTATTCATTTACAGGGTGTAGAGGTCCCAGGAATATTCTTTCAATACTAACCAGCTAGTGCCAACTTTGTTAATTAAAAGAGAAAATTAAGACAGTTTAAACTTAACAACACAAGTTTATTGACTTGCAAATAAATGTAAATAAAATAATAAATAATATTAGAAATTACATTGCAATCTCTAAAAGTCCATTATAATCTCTAGATTTATAAATTAACTTATTCTCATGCATGGTAATTTAATATAGTCCATATATCTATGTGTTTCCATTAGTTTCAGTTTCCTACACACACAGATTATTGTATACCATATACATACAGATTCCATAATGAAGATTTATTATTCAGCTAACAATCTGCTGATAAACACATATATAAATCATTGCAGGGATTTTATATCAGTCCTTGCTGCATAATCTGCTCGTTTGCATATATTATCTTTTATCATCATTCAGAGATATGCAGGTTGTATGTAAATATGTTCAAAGTTTTGAAATTCCACTTTTTGATATTATTATCACTTTTACCAGCCAAGAATTCCTGCAATTTGCAATACCACTGAAAGTCATCTTTATTTTTTTTCTCTATTTGAATTCCAAGCAGACTGACCCAGTTTCTACCAAGAATAGGACATAAACATTACAAATATATTCCATGATAAAAATTTAACTCTGGAATTGATTTTAAAATGCATAGTTACTTTGCAATGAAGTCTATTTTGTTCCCATCAACATCTTACATCTGTTTTCTTGAGCATCAACTTCATTTTTTTCACAAAGCTTAGACCAGTCTTTCTGTGAATACCAAGGTAAACTAGCACCACTATCCTCTCATAGTAGTTCTTTGCTGGCATATAATAACATCTAATAGAAAATCAATATTTTCTGTATCATTAATCTTCTTAATATCATTTTTTTTATTTATACAGTCTCCACATGATTTAAAATCTGAACTTGATTTGATTTTTAAACATGCTATCTGCATCCTATTAAACTAGATACTATATTTTTCTCTTCTAAATGGCCTTTTTTTCACAGCAGTAAGAGGTTAAAACATCATTTGAGCTTCAATTGCTTAGACTTTCAGCTTCTGTTTAATAACAGATATTGGAATATGTGCATATGTATGTTGTGGCTTGAAATTCTGAAGCATTTTCCAACATTACTTCCTGTGCAATACACATTTCTATTGTGTATTGATAAGATTCAGTTCACTTAAAACTTTATTGAACTCATCCATTATTCCATACCATAATTAGTCCATTAACATGTGATCCAATTCAGAATTAAAATTATATTCTTTTTCAAGTGTTCTTAATGCAACATCATAATCTTTATATCTTTCTTGAGGTGACTGTTTTCTATTTATAAATCTTAGGCATGCCACCCATTTAGTTGTTGCTGGCTGAAAGTAAGTACTCAACTAGTCTTTTAATTCCTCATATGGAAGATCTTCAGGGATGTTTTGGGTATAGAATTGTTTTGACACTTGCAATACATCTTTCCCAGAGAATGACAAAAGTGTAGCTACTTTAATTTTCTCATCTTTGATTCCATTGTTAAGCATGTATCACTCAACATATTGAAAACATATATTCCAAACTGAAGCATTGTTTACATCAAATTTATGGATTCTGTAATTCAATAATGCCATTTTAATATTTTTATTCAGATTTTTCAGTTATAAAAATGATCTGTTTCATTTACTTGCACAAATTGTTTTGCTACAGTCATAATTGCACCATTCCGCTACTGTTTGCACATGTTCTCATAAGAAAACTGTCGACTGCAGCAATCTGCTGTAATCCTATGCAGGCTTTAACAACTGTTGACTGCAGCCATTCTGCTAAGATGCTTATATATACATATTGTAATATAATATTTTTAATAGATGTTTAGATCTAAATGTTAATGTGTGGAATTTTCCATTTATAATTACTTAATTAGAAAGCACTCTATCTAAATCAGTTACTGTCTCAGATCAAGAGTGAAAGTAAAATTGTCCAGCTAAATGATGGTGAAGCAGCATTAAGGGATATCCTGACCTCACTGCAGAATAACTAGTGATAAGGAATTTCTCAACAAAATGGTAAATAATAATCATAATTTAAATCAAGTGGCCAATAGAATTTCCCTGTCATCTGCAAAAAAGGTGTTCAAAACAAGAGTCCCTGGTTAACAACTATAGTATACACAATTAGTTTCGTGATGCAGTTGCTACATCCTTGATAAATTAAAAAATGTTTATTTGACATTTAGTCTATGCATGATTTGTACATATTCTGCTTGATTCTCTAGCTCATTGTAAGATTATATGAGGAAAAAAATAATACAGTAGAAATAAAATCAATCAATGTCAAAAGTTTGAATTGACTTATTTTATATCTAATCCAAACGGGGGTAGCTATCACTAAAGTCTAAGCTACATTATGGAATTAAAGAGAGAAAGTGACTAAATGAAGTCACTTTAAATCAAAAATTTTAAGAACAAAATAATAAAAGAGAATTATTTTGTTTTAATTTAAGATAGTTTTAAAATAAATAAAAAAGTTAAGACAAACTAAATTGAAAAAAGAAATATTTCTTTTATATTTTTCTTGCTTTTAATTAAACAAAGTAAATTTATTACAATCTATTTTTCTGTTTTTTAAAGAAGTTTTATTTATAAAAAGAAAGGAAAATAAGAAAAAAAAATTTTTTTGAAACAATAGTTTCTTATATTTTCTAGTTTAAAATATAATTAAAAAAAGAGAGAGAGAGAGAGAAAAAGATTTGTTTAAGTAAAGTACAAAATTGTTATCTACTGAAACCTAATCAGATTAATTCATTTATAGATTTTAATTGGATTAGATAATTTGTGTTTCTTTAACTAAATAAACTAATGAAAATTAAAAACAGACATTTCGTTTATTCAGGCTTATAGTCTGTGTAAAATATATTTGTGATCGCTGACTGATGAACTTCAAGCTATTGATTCAGCAGATCCTACGTGATGAATGAAAATTGGTGTTATCAATTTTTAACAGAGATGCAGTGTTGAATTTCAGGATGTGTGTCTGTCAGTTTGAACACAGTGTACTTCCTAGTTAGTTATTTAAAGAGCATCTATCAAAAGCCTGAAATGTAACTGAACTTAACCTGCCATTGATAAGTAATGTTTGCCATATGCTATATATTATGTTTGCTGAAAAATATATGACATAGAAATCTCAAATGGAGGAAGTGCATCTATAGTTATTGGAAGGATGAACAGTATAAAGCAAGCTGAAGGAGATTAAAATCATAATTTTTTTTTTTTTAAAAAGAAAAGTTAAATCTGTAGGAATAGACTCTGTAATGTCTAAAATGAATGAAACCAAAAGAAACTCGGAAAATATTGAGCTCAACAAAGACTTTCCATCAATACTGTCAATTAAAGACTTTCATAGACGTGATTACCAAAGTAAATGGTAAGAAGTCTAATTACTTGCTTGTATTTATTTTTATACAAATCTAAAATTCAAATATATGTTACAATAATTTTATTACTTTTCTTTATAGCATGTTTAAATGTTTCTAGAGCTATAATTAGCAATTTCATTATTGTTTAATAAACATTTGTTTTGTTATTTGCGAATCTGTCCTCTGTTCTCTTCATTCAAATTTAAAGGATTATTTATTACAAGGTGTATATATTATTTATGGAATATATTGTTTATTTTAAAAAGGTCAAATTATGATAGCCAATGAGGCAGGATTTCTTTTACTCAATAAACTAGTCCTGGTTAAGCTATAATAGTAATACTGAATAAAGTTCAAACTCTTCCATGAATATTCCTGGTAATTGGGATGGTACCTTGATGTAAATATAATATAAATGCATGTATTTATGGATTTCACTTCTAGTTAATGATTGAGTTTAATGGTCTTGAAATGTGGTCATAAGCTATGAGATAGTGACTGGTTTGACCATTGTTATATTTCTCCTCTTCTCTATATAACTGGTTTGATATTTAATTTCCAAAGTATGAGCATAAGAATTTCTCCACTTTTTAACTAAAAAATCACTGTCTTCCCATTTTGGGGGGGGATCATCATATTTTGATCTCCCATTGTGGGATTTTGACTAGTTAGAATGTGTTGACTCATCATAGAAAATCATTATGTTTGGTATATGTGGATGCACATGCCTACACCTGCAGTCCAGCTGTTTCATCAAGAAAAAAGGTTTAATCATACAAATATTTCCAATTCACCATTAGTTTGCACATTTGCTATAAACCTTACACCTCCACTCTTTCAATTCACCACTCATCATCACTAATTATGTTTTCTCTTTTGTATTATTATTATTATTATTATTAATTATTATTATTATTATTATTATTATTATTATTATTATTATTACTACTACTACTACTACTACTACTACTACTACTACTACTACTACTACTACTACTACTACTACTACTACTACTACTACTACTACTTTGATTTCCAATAATTATTATGGTAAAATGTTTTTTTTCTCTTAAATAATTTCAAATACACAAGAATCATTAGTCCATTTGACATATCCTGCATCTTTGAGATTATATAGGATAAAATGTCCCTCTCTCCAAGTATTTTTTTGAAGTGATACCACTGGTACTAGATGATTGCAAATCAGCTCTGTGTACTGCTCTTTATGAGTAATATTAGAATTATTTCCAGTACACGGAAAGATTTTAGTCCTATCTGGGCTGATCTCTTCTCTTTCTTTTTCCATTTCATGAATGCTTTCTATTTTTGTATTTCACTTTATTTATCTGTGGCTCACATGCTTGTTGGTATTTTTGTTTGGAGTTTGAATCCTCGCTCTTTCTGTGATATCATGCTTATAAATGTATTATTTATATATTTGCTGTGAAAATCTGCCATATACAATTACAATGCAGGCCTATATTTAACTCATCAGATATTATGTAATTCAAAGAAAAAAATAAATCATCCGAACTTTCACAATTTTCGCTAATTAAAAGTAGATAATCAATCAAGTTGTTCATTAGTTTAATGCAAAAATCAATAAATGAATATTATCTATCAATATATTTTGCTTAGAAATAAATCAATAATAAAAGAGTTAACTCTTAAACTTTGTTGCATTTTTCAAACAAATGTAAAATTGAAAACTGTTTTGCAATATATTAATTTTTCCGAATTTAATATGTTGCAAAATAATTTTTATTTGACATTTGTGATGTCAAAAAAGGAATGCCTTTCTATTATATGTGATATTATACAGACCCCCCCCCCCTTTTATGAAAAAAACTCAAGTTCATTATTGTGGTATTATATTTATTAAATATTTTATTAATAAGTACTGTAAATAGTATTATAATAATACCGTATTTAAATAGTATTTGCAAATTTATGGAAAAATAATTTCTTTCATATTTAAAAATTTTCTGCAATTTAGTTTATTTTTGCTTGCAGACATAGTCGATATTTGAGAAAATATTTGTACATTTTTATAATAAACTTTAGTAAGGTAAAATAAATTCTTAAGCAAATCTGTATTCCACCAAATATTAATTTTTAAAAAATGAATTATAAAAAATAAACAATTTGAAAATTAAATTAGATACTCACTAAAATTTACTTCATAATTTTATTAGAATATCTGCCAAGCTTAAGTAGTATATGAAATAAAAAAATACGGTTCTCTGTATTCAATTAAATATTTTCAATGATATTGATTTTTGTCCTAGTTCCTACAAATTCTGTGTGATTACTCGCATATATTATTTTTATTTGATAAATATAATTTTTTTATATATAATAAATCATAAACATTTGTAATCTTTTTTTTTTTTAAATTTTGGTTGTTTTGTATTTTAGCTCTCTTTAAAAAGGAGCTGCTTTCTTTAGCATAGCCAATATTAACTGAGCTTTTAAATATCTTGTGAAAGTAAAAGACAGTTTCTTCAAGTTAATTTTTGAGGTAAGAAATGTTGTTTTACAACTATTAAAGTACAGCGAACATCATACTTTCTGTAAGCCATCAATTTCTGATTGGTCAATTCATTCAGATGATATTCATCTTTATAGATCAAGAGATGATAATAATATGAGACTGATTCTTATTCATTTTACTTTTATGAATTATTTTAGAAGCATAGATTTTTTTCTGAAAGTAAATTCAGAGAAGAATGGAGATAACTTCTTCTTACACACATATATTTCTAAATTAGCATGATAATGAACAATAAGTGAACAAGTGGGAGATGAATCAAAGATATATTAAAAAAATTATGTCATTAAAAAAAAAAGGCATTCTTGAAAAATGTATGTGTATTCTGCTGATTGACTGAAAATTTATGAGATAGCAATCTAACCTGAATGAAAAAAAAAGTAAATGAAACACAAAAAAGATAAGAACCATTTTTTAAAAAGCAATTTCTTTTTTTTTTTAAATCATAAAATAAATTTTTTTAGAATTTTCTCATGACTCCCAATATCAAAATATTAACAAAAGATATGCCACTTGTATGTAACATTTATAAACCATCTTCAACATTCCCTAGAGTTTTGGAAGGGCTTATACTGCAACAGGAGGGTATTTACCTATCATGCCCTCAATCTGAGTTTGAATCTTAGTCAAGCAAATTTGAAACATTTTTCAATAAGTTTGGGATTTTTTTTCTTCAAATAACTGATTTATAACTAATCCTGTTAATCAGCCAATATTGGTTGGCAAATGAGTATTTAATCATTCTTAGTCAAAGGGCATTACTTAGTAAATTATAACCTTGATAATCACAGGCTTTTTTACAATTCTTCTATAATCGGCTGTTAAGAAGCTTTTGCCATGAAGCAAGATAGTTAAAGAATATTTTAGTTTTAGCATAAGTTTTATTAATTTTGTATGCCATCTATGAACATATCATATTAATAAATTATCTCATATCTTGAAAAATTATTTTCTATTTGTTTTAAAAAAATATTATGTAGTTATCATTTTTCAATTTTTTATGATTCATTGCAAGGCAAAAAAAAATGTAATTATTTCATTTTTGTTTTTCACTAACATTTAAAGCATCAATACATAAGAATTTTGGATTTAAAATTTATTTAAACTTATTCTTTCAAAGATGACATGTTATATGTTTGATACTGTTCTTAGCATGTGCTGCATATGAATTTGGATTATCTACTCAACAGGTAATACCATGTAGGAGAACTCATGAAAAAATTAAGAAATAAAATGTTGCATTTATTATTGAATTTACTAATTAGTTTTTAGATAGTAAACCAATACAAAATACTTCACAGGATATTAATTAAATATTCCATAAGAAAGCAATAAAGAAAGTAATCTGTAAAAGTAAATATTTATTACAGAATGGAAGTTATTGAAAATAATTGACATTTTAGTAACTAAAGCAATAAAAAAGTAATCTATACAAAATTAATTGATGTCAATAAGGTGTTAAATACCCATAAATGCAATTATGAGGATAAATGTGAAATGACTTAAGACTTATTCCATATTTTATGTTAAAACTAATTTCTGATAAGTATATTACATCAAAGCATTTTAGTGAGAAACACTCCAAAATGTAAACTATTTCTGGTAAAAAGTGCAATAAATAAAAGCTTGAAAATAATTTGTTTTAGTATGCAAAGCCATATGAAAATAGTGAAGCATGAAACTGGTGACTAACTATATTCTATGAAGTGAATGTTTTCTATTCTCCCCCCCCTCCCCAAAATAAATGCATTAAACACTTTGATGTTTTATCATTTTACATTATTCCAATGAGAGATGGAAAAAATTCATAATTGACTTAAGAACATCAAATATTCAGTTCATTTTGAAATTAGTAATAATCACATTTTTATTAATTTTGTTGTTACAGTAGAATGAATTACATTTGACAGATTATTATAATCATTAAAATTATTTCACCCAATTTTAGATAAAAGAAATATATATATTTTACTTATTATTTTGCATTTTAAAAATTCCTTGTAAATTAGATTTAAAGAAATTTTTTTTTATGGATTTTTATATATGATGATATCAAGTGAGTAGATTGTCCAAAATTAGAAAACACAATTAGAATAGTAAGATATGTGTTTTGGGGATTTTTTTTAAAATTATAAATTTTATGGAATATGCTAAAATTGATTAAACAAAATAAAAGCAACATTATTTCTAAAAAGCTATTATTTATTTTTCTTTTCTTTTAATACAAAAAAAAAAAAAATTATTTGATATTTTATATTCATTGTCAATTAAATTTATATATACCATTAAATTAATTACTGAAAATAAAGTATATAATTCTAGTAATATCCAGAAAAGAATTTATTTATTTGAAGAGAGCCAATTATTTAAACCCTACCACTCTCTTATCATAAACCTATTATTTGTCATATTCAGTTTTATAATCTAGTTGATTGAGTAAAAACCACAAATGAATAGTCTAGTTCAAGGGTACCAACCATTAAAATTACCAATATTCAATAAATTCAAATACTTGTTTAAACATCATAATTGAAGTTATTGATATTCTCAAAAGGAGATAAAAATTTAGTAAAAAATAAATGGAAGCAAAATCAGGAAAAGGTGAAGCAAATGAAGCACTTGCCTCAGGTGGGCAATGGGAAAGGGCACATTGCAAAATAAAATTAAAAAAACAACAACAATGTTCTTCAAATAGTTTAAGCAAATTAATGATTTGTTTCAAATGCTCTCACTTGTTTCCTCATATGATATCATTCTAATAAATAATATGGTACAAATATTCTAAAATCGCATACTCACTTGGGTGTACTCAATTGATTGCATCAAGCGAGAGTGCCCGAGTACACGAGTTTGGGCATGTTCATTATACATTAATGTGCATTATTTGTGCAGGGTGTTAGTATGACAGAGAACAGAAGATATTATTGTAAATACATTAAACTTAAAGTAAGTTCTCTTTTATATAAATTTGTAAAAATGTTTCATTGTATGTTACATTATATTATGACTACAATATTAATTTCCATTTTTATTTGTGCTGTAACCAAAAATAAATATATATATAATTTTCTTTTGTTAAGGTTGGTGTGATTTTATTTTTAATATGTGTAATTTAAAATTCCTATTACTATTGTACTATTACTACATTCGGTGACTTTTTTTATTTACTAATTAATAAATTTATTTTGCTCCCAAAATCATTTATTTATTTAATACTTATTAGAAATAAAAACTATATACATAGGGATAAACATTTATCCACCTGTCTCAGATGAAAATACCTCTAGGTCTGGCTCTAGATGGAAGAATATAATCAAATTACAAGTTAAAAAAAAATAGAGATAGAATAAGAAAATTAGGTTATTAAAAGAAAAGACAGTGATGCAAATGGCCAGATTTAAAAGAGAAAAATCATACATATGGATTATAATGGTATAAAACAATTGTTAATAAACAGGTTTGGAGGATAATCAATTTATTTTGGAAAACATTTCAACGGCTAGGAAAACATATCTTAATTTAGTCATAAGAAAATTGAAGATTTATGTTACAGATAATTAATTAAGACACACACATATATATATGAGAGAAAGACAAATTATGAATCAATTTAAGATTTATACTCAAAATCTAAAAAAGTCTCAGTGGTAATTAAGTAAATATTTTGATTCAATTAAAATAAAAGTTATCCCAAGTTTTTTTAAAAATCTTATTATTATGCGTCAATACACTGTTTTTTAATTTTTATGCTTCAATCATATTTTTATGGACATTATCAAAGTTTTACCTAACTCAGATATTTAAACATTAGATACATAAGATATTCCACCATAAAATATATGCATACATACAAAATACAAATATTTAACCTAATATAAATAATAAACTCACCTTAGTTTAATAAAATGTATCTTTTATATAATTACAAGAATATAAATACAGAAATTATTAGATTAATATATGTGTACTATTTATGTTAGATTATGTATTTTTATTTTGTATATATATGTTACTGTAATGTCTCTGCAAAATGTTAAAATATTTGTTTCAGGTGAAGGCTTAATAATGCCCATATAAATATGATATGTATTTTTATTTTATATGTATATTTTATCATAACATATTTTTGTATATACTGTTAAAGTATTTGTTTTAGGTAAAGCTTAATAAATATAATAGAAGCTAGAATCAAAACCAAATATATTGATACATACTAACATATAAGACTTGGCAGAAAATATTGTGATATATTTTATATTTATTTGAATATATCAAAATTAAAAAAAAAAAGATGGACTAGCTGATTGGGAATAATCTATTAAATATTTTGAGTTGTTAATAAGCATTAGGGCATTTTCTTTCAACTCAATCTTTGTATATAACTTTTAATCTGTTATATTCAATATAAAAGTTTCCCAAATATCAATTGCCCTATTAAATAGAAAGAAAAAAAAATTATAAGTAAATAAAACACTTACTTTAGAAATAATCATTTTGTATTTTAAGACATATAATATTAAATTAAAGTTAAATTATGCTCCTATATTACTGACACTACATAATATTTAAATATGTATAGAAATTGGAGTTAGGTTAAAATTGAGCTAGATGTAGTTTTTATACCAATTTTTAAAAAAAAAAATCATCAATGGAAAAAAAACAAATTTATAGAATGTTTTTGAATGACATCAAGACTGATCTACAGGAAAAAGATTAAGTCGATAAGGGTTATACAGAACAAGATGCAGAATATAAGGGGAATTATGGGAATTGTGTGCAGTTTATTTTACACGTGGCTTTAATGCCGACCTTATGTCTTCCACACATTCTCCAAAAATTATTATTGTTGGTGGTGGTGCAGCAGGTTTGGCTGCTGCAAATCAACTTTTTATACATGGATTTCAAAAAGTAATAATATTGGAAGCTCAAAGCTTAATTGGTGGGAGAATTTGTAGCAAGCTTTCTGGTGATTTTTTTTTTTTTTTTGTTTTTTATTTTTACCTTTTACTATTTTTTAAATAAGTAAATAATTAACTGATTTTGAGGATAATATTGAAGTCTTGTTATTATTTATTTAGTAAACAATCTATATTAATAATTTTTTAATGTAATTTACAAGAATTATTAATCCGTTTTATCCCGTTATTCCTATATTCGCGCTTAAAAATCCCTATTCTTTATTGAGCGTCAAGTAAATTTGCTAAATTTTTTATTATTATGATTATAAATATTTACGAAATTTATTATTAAACTAGAAATTTATACTTTTACTTTACTGGACATTTTTGATTGAAATGGTGCAGATAGACGTACGCTTCACTGCGGATCTATTACTCTCATTAAATTCACTTTGTATGAGTTTTACTGATTTATATGAATTGTTACTAGTTATTGACCAGATTTTTTTAAATTAAAGGAAAGTTTTAATACGAATTGTTTTGAAAAATTTCAAATGATAATGTCATTTAATTTTGTGTTATTTTTATTTATTAAATTAATATATAGTTCATCGCTGATATTTAATTTTGGAAGAAAATTAATCACAACTAATTCCCGAAAAGTGCAAAAATTATTAATTCTGTATATATATAGTCATGCTTATTATTTGCAATAGTATTTGTTCTTTTTAAAAAAAAAAAAATTAGCATAAAGTTTAGAAATGAGAGAAAGAGTGCGATAGAGTTAAAACTTTGGGTTGTAGTTTTATTCTACAATTTGTGTCAAGGTTATAGCTACTAAATAACAAGTAGACCAAGTTTATGGGTTCTTTTTCATCTTTATCAACAAATACTATAGTACACGGCTAAAAATAATTCAATTTTTAGAGCCTCCCAAAAACCTAGCTATGCCGTTTAATGTAAGATCTAAATTTTTTTAAAGAAATTTAAAATTGTTATTAAAATACAATTGCTAAGGAGTTAGATAAAAAAAAATACATATATGCACCATGTCAAGATGACCTCATAATTTAAATTAATTGCTACTTATAGATTGTGAGCATGCTCAGTTATTAAAAATCAGTTTTTAATTTTAAGCAACTATCTAGTTTTCTTTACATTTGGTAAAATTTATTTTTTACCAAAAATTATTAATTGAGTCCAGTAATTGTTTAAACTTCTTTATTGATTATTAATTTATATAAGCAAGTAGTTCGTTAACTGCTGCTATTACGATTCAATAAAAGATTATTATTATAACTATTGCAGGTCAAAGGAAAATATATGTCTCTATAGACATGCTCTTTACTAGAAGATGAGGATTTGAACTTTTCCCAGTAATATTTTACCTTTTTACTAAATATAGATAAATAGTAATTTATTGTCCAATATTAGCTGGTTAGTTATATTGGCTATAATTATGGAGTCATCAGAAAATAAAATTCTAAAGCTGATCAAAATACATACAGTGAGTTTTGCCTGTTTTATCTGACCCTGATTAGAATCCATGCTATGCTTTCAATAATTTTTTATTACTACACAGTGCATTTAACGAGTAAAGTTTTTTTTTCAGAAAAGATTAAAAATATAAGAATATTTTTACATTATACTTATAAATATCAATACATTTACACTTTAGACCTAGTTATTTTTTTTTTTTTTGGAATTTTTCATTTTTTTTTTTGTAGAAATCTATATTTTGTAGATATTACTTGCATTTAACTTAGCTAAAAGCAATTTGATTTTTATAAAGTCACTTAAAGGATATACTTTTAATTTATTTTGATTTTTCATTTTAATTGAATTTATAGTGGTAAATCCTTGCACTTTATACTTGGTGTTTGCTCGAAATATTTCAGTATAGAGAATGCATATAAAACTGAATTTGTAAATACAAAACATTCTTTTTTTTATTTTTTTATCAAAAACGGGTTTATTCAACTATGTTTACAATAAAAGAAAATGGTAAAATAACTTATTAAATTTGGCAATACATTTATAAACCATTAATTTACTTAAAAAGGAGAAAAAAACCTCACTCTTTTAGAGTGGAATGTCCAATATTAATAAGATGCTATGTGGAATTTACTATAAAGTGAGGAGCTAACTCCAAATCTCTTTCTTTGATGTCTCTTAATTTCTGTAGAAAAATTAATTTTGGATCAGGCATAACTGACTCAAAGATTAGGATGCATATGACAAACCATAGACAGAAAGTGATGAAAGTGGCACTTCTTATAGTTGCAAAATCCCCAAAGGCAATATCTTCTGTGAGTGTGTTGATAATTGGATGTTTTGGTGTACAAAACATTCTTTCATTGAAAGTTTTAAATGATTCCATTTTAGATTTTTGCAGCAATTACACATTTTAATTTTGAATATTCTTGTGATATTGCTTTTATTATTTTTAAAAACCATTAATATTTTTTTTTGTTTTGCAAGGCATATCATATTAAATTTCCCAAAGTCAAAGTTATTATTTTTATTTGATCAAAATCAACTAAAATGATTTGGATCATCATGAATATTTTATATCTAATGTTCCGCAATTAATTATTTGAGCGGAAGTAAATGCACCTTTGTAGCTTCATAGAAATCAGTATGTGATTGTGCAAGGTTGGTCATGCCTGATAGATACACCATAGCTAACCATAAGTTCCATTTTGATATAGAAGTCAAATGATTAATTGCTTAGAAGATCGTTTGATGTGCAGTTTTTGACTTTGATTCAGAAAATTTTAGGTTCATCACATGTGAAACCATACAGGCATAAAATAATCAAATGGTTCATTACTCAAGTATATCACATTCAAACATCAGACGTGCAGATTAAGTTTCAATCCAATAATCACACAGATCATTTACTTTATTTGAAGTTAACCTCAGAATATTTTTTTCATAATTTTACAGTCTCAAATTTGAAAAGTTAGTTTTTTTAATCCAACACTTATAATACTAAACCGATATTATTATTAAATAGTTATATATTATTGAAAAAGTATTTTATTTTGACATTAGCACAGTTTTTATGTAAGAGATATACTCCATTTATATTGTAAATTTCTGAGAACAAAATGCAATAGAAAACTACAATTAGGCAATGCATTGACTCTTTTAGAGATAAAAATTTATTACAGAATTTTATCCCATGATTTTAACAAAATTTATCTTAATTTTTTGCTCCTCTCCTTTGTTAGAGTATTTGTTTAGGGGTAGCTGCTAATGATAATGATAAAAATGTAGAATTATTGTTCAAAATATTAATTTGATAAAGGTTTTGTTTTATTATTGTATTTTTTTTGTTATTAATATTTTTTTATATGTAAAAATATATATACATTTAATGCTGTATAAGATTTTTTAGCTCACGATCAAGGTTTTTAAAAAGTTTTGTGTATATATATTGAAATAGATGTATGGCATCTATTTCATGGTTGGTCATGCAGTGTCCTATAAGAGATTTGGTTACAAGTTGTTGTGAGGCAGAACAAGAAAAAGTAGCTAAAAAAAAAATAAAGTAATTAAAACATCTACATTTTGATTTTAAAAAAGAAAAAAAAACATGTAAGATTATATTTTATATTCATATAAGGTTGTTTTCTTGTTCTATTTTTATGAGAAATAAAAGTTTGAAACTTAAGTAAAAATAATTTCCAATTTTTAATTAAAAAAAATTTAGTTAACAAAGTAATTATAACCCCCCCCAAAACCGAAGGGGGGGCTTAAAAAAAATTTAGTTAACAAAGTAATTATAGAAAATTTTAAAAAATATTGTGGGCTGTTCCAAGGTTTGATAAAAGCAATTGAAGTCACAGGGTATATATAAAGATTTGTATTTCTTTTAGAAATTATTCTGAAACTGGACACTATAGAAGTGTAACATGACTTTCAGTGGCTATAAACTTGGAGATTTTACCAGCTGTTTGAAATCTACGTTGGAGCTCATAATTTTAACTTGAATATAGTATTCTAAATTAAGTCTATTTACAATGAATGACAAATATTAATCCAAATAATAATAAACAAAATAAGCTAGATTTTGGAAGGAAAGTTCAACTCTGTCTAGAAAATTTGCAAGTGGACATTTTAACTTGTCATTATCATGTACATGTACAGAATGAATTATATAAACATTGCATATTCAAATGAACCTTTGTGAATGAATGTTAATGAGATCCTCTGATTGTATTTGATGTATGATGACTAGGAAATATAACCACTGTATCTTATAAGCAGTTATATAAGGGACAGAATGTTTGATTATCATCATCAATATCCTTTTCATGAAATTTAATTAATTGAAATGCAAATATCAACTAATCTTTGATAAAGTGATAAAATGCATATTGTTTTAAAGTATTATGGTTATGAACCTAAAATTTTATCTGTATAAGCACTATTACTATCATCAATAATATAGTTACCATTACAAATATACTGAAAATTATTTGGTTATTCATTTGTAAATAAAGTATTTTGTTATTTCATCAACATCAACCATTATCAATCCACTGCAGGATGAAAGTCTCTCCAAGTTCAATCCATCTTCTCCGATCTTTAGTAGCATCTTTTATCCACATCACTCCTGCACACTTTCTTATTTCATCCATCTCACACGTGGTCTCTTTCTGGGTCTTTTACAATCTCTTGGAATCCAGTTTTAAGATTTTAGTTGTCCATCTATTATCATCTCTTCTAGCAATATGTCCAGCCCAACTTCACTTCAGTCTTTTAATTTTTTTCAATGAGGTCAGTAACACCTGTTTGTACTCTTACCCATATATTGCGTTTTTGATCTCTTGTTACTCCCAACATGCATCTCTTCATACTTCTTTGAGTGGTCTGAAGTCTCTGTATTGCTCTTCTATTAAGTGTCCAAGTCTCAGATCCATAAGTAAGAACTGGTAAAACACAATCAAGTTTAATTCTATGATTAATTTCATCCATTATGTTTCCATTTGTATTAATAATCTGACCAAGGTAACTGTTAACTTCTTTTAACTCATCATAATCAATCTTTATTTTCATATTTTGAGAAAATCCATTAAATATTACTTTAGTCTTTTTAACATTTATCTTTAGTTCTACTTTCCTACTTTCATCTGATAACTCCTGCAACATTTCCTGCAGCTCTAAAGCATTATTTGCAAAAACAACTACATCGTCTGCAAAATCTAAATGACTTACATAATCTCCATTTATTTTCACTCCTTTAGCTTCCTATTTTAATTCACAAAATACTTCTTGCAGCACTGCTGTAAAAAGTTTTGGAGATGTGGAAACACTCTGTGTTACACCCTTCTCAATGTTGACTTTTCCAGTATCATTATGTAATCTAATTGTTGCTGATGCATTTTTATAAATATTCTTTAAAATATGACAATATCCTGGATCTATACCTTGATGATCCAATGCTTTAATTACTGAAGAAATGTTTATAGAATCAAATGCCTTTTCGTAATCTACAAATCCAAAGCATAATGGCAACACATATTCATTTGTCATTTCTATAACTTCTCTCAATATCTACTGTACTAAAATCACTTTTAAATCCAGCTTGTTCTCTTGGTTAGTAGAAATCCAATGTTCTCTGTAGACAAGTTATAATTATCTTGGTAAAATTTTGTATAAAACTGATAAAAGGCTTATAGGTCGGTAATTTCTAATATCTTCTTTATCATCTTTTTTAAATATTAATATTAATACTGCATTTTTTTAATCATCTGGTACATCTTAATCATTTAGACATTTGGTATTAACTTTGCTAAAAAAAATTATATTTCTTCACCTCCTTCTTTTAATATATTAATTATAATACCATCATTACCTGGAGCCTTTCCTTTTTTTCATGCATTTAATTGTATGTCTCACTTCTTCATTTAAAATTCTGGGCGATTCGGAAGATGTAATAGATATAGGAGATACTTGTTCTTTATTACTATATAATTTTTGATAAAAGTCTTTTATCCATTTCATGATGTCATCTCTCTTTTTAGTAATAATTCCATCTTTTTTTCTTATTGCAGATATAAATTTTCTACCAATACCAAAATATTGTTTTGCACTCTTTTATTCTCTTCTATAGTTTTCCTTGCTAGTTCACAGTTATACTTTTTTATATCATTTTCAACTCTTTTCCGCACCATTTTACAAAATTCTAGATATTCAATCCTTTTTAATGCATCATGTTTGTAAATATTCATTCATATTTCTTTTTTTCTTCATCAATTCTCTAGTCTCAATAGAAATTTTATTGGTTAATTGCTGCTTTTTTCTACCAACTATCTTTGTTGCAGATTTTAAAAGTGTATCAGTTATTTTCATATTAATTTCATTCAAATCTCAGTCATGTTCAAAATCTACTAATACTCATTAAATATTGTGAGATTTCAATTTTATAATTATTATATGAAAATTGTCAAATCGGAATGCTATGCTCATAGTCTACTACATCCAGGAATAATTCATGTGATCATTGATTTGGCCAGAGTTAATAAATTGAAGATGATGTTTATTGGTTGAGTTAGTCATTGAACTTTATGGGGAGTTAGCATAAAGCTTGCAAGTATTATAAAGAAAAATCTCTAAATCCTCTTTATAATAGATGTAGGGTATATCCCTGCATTTTTTCCTGAAGATACTTATCAAGTGACACTCATAGTGATAATGATAATTATCATTGACAATCCTGAAGTTTAGAGTATTTTATTTATTTAATATTATTATACTTACATTATGAACATTGATATTAGCATATTTAAAGATATAGCCATATCCTCAGTGAATCATCATACATCTGTTGATTGTCAAAATATAAACATTAAGCATCACATGATCACATTTCCTATACTAGCACATTAATTGTTGATAAACAGAGCAAAACTCTCCATACAGTATTGCCACCTGTGCTAAACAGAGTAATCAATGGACCCCAGAAGGCTTGTGCATAAAATCCCTATCTAATGCCTACTCATCCAATATCCCCAGACTAGTTTCTGGCTTGTGGCCTTCGTCAGTAAGGAGCTTTGGATCTGAGAGTACTGCATCTAGATCTTCTGGTGTCCATTGATTACTCTGTTTAGCACAGGTGGCAATACTGTATGGAGAGTTTTGCTTTGTTTATGTCAAAATATAGTTAAAAAATGATTTTATTTTTTATTCATGTATAAACATTAATGTAATATTTAACATTCTTATTTACTTTTTTTTTTTTTGGAACTTATCCCAATTTAATGTCTTAAAGGCTTTAATATATATCTACAGATTATATATTTCTTGTGTATGTCTTTTTAAATTAAATTCAAAATTTTTTTTATTAACGTGATAAATGGAGAAAATAATCTGTTTTGAATTTTTAGATATAGAGATTTGTATAGTTAGTGAGATGAAATTGATTTAAAAACAGCATTTAGCCTGCCATAAGATTTGGAAATAAAATAAAAAAACATCATTGGATTATAATAGTCGGAATGAATTTGCTAGAGGTACAATTGTGATTGTTGGAAAAGGCAATAGAAAAATTACCTCACTGGATGTTGAATTTCAGAATTTATTCATTTACAGTTGCATTTTTAAAATTTATTGGAATTAAAATATTCCAAAAGCAGTTATTTTCATCCTATTTTAGGGATATTTGCTGTAAGTTTGAGTAATTGATGGGTACCAGATGTTTAATACTATAAATCTTTGTCTCCAGACCAACTAGTTTCTGGCATTTGCTTTCATCATTGAAGATTAAGATACAAAGCTGAAGTTATTGTACTTATGGATCTAGTGGCTGCTTTTTATTTATATTATTCAAGCTAATAACTTGAAATTTAAAAAAAAAAAAAAATACTATAAATTTCAAACTATTTAATTTGAATAGTTATATATGACATCATATCAGTTTCTATACAATTTTTAGAGACTTGAGCTCTATAACAATTATATGCCCTTTCTACTTACTGCCTACAATATATCATCACATGACTTCTTATATGCTTTCAAGAACATATATTTTTAACCTACTCTAGAGTCATCTAATGCAAGTTTGAGTAATCAGAAGATATCAAGTGGTATAATGCTTTAAAATCTTGCTTTCATCAATGAAGACTAGAATTCAAAACTAGAACTAGTACATTTGTATATATAGTAGTTTATCTTTGATTCCTTTATACTATTTAGTACAGTCTGAAATTAAAAAAAAAAAAGCTTAAGGCTTCAATTAGCTAATCCACTTGCATAGCTATATAAATCTGTCCAAGTCAGTTTCTATATATTTTAGAGATTCAGTTCTATAATAGTTGTCTTTTAGCCATGAAGAATATACCAACAATATCATGCTAACTCTCATGCTTTCTTATATGCTTCCAAGAGCAGTTATTTTCATCCTTGGAAGCATATAAAGGTTATGTGATGATTTTGGATATTAATTTTTCCACCCAGAGAATCTGTAAAATATATAGAAATTAATCTTGTATTATATATGTATAGTTATGCAAATGAATTAGTATGAGTTTGAAACCTTAAGGTGTTTTTTCCTTAAATTTCAGGTTATTAACTTGAACATTATGAAGAAATAAAAGATAGCTCCTAGATGTTTAAGTATATTAGTTCTAACTTTGAACTCAAGTTGTCGTCAATAATAGGAAGCCAGAAATTAGTCTGGAGATGGGAATTTTATATCAATATATCATTGTTATCTGTTGTTTATTTAGTAAACTTATAGTAGATGACTTTAGAATTGGGTGAAAATAACTTTTCTTGGAAACATGATTAGAAGTCTTGTGATGCTATTGGAAATTAAAAAAATGTTATGTTAGGACTATGAGCAAGTCAGGAAAAATAGTAAACTTGTTAAAGATAAAAAGAAACATGAAGAAAGTTGAAGAGAGGATAAAAAGTATTTTATTTTGGGAGTATAATTAGACATAATGGAGTAGATAATGTTAAGAATTCAAATTCTATAAGTAATAAATTATTGGTGGCTTGATTAAAAACATCTTGGAAAAATGTGATTAGTATTCAATGCAAATTCTGATTAGTGATAATCATGGTAATAAAATACAAAATATGTGAGAAGAAATTGAAGAAGTATTTGAAAAGGAATGTTGTGCTAAAAATGGGAAAAGAAAATTAAAACAAAATAAGAGTTTTAAACAATTAACTCTAGGTAAAATTAAATCGCCATATAAATCATTGCTAAATTTGCAGTGTCTGCAGGAATCTTTAAACATTTGAATAACAAAATAGTCTGGTAAATTTAATAAATTACTAAAAGTGATATTATTAGCAATGCCAAGAATCTGTAGAAAAAAATAACATCAAAACCAGGAATAAGAAAATTTACACATTATATTTTTAATTCAAAAACCATATATTATTCAAAACAAAGATTACAGGTAGAATTATGTGAATATCTGAATATCTCAAAGCTGATATAGATTTGGATCATAATTTAATAGTGTTAAAATTGAAACTTACTTTTTTTTTTTAAGAATAATGAGATAAAAAATAAATCAGTTGTTGATAAAAGGATATTTTAGAGAAAAAAAAATCAAATTAATAAAATAAGCAGCAAATTTATGTGAAGCCATCTGGGCACTTCTGAAGCAAAAATTCAATATATAGAATGAATAGTGACAAGAAAACAAGAATTTGATGACATGCTGTCAAAGACGAAAACTGATTGAGAGCAAAAAAAAGATTCTTAATATAACTATATAAACCAGTTATTTTTGTATATTGCATTATTACAATGTGAAGAAGCCTACATTGTAACCAACAATATAATCACATGTCAACTCAACTCTCCCATTAATCAATCATAAAAATGTAACTTATGGAAAGTAAGATCTAACTAAAGTTTTAAGTAGTAATTAATTGATAAGATAAATTCAAATAAATATAAATAGTTCAAAGAAAATTTACACAATATTCTAATAAAAATAGGTTATGAGAGACATAAGAGAACAACAAAAAAAAAAAAAACTGGAGTTAATATGAGATAATGTATAAGACAATTGACAAAAAGTAGAAAAGTGAATTGTAAAATATGTAAGTAATATATCCAACTTGGTTAAAAGTATGAATTATATAGAAGAGGGAACTTTAATAATTATCTGCTAATAAGGTATGAAACTAATAGTGTTAGGAGAAAGTAGTTGGAAAGTGAATATAGGGAAATAAGAAATAACTTAGATATTCTATGAACAGATATTTTTAGTGTCTTATTGAAATTATATTAAATAGATTTGTTAAATGTTTTGTTTGGAATGATGTAGAATTATTTGATGTGGACATTTAAGAGAAATGGGGAAAAAAGATTGGAACTTTCAGGGTGTATATTTTGGAAAGATTAGATTAATAATGTAGAACTATTTAAAAGTATAAATGATAAAAGATTATTATTATCTGAAGAAACTATGAAAAGGAATTTAATTTAATGTGTATTTTGAGATAGAGAAATTATATAAAATATGTTGTAAGGGATTGCTTATGGTCTGAATAAATGAGAGAACTTAATGATTTTAAGGAGATACATAGCCATGAACATTTAAGGACTAGAGCAAAATTGAGAAAAACTTGGTTAATTGGTTGGTTGTAAGATTATTAAAATGATTGGAAATTAACTTTGCTTTGTAAAATAAGTAGAAGTTGGTTTGAAAGAAGATGGTGAACATTTGTATTATTTGAGGTTCATTTTTATAGATCTCATTGTCTAAATATTCATTTAAGATTTATAGACAGAAGCAGATTCATTTTTCTTCTGCTTTGTAAATGGGCATTGATATTAATATAACTTATGCTAAGATCATATTATATAGCTAGTACTACAGATTTATTGCTTCAAATATTAAATATTAGTTAGACTTGTATTCAGAAATATATTCATTGATATTAAAATTAATAATTATTTAATATTTTCTTTAATGTCATAGGAGGTATATAATGAAGGCCTAGTAGAGAGTTTTTAAAAGTTTGATCTCACTAAATATAAAGCCAAATTTATAATATTTGATTATGTTGGAACACAATATATTAAAATAAAGAAGTCTAATCTCAAAGAAATTGTGTATAGATTTCTGAAAGAAAGCTCAGTGAAATTTAAAGAAAGTGAAATATTAGATAGAGAAGAAACATGAAATAAAATTGAAAACGTGAATTATAATGATTTCAGTATACTAACAGAAAATATGAATTAAACATAGGACATAAAATGTAAGGGAGGTTAATAATTTAAAAAAGAAAAAGTTGAAATATTAAAGACTGATATTAAACAGTATTATAGAAACATAATTTTATGATAATTTTTGCTGTGAACAAAAAGTTTTTTTAGGAATGTATTTTAGAATCTTTTTATTTTTTTGATGATAAAAGATCAAGAAAAGAAACTTCATTACTACTAGATCATTTGAATACTTTTAAAGTACTATTTTGCTTATCATTTATAAAGCAGATCATGAAGACAAGTAAGTAGTGGTCACAGAACAAGTTATTGCTTTTAAATATAACCGGAGAGCTAAAAATAGATTTAATTAAAAAAGAAATAAGATTGAAAATGAACTGACTAAACATAATTTTAATAAGGATTATTTTGGAGACCATTGAAATTGGAGTGGGGAGGGGCTCATTTTATGTGGAGTATTGATTCATAGAGGACAGAATTTGAATGACTAGGGAAAAGATAGAAAAAGGACCAGAGACTTTGGATATCAGTGTTTAGAGAAATGGGAAAGGATAAATTGGATGAATAATATAGAAATATCACATGAGAAAAGGATATATATATATTGAAGAAAAGAAATTAGATACTTTTTTAAACATACTTTTGAATATTTGAAGATAAAAATAGCAAGAATTTGGAAGTAATCAAGAATATATAATATTTGTCTAATCACTAATAGATGATAAGTTTCCATTAAATTATCATTTAATGGAAATGTTTTTATATTATGAAATTTGACAATATGTTTAAAAAGTAATTTTAAAATAGATACATTAACATTTTCCACTAATCTATTATTAAAAATGCTTTTAAATGTTCAAGATGAAACTTTTACTAAACTATTTATTAATACACATTTAAATTTTTTTATGTATTTTTCAAAAGACAATATAACAGTGTTCTTCAAGTTTATTGTGGAGCTTAAGATTCTGACTAGAAATAATTGATTGGAAGTCTGTCAAGAAAGTTATCTATGATTGAAGACTGTTTTTAAAGGATCTTTCAGAACTTTTGGATACTTATTATATGTCTGAGAAACTTTAGTCATTATTTAAAAATTAATCTGTTTTATGAGTTGCCACATTTATAGAAAGAGTATTTTATCAGTATTTTGTGGTATTACTGTGACACAGTTTACTCATAAGACTATTTTTATCATCTTTAACTATAAAATATATTTGATATGGTATTATATATTGGTCTGTAAAAGAAATAGGTATTAGTAGTTTATAATCATTGCTATTTCAGAAATAAAATTAGCCATATTAATGGATTGATGATGTGCTTGGAATGTTTGATAATTGATTACCAAAATTGTTCTTCATTGCTTGTAATGAATCACATTGAAAATGTCTTCACTTAGGGATTTGAATGACTAAAGATTCTTGTTCAAAAAGTAGTTGAAAATATTCTAATGTCATTTAATCTGTATTGAAAAGGATAAAATTGAATTTGGAAATACTATTTGGGAACAATTGCATTGACTGGAACACGATCACAAATTCATAATAACAACTATGTAGAATGCTAATGCTTAACTATATATAACAGCTAATATCCTCCATTAATAGCTAACAAGAAATGAGTTCTAAATACATATGCTAATATTGTATTTTTATTTCCAGATTTTTTTTTTTAATATACTTTTTTCTTAAATGCAAAAGTGAATAATGAACTCAGCATGCTTAGGAATGTAACGAATCTACAAGTGGGGAAAATTACATTTTTGTTTTTATAGTTAATTCACTGACACTCATCAATTCAGATTATCCAGGGATCTTCACTCTCCCACTAATAATAGCTAGATATATCAATACTAGATGGTTAACTAACTGAAAGAAATCACTAACCCTACTTATGATCACAAAAGTTTTTCAAAGTTTATTCATTTGGATTCAAATGGTAAGTAATAAGCATAGCAGATTTAATCTTTTTTCTTGTTTACTCAGACAAGTTGTAAAATAAAATGTAATAGTACTAGGAGGGATCCTTGTGCAGTATTTTTAAGAGTTGTAGACTTACAAATAGCTATGATTAGGGCAGAATGTAATATAATTATTTGGATATATAAGAAAGGTAAAAATATTTTAAATATAATTTTTAAAAATCTAACAATGTGAATTGATAGTAAAATTTCCAATACATTTTAGCATCAAAATATCATATATATATATATTTTCTGTATTTGGACCTAGAGGTTTTGTACTACTTTTAATTGTTGTAGCTTGTTTTACTTGGCTTTAAAAAAAAAAAAAAATTATTATTATTTATGAGAGACCAACCATCTGTATAAAAGCATTTTCATGAATTTAAATTGAGAACTAACCTGGCATCTGCCTCATAATACTTTTTAAATTTCTTTGGTTAAATATCATCATATTTATTTCAGAGTGCATAATCAGAGACTGAAGGTGATGAAATGTTATGAATATATAGTGTAGATTTCATTAAATTGACTTCATTTTTATTAATGTAAAATTAAGTTTAAATATTTAACATTTTTATTAGCTTCTAATTGTTTAAATTTAAAATTATTTAATTTGTTACTAATATTAATTGTTGATGTTTATTGAAATGTATTTATTTCATACTTGAATAAAAAGACTTAAATAATATAGTAATACAAAGATAGAGTTTTAGGCTTTTCTAATTGTAAATATAATTTTTGTACTAAAATTAATTAATATTTATTGTTTTCTTTTAGGTTCAAGGGTACTGGAGTTTGGAGCCCAATGGATTCATGGCCAGGAAGGAAATCCATTGTATGAAATAGCTGATAAACATCAATTATTAGCAGATGTAGAAATTTGCCCTGCAAATCCTTTTGCTAATGATCAGTATTATACTCAGAATGGAGAACTAATTGATCAAAAAGTTGTAGAAGAAGTTGCAATGGTTTTAGATAATTTAAATGAACAGTGCAGTAGATTTAGTTACAATAATGATTTGGATATTCCAAGCTCTGTTGGCCATTACTTCCGGGATGGATTTTTGGAATATTTAAAACAATTTGATATTGGATCAAAAAGCTATTTATTACGAGAAGCCCTTTATAAATGGCATGAAAAGTTTGAACTTTCTGATAATGCTTGCCAATCTCTTAGTGCACTTTCTGCTCGAGGCTGGGGTGATTATACTCATTGCCCTGGACTTCCTTTAGTGGATTTTAAAGACAGTTTTAGTTCAATTCTAGATCATTTTAGAGCTAATGTTCCTGATGATGCCATATTTTTAAATAAACCAGTTA
This sequence comes from Epiperipatus broadwayi, assembly GCA_028023455.1. NCBI lineage: Eukaryota > Metazoa > Onychophora > Udeonychophora > Euonychophora > Peripatidae > Epiperipatus > Epiperipatus broadwayi. The sequence goes on along the minus strand of JAQFVV010006214.1, from coordinate 6,685,103 downwards.
AACGTGTAGTTTTTAATGAAAATCATTTGCCTAATGGCTTAAATGAGTCATTTCCAGGATATGTTGAATGTGATGATGGGGATATATTTTTAGCTGATCATGTGATAGTAACTTGTTCTCTTGGCTTTTTAAAAGAAAATAGTAAACATTTTTTTAGCCCAAACTTGCCTGATTGGAAATTGTCTGTAATTAACTGTATGGGTTTTGGTACAGTAAATAAAATATTTTTAGAATTTGATGACCCATTTTGGGATAACAATTGTTATGGTTACCAGTTTACATGGATTGATGATAAAGATGGAGAAGATGAAACATTAAGCAAAGTAAGTCATATGTTTTAACATGTTAGATATTTAACATTAGAATATTATAATTACCCATTTAATATAGAGAAGTATATAAAACAACATTTAAACAGTCAATTGCAGTGCATCAGCATTTCTTATATTGACCATTGAAGGAGAAGACAAACAATATTGCAGATTAATCAAATATTTAATGATGATGATTTATGGTTTTTCATTCTCATTCTATTTTCTAATAAAGAATATCTAGATGACCATTTACAGGATATTAGTTGAATTGGCAATGAGCCATTTATCTGGTCCATATTTGTTAACTATTGACAGAAACATAAAGAAAATAGACTGTCTTAGTGAATAATATTTCTGAAGTGAAAATTTCACAATACCACTCTCACACAAAGTAGAGATTGGTTTCTATTTGCTTTTAACATTTTGTGAAGGGATGTATGACAAATAAAAATTACTAATATACTTCCATCAAATGTTTTTTGTTAAATTGTGAGGGTAGTATGTTTGATACTTATCAATTAAACTGTAGTAATTAGCTATGTATATACTGAACAATGATAAGGATATGGGTAAGAGATTGTGATCTGGGCCAACTGATGAGTGCTATTTGAGCATGAAATGTGCATCTTGAGGATCATACATCTTTTTTACATGTCTTTGGTCATATGTTTATGATTACACCCCCTCCACAAGATGTCAAAAGCAGATAGAAATCAGTCTCTACCTTGTGTGTGAATAATGTAGTAAAAATTTCACTACAGAAGTATTCATTAAGTGGATAATCTCTCGTCTATTGAATGACTAATTAAAATTATTAAAATAGACTGTCCATTTGGTGAAAGTGAATTACTAAACTAAGGTTTAGTTATTCACTTTGCAATAATTTGTAAGTATCAAGGAATTTGGCATATTCAATTAATTATGATAACCTTTTTATGTTATCATTTGTACGAGATCTTGCATGTTTATCAATTTATATTCATTCTTGTCTACATACATATAGATACAAAAATAGAAAAGCAATGATCAATAAATCAAATAATAAATATTAAATAATAACATCACGCCACAATTAAATGTATATGAAAATAGAACGGAGATGACAAATTCATCACACTATATTTAGTAAATTAAAGAGAAGACCATCTATTTTTTATATTTTTAATGTTAACATAACTAAATTTGCCAAACATTGTGTGGTGGATTTGCTTAATTATTTCATGGCTAGATGGAGGTTGATAATCTCTGTTCTATTTTCATAAACATTTAATAGTCATGAAAATTTATTATTTAATATTTATCAATTGATTTAGATTTGATTATTAATGCAGGGTTATTAAAAATAACATTGTCTTTATTCTCTGCATAATTTAATTATGATTTAATAAATAATTGTGCCACATTTACATCTAGTGTCAATATTAATTCTTCTCTGAAATGTCAACGTGTTTGGCAAATTTGGCTTTATTTACTTCAAAAAGCATAAAGAATAGATGGTGCATTCTATTCTTTGGTGCTAAACATAGTATAGTGGATTTGTTTAATTATTTTATGGCTAGGTGGAATTTAATTGTTTCTATTCTACTTTCATTTACATTTAATTGCTGTGGAAGCTATTATTTAATATATATAATAAATACAAATATATCTTCCATAAAGTATCATTTTTTTCTTCTGTAATGTATTCATTCTCCAGTACTTGTTTAAGAATAAAATGTGAAACATAAATAACTCTTTTATATAATGAGCACATTTTTGTTCTAAGTTTTTTTTTTTATTTCTGTTAAATATTCCTAAATACGTTAAGAATCTGTTCATGCCTTGACGAACCTTATCTATATTTAAATATAGAAGATTCAGGAGAATTAGGAACAAATTATATTCTGTCAGTTCAAGACTAAACTGTGTGGGCGTATGTAACAAAATTTTTCACTGCTTTGGTCCAAGAAATATATAGTTTATGCACTGCTTTTTGACTTTCTCTTATTTGTATATATAGAAAGTTTATAGTGAATGTTATTTTGGAGACAAAAAATTCCTGAGATTAGATACAAAGTAGCAATGTTTTGTTGATATTTTCAATAATATTTATATATACATATGTAACATCTTAATGGTTGCTAATTGCTAATTAGAATTTGCAAGTTTATCATGTTATTAAAACATGGTATTGCCTTATTGATTTTGGATTTTCTAAAGAAAAAAAAATCATGTTTGCATCTTCTGATGAATGGTTATTTAATTAATGACTTGATTTGATTAAAAGGAAACATGACATCATCTGTTTGGTGTATAAATAAAATGAATGTTAAGCTTTATAAAAGCAGATGTTCAGTGATTAATAATAAGATAAAAAATATGGTAGTAATATGTTAATATCAAACTTATTAAAACAGGCAAAACTCACTATATATATTGCTTCTGGCATCCATTGATTACTCTAGCTTGCTGTGTGTGGCAATATATATAGTGAGTTTTGCCTGTTTTAACAACAGTTATACACAAGCATAAGAGGAGGTGTCATGTGATGTTTATTGGCTTAATATCAAACTATTGAAATTTTTTACGAATATATGATTACATGAATTTGATCTTAGGAATGCTATTTATAAATCTATAAAATATTGCAATAATTATCATTGATTATTATCTTATAGATCATAGTAAAAGTATTTTCAAATATTTTGTTGATTGAATTGCTTCCTGACATATATGAAAAATTATATGAGACATTTCTGATTTTAGAAATCAAGAGACATTAAAGACAGATACAAGAAAAAGTATGATTTATATATTATTTTCATTGATTGAGTTTTTTTTTTTTATTGGTAGTAAAAAATCAGAAGCATTTGAAATGAAAACTTGAATTAAGTAAGGATATCTATTAGAGTTATTTTTGTTTTCTGGTTTATATGTTTCCTCAGAACAGCTTGTAGGTGACTTCATGATACAGATATCTTGTGATTTAGTTTTGAATCAAAAGTAAAAATAACTTCAGTTTCTTGATTTTTGTTTGATGGGGTCTGATGATAGTGCTATTCTTGACAACACAAAGGATAATTTATACAATGTTACAAAATTTTGAATATTACCTATAAAAAATTAGGTTTAAGATTGATATTCCAAAAAAAAAAAAAATCAGGTGCATTATCAGTTAATGATGTTAGAAAAATCTTAGTTTTCTCACCATTAGTTGTCATATGAGAATGTGTATCAATGCAAATATCTTGATAGTGTTTTAAATAGAAAGATATGGACTGAATGTGATTTGCAGTACAGATTCCAACATATTGCTGCTACATTAAACAAATTAAAAAATAGTCTATTTCATTATAGAGTATAGGTTATTTCAATTGAATTATTTGTACATAGTAGTATTACAATAAAATTATTGTCTACAAGCATTCTCTATCATTATATTTAAAGATGCTGAGAAAATTTCATTTATGGTTGCTTGATAATATTCTGAAAATATAATCTCATATTCATAAGATCAATTAGTAACTTTTTCAGCTGATTGCTGCATTTGTTAGGTACATCTATATTGAATAGAACCTTTAAAAGTGATAAAGAATGTCAGAATTCCTAAAAAAATGTTTTATGATGAATTCAAGAATGATTTTTATGGAGTAAGCAGAACTAATTTACAAAGTTTAACAAGCTCTTAAAAATGCAATATTAATTGCTTTCATTGGGGAAGATAGATTTAAATTTTGAAAAGCTACTATTAGAAAAAGTGATGAGGTCATTCTAAAAGAAAAGTTTGCAACAGAGAATAGAACCAGTGTAAATTGTGGCTCATATATATGGTTCATGTTTTGACTTAATCCTTAACAATGGTCAAACATATGTATAAATAAATTTGTCCATAATGTTGTTTACAAAGTACTAAAAATTATTTCAACTCAATTGAAATTAAACTACTAAATAAAAATTAATAAATATTTTATTGAACTGGTTTTCATCGTAATATAATTGGATGAAAACTGGTTCAATAAAATACTTATTAATTTTTGTTTAGTTGTTTAATTTTAATTGAGTTGAAATAATTTTTAATGATTTGACTTATATAGTCATTTTAAAACCAATCTTTAATTTCTATTTTTTTAAAACTTTTTTTTTTGAATATAGTTATTTTACAAGTAGTTGCTAACGATAATAATAAGTGAATGAGAATTAGGACAATAGTTATTTATTTTTTTATATTATTTATTTTATAATTCAAGTTTTTATTGTGTAGTTGGTTTTGTATTTATGTTAAGAGTGTTGTGATGAAGTAATTAATCTCATGATCTGAAATTGAAATTTTGTATGGAATTGGAAATTATCTTTTAAACTTAGAATTGTTTTTACTTTGATGACTTATAGACAATCTAATAAATTTTTTAGTATTGATTGGAAAATGAAATAGTTGTAATAAAAGAAACCATGAAAATCTTCACGGAACAATACTGATGAGTGTGTTGAGAAGCTTATATTCTTCCAGTGCCTCTTAATATTTGTGGAGAGATGCTAGATATTCATTTTAGATTTTCACTTACTCTCTATAAGTTTCTGATTGTTCTTTGGTTGACTTTGTTAAAGAAAGAGAACACTTATATTCTGCATTATCTTTGGTATAATTCTTCTCTGGTAGAAAAGGATCTCTAAATCTCTAAATTATTAAAAAAAAAAAATATAGCCTTATTCCCCCCCTCCCCCATCATTCATTTTGTAGAAACTTGAAAATGGAATGTAAGATTATTAAAACAAACATGTATTTATGAAAATATTATTAGACTAAATATTTAACAAATAATGAATAAAATAATGAAAAACATTTAATATCTGTGTTTTTTAGTTTCTCTCTGTCTGCTTGTTGTTGTACATATTTGTGTGCTGTCTTTCTGATTCAATCTCCTTTTTTTTTTTTTTTTTATCTCTATATAACAAATATGTTAAATAGCATGGATTAGTTTTTCTTTAATTTGATTTAATACTATTTTAAAAACAACTGTGAAAACATTTTTTCCCCTCTTCAGAATACTTCTATTACAAAAATTATAGATAAATTATATAGCATTCGTACAATTGATCATGTACAAATATCTGAGTAAGATCGTTAAGAGCAGGATTTTTTAAATATCATTTTTAGTAATTTCAATCTACATATTTATTTTTGAAATGAATTATTTGTGATTAATAGTATTTATAGTACATTTCTCTTCATATTAACAGTTTATATAAAACTTATTTAATTTGTAGGAGAATTTAATTATATTGTTTTTTTAGTGCTAAAGTTGAGTTAGGTTTTTTTTAGATAGATATAATATATAAATTTGAAATATAAATTGTGATATTTATTTTAAAATAAAAAAGTAAATAATAGTTAAAATCATAAAAGGTATTTTTAATCAGTAGTTATAAGTATTAAAACTTAATATTTTTATAATTATTAATAATCAAATTGAAAATTGCTATTTATTTACCATTTGAAAATCATTTAATGATAAAATAAATAAAAAGTGAGGTGTGCGTTAATAGGTATGCACACACACAGTCATTTAATAATAAATGAAAGTTACTTCCTGGTTCCATATTCAATTTATTAATTGTTTAAATCCTAACTTACATTTTAATTATATACATTTTATAAAAATTTATAAAGTTTATAGTTATAATAATAATAATGTATATAGAAAATTTAAGTATTAAAATTTAATTTTAAATAAAGAGTATATTATTATTTAAAAATAATTTAAATTTTGCATTATTAAAATTAATAAAATATTAATTTTATAACATTAGTTATAATTCATTTAAAAGTGTAGACAGAGTAATATTCATTTTTGCCAGATATCTGAAAGTAATTAACTAGTCGGGTATTGTGAATTTTTTTCTATAAATAGAAGATAAACAAGTGATAAGGAGAGATAAATCAAAAAATCATTAAAGGAGAAACTATTTTCTTGTCTTAAAAATTTTAAATATAATTTGTTTAAATATAACTGTTTTAACATTAAAAGTAATAATAATAATTTTAAAAAGCATGAATATATTTTAAGAAGTTTAAATATTAATTTCATCATAGAATAAGAAGCAAAATTATCCTCATTGGTATTCTACATGAGCTAACTACAAACTTGTGACAATGGAAGGAGTAAAAATTTCATTCAAGTAGATAAAAATGTACATCAGTAAGAAAAATTGCAGATTATCAAACTGTTTATCCTACCGAAAATGCAAAGGAGATGTAAGAAATTTATTTTTCATTAATTTTTATATGCATAAGACTAAATCTTATCTTTAGTAATGTTAGCTAATTATTTATATTTATTAAAACTATTGATATTTCAAGATGTGAATTTATTAATGGCTTTATTAAGATGATAATGGCCTAAGAGAAGAAAGATATAATGTAGACTAATTTTTATTAAAAGTTTGTAACTATTAACTTTAATGAGTTTAAAGTTATAAGCGTCACTGCCACTGATTTGTTGAAATTAAAATTTTTGTCTTTTTAAAATTGCGAGAAAACCAAAAGGATGATGTATATAGGAAAACCATCATTCTCTGAGGTTTGAGTTCCTTTTTAAATTGGTGTATCGCAAATTAATGTCTGAGAAAATTTTGATTTTTTTATTAATATTTTTATTAATAAGTTCATATAATTTTTTTTTTCTGTTCAGTTTACTAGATTGCATGAAGAAGACAAAGGCACAATTTTGATATTGGCCAGACTTGTTAATAAAATGGATTCAAGATATCTTAATGTTTTAAAATTTCAAGGCCTTTATCCCGAAAATAAATGAAATATCGGTCATAAGTATTCAATTTCAATTTTTTTATTATTTGAATATTTTTTTATTATTTGATAAATGTATAATTTATTAATGTATTTGTGTTTGTATTAGTGTGTCTGTGTAGTATATAAATTATACTTGTATTCAAATTCAAATACAATGAAAATAGTGATTTATGTACAATGTAATTTTGGTGCTCGATCCAAGTTTGAGACAACCTTATTTTATAGATATAATGATTCTCAAAAGGTTTAATAATTTATTAATGTGTTTATATTTGTATTAATGTGTTTGTGCTTGTACTTGCATGTCTGTGTTTTATAACAATAATGATTTTTATATATAAAATTAAGATATTATAGAGCAGTGCAATGTAAATTTTAGACTGATTATCAGATATACAGAAAGGTTGCAGTTGATAAAGCAATCACAAAATGTACTGGTCATAATACCATGTGAAAATAGAAACTCTTAAAACCAATAAAAAGAAGTTTCAAGTAGTGGGTGTGGTGATAGCCACAATGGTTATGTATACCACATGGAATTGTATGCAGGCAAAGAATCAAATCCTGACTCTTGTCTATATATTGGTACTCATGTTGTTGGAGTCAATAGTTTTGTGACATTTTGCATCTAATTATTTTCAAGTCTATAGCTAGAAGATGAACTACATGCAAATAAATTATATCTCTGTGGGACAATGAACATAAAATAGCATCACTGGTGTGCACCAAAAATATAAAATGAAGAGCGGAAACTCATTTTATCATTATACAGGCAGTAGCATTAAATTTCTAGTTTTGGATAGGCAAGAAGCCAATTGCTATGATAAGATACATATTCACATTCTGGAAAAGATTTATTTTGTATTTTTTATTAGGATGCTTTTTTTTCTTATAGATACCTTGAAATTTTTAACTTTTGGGATACAAGATAAAAATGAAGAATTTTTATGTTAGTGCTTTTTTAAGTTCTGAAGCTATGAATTATCTCATGTAAGAAATATTATATATGGGTTGAATGAGAATTTTGTGAAAAATACAAAAAAATTATCAATGAAGATGTAATTTTAAACTTAATTAATGATAATAATTTTATCAGATGTTGAAATTTCTTTTTTTTTTTCCTTACTTTTTTTTAAATGGTAATCACTATTTGTCTTAGCTTTATTGTTTTCCTTAGTTTTTCTATTTTCCGTCAATATATAGCATTTTGCTCTAACATTATTAAAACTGAAGTTATTGTGAAAATTGTATCTCGTCAGGTTTTTTAAAAATTCAATATGGCACTAAATACCATGATATAGTTAATATCTTCTAGGTATTGATAATTTGTTAAATATTTTAAATATGAATTATTCAGAATAGAAATCTTAGAACTTTATAATTCTACAAGTACGTATTTAAAAGTATGCAGAAAGAAATGAAACTTTTGAAATTATAACAAATGTCTTTATTAAATAGTAAACTACATATTTATTAAAATGTGAAGGAATTTTATCAATAATATAAAGAATGAACTTTTGATTTTTATTCATATTTCCATTTATGATAAATAATGGTGAAAAGCGTAAAGGGGAGAGAAGGGGAGTAAAGAAAGCTTTTTTGTTTCAAGCAACAGTTGGTTATGTTATAATAGCAAGATACTCCCTAGAAATGTTGTGCTATTTTTATTTTCAAGAAGCTGAAGAATACTTTATTTATATTATTTTAACTGTATTGACTATAGTATTAAGAACTTAGAATTATTTATTTCGTATGTTATTTGTAGATTTAAGTATTTTAAATATAATTCTATAATGTGAATGAAATGATGTCCACAAGAGAGTCATCACTAATAATCGTAAAATTTATGCTTAAGGTAATATATTATTTTTTTAATAAGATATAAGATATTGGTATTGAATTTTAAGCATGTAATCATTTAAAAATAAATATGTGTGATATTGATAATATGTGTATTTAAATGAAAGTATATGATGAAAGATTGAATATATCTATTACAATATTAAGATGAGTGTATAAATATATGTATGATTGATCTCTTTATAAGTTAAAGATAACTGGTTTATTATATTTATGATAAATAATATCATAAAATATTTGTTTCTTTTTTAGTCTTCTTGATATGTTCTAAAGTATTAAGATGTTAAGGATAAGTTTAGATGTTATTAGAGAAATGAATAATATTTTATGCGATGTCAAGTATTTTGGATGAAGTGTCAGATTTGAAGTAATGGTATGGGAAAATAGATTTATTGGAAATCCTGTAGTGTTGGAGATGTGTTGTTTAAAGTTAAATATGATACAGTATAGAGTAAATCAAAATATTTATGATATAATGGATAGTGACATTTTCTAAAATCTGTAAGAACTTAAAATAATAGCCAAGATAGAAAATTAAGGTAGATACAAAATAATATGTGGCCTTAAATTATATTTAGTCCATGGTATCGTTTATTATAATTTTACAAGGTATCCATCCCACACTTGTTATCACAAATTGTATTGGTATATAAATGTCATATAAAGGAATTAAAGATTTAAATAATGGTAATAGCTAAAATTTCGAATGACTATAAGATAAATCCATTTATTGTAAGAATGATGAAACACAAAACAAATAGGATGCTAAAAGAATGTAAGAATAAATATTTTATGAATATTTTTTATTGGATATTAGAGATCAAAATACAAAATGAAAGTATGAAGTGTAAAAAATATGATATTGAAAAGAAAACCTGATAATTATTCATATTATTGTAAGTAATATAATAAAGTGCTATATCTTAATGGATATTTATAATAATTAAATATTTATTTTATAACAAAATAATAAAAATGGAATGATTAAAATATGTCGTAGAATTGTAATTAGATAATAGATTAATAAGAAGATTAAAGGTAAATATGTTTGTGAAATAATTATAATTTAAGGAAAATACAAATTGTATATTTTATTGATATATTTTTAAAACAAAAATATTAAGAAATATTTTGATATTAATGGAATAAAATATGGATACTATATCCTGTTTGTAAATAATTTTAGAGTGAAGTATAAATTATTTAGTTTATTATAATTATGTTGTTAATATTAGTTTTATAAAATTTTGTATAGTGTGTTAAATATTTTTTTATATTAAATATAAGATATGTGTAAATTATTTTTTAATGTTTGTTTTTAAATTAATAAAGTTTTGAGTCTCTTTTCTTGATTTCCAAGTTATAGTTCATCATCCTTACCACACATTTATTGTCATAATTAAATATATTTGGGACTTTTCTAAAATAAGATAATAAATAAGAAAAAATATGATTGTTCAAGACATTTAATATTATATTTAAATATTATTTAATTCAATTTTTTCTTCATCTTATTCAAAGATCATAATGAAGACTGAATAACTAGCCTGCCATATAAAATAAAAATGTTATTAAACAAGCAAAATTCTCCATACAGTAGTGCCACTCAGTGCCAATCAGAGTAATCAATGGATGCCAGAAGGCTTGTGCATAAAATCCCCATCTAGTGCCTACTCATCCAATATCTCCAGACTAGTTTCTGGTTTGTGGCTTTCGTCAGTGAGGGGCTTTGGATCTGAGAGCAGTGCACCTAGATCTTAGGATCTAATGCAACCCCCCCAGCAGCCACCTTTTATCTCTACTTAACTACAAAGCTATGAGAATAAAATTGAAAACACAATATTTTCAATTTAAGCTCAATAGCCTATATAGTCATATGGGTCTGAACCCAGATCAATACCCATACATTTTGGTGTCTGGTTCTTTAACAACCATAGCCACCACTATTCTATTAGGCAGGATTGGTGTTAAACCACTAAACATCACATGATCACTATTTCTTATGCTTTCACATAACTGTTATTAAAACAGGCAAAACTTTTCATACAGTAGTTCCAATCAGAGTAATCTATGTATGCCAGAAGGCTTGTGCATAAAATCCCCATCTAATGCCTACTCATCCAGTATCCCCAGACTTGTTTCTGGCTTGTGGTTTATGGTTGTCAAAGAGCCAAAGACACCAAAATGTATGGATACTGAACTGGTTTCAGACCCATATGACTATATAGGCTATTGAGCTTAGATTGAAAATATTATTGTGTTTTCAATTTTATTCTCATAGTTTTGTAGTTAAGTAGAGATAAAAGGCGGCTGCTGGAGGTTGCATTAGATCCTAAGATTTAGGTGCAGTGCTCTCAGATCCAAAGCTTCTCACTGATGAAGGCCAAAAGCCAGAAATTAGGCTGGGGATATTGGATGAGTAGGCACTAGATGAGGATTTTATGCACAAGCCTTCTGGCATCCATTGATTACTCTGGTTGGCACTGAGTGGCACTACTATATAGAGTTTTGCCTGTTATGTGTTAGCATAAGAAATAGTGATCATGTGATGTTTAGTGGTAAAAAATAATTAGATTAGAATACTTGGTGATAAGAAATTATTTAAAATTTGTTTATGATCATTCATAGGGATAAGTATTAGTTAAAAATTTTAATTTAGTTTTTAGTCAATTTATAAGAAAATTTAGTTAATTATTTTGGAAAGGAGAAATTGATTAGTATATTTGTTTCTTAATTATTTTTAAATGTAGCTGCATGTAAGTAAAATTCCTTTTTACATTTGATTATGTAAATTAATTTATTCATTTTAAGAAACAATAGTTATCTGAGTTATTGATTGATTTAAGGAATATTAATAAAGAAGTGAAATATAACCATTTTAATAAATAGATGAATATTATATTGTGTTGTAATTAAATTTAATATAGGAAATTTTAATATTAAATATAATTTGCTTATTTTATTGTGAATCATGGCAGTATCACTGATAGTTTAGGAGAGTAGTGTTTTATGATATTCCTATGCCATTGAGAGTATATATTCAATGTTAAAAAGGAATACCTTACTGGATGATTAGATATCAAGTTTCCTGATTATTGTTATTTTATTGTTAAACAATTTATTAATATTGATATCATATATTAGACATGAAATGATGAATATTGGCATTATTAGAATTTTATATATAAGAAAGAAATTTGATTAGACTGAGATAGAAGTTTGTTATTTCATTTAACATACATCATAGTAGTTAGTGGGGGGTTGTCCTGTTAGGTTACAATATATATATTTTTGAACCTTACAAAAACAATAATGAAAACAAATTGACTAGATTCTATTTTTCTCCTTTCAAATGTTAAACAGTTAACTAAAGAAAATTATGATTATATAAAACATGTCAAGAAAAATTCTGAAGATATATATCTTTTCAAGTATTTTCTCTGTTGCTGTGGAATATTTTCACAAATTATATTTTGCTGCTGTAATGCTACCTTAGAATCAATAAATAATTTCTGTTTTATATTTATTTTAGTCGAAAAAACATCTTCATTAGCTATTTAGCGATAACTTTTATGATTCTTGTGTAAAAGTGAAAAACAATAAATTGAATAAAGTAGCAGATATATTAAAAGTAAGATTTATAAATCTCAGCAAGCAATGTCCATTATTCCAATTTTATGACTCCAAAACAATCATAATAAATTGGCTTACTTTCACAGGCAAAAAAAAAAAAAGTTAGTTACATGTTTGAATATCTATATATAGTTATTGCTCGTTAATTTTCGGTACATGCAAATGAATATCTAACTGGGGGCTTATCCTCTTTTTCATTACAATATATATATATATATAATTATTATTATTATTATTTTCCTTTTTTTTTTTTTTTTACAGATTTTATTGAATTAAAAAAAAATGAAATTAATATTACGTCTTCATAGTATGCATAAATAAAGTTTGCTTAGAAGACTAATGGATTACTTAGCTCCACTTCCTTATGATCCATGATTATGATTCTCAACGCTTCTCTGAAACAAAAACTATTTCTCATGAAAATAATAAAAATTGGAGAAAGAGCAAAATCAACATCAATAGAGATTATTTCCATCTATAGTCATTACTCAGAAGGGTAGATTGAGTATAAATTTCAGTTGACTACATTAAAATTTTTTTCTATTTTTTTTTCTCATTGTAATTATTCAGAACAAAAATAAGCAGAAATGCCATTGCTGTGCAATATGAAAGTCACATTATGAGGAAGTATTGTAAAAATATGTTATTATATTTTATTTTTTTGATAGACATTATCCCATGTGCATTAACACATTGGTAGAATGGAAGACTCAGAACTAAAGATTCCAAAATTGATTATTAACTGATTAACATTTAAAAAAAAAAAAATTCAGATTAATTGCATGGAACTGTTGAATTAAATGCTTAAGCATCATGTAATTTTCTGAACAGCAAACCATATATATTTGGAGGACATAAAATTTCATGTCTATTATACAAACCTATTATTATAAAGCACTGAAAACTTTGAAATTATTCAAACGGAAGTCAATCTCCGATAATGCACTATTTCTTAAATATTATAAATCGCGCATTCTCCCATCGGTAAAAGTTTAAAAAACTTAAGTGAATCACTTATGTTTAGTGCGTAAATTCTATATACATCAACTCTTACAAACCATGCTTAAATCAGGACTTGAGTCTGTTGTATGCCTGATGTTATAATCAAATATTCAATTGTACAAATCTATTGATCTCATCGCAGGAGAAAGACAGTGTCTCATTTTTAACCACCTATGATTAGATAAACATGGCTTATAAATGTAAACCTATTATTATAAAGTGCTGAAAACTTGGAAATTATTCAAATGGAAGTCAGTCTTCGATAATGCATTATTTTTTAAATATTATAAATCTCCGCACACTATCCTGCCGTAAGAGTTTAAAAAATTTAAGTGAATCACTTAAGTTTAGAACATACATTCTATATACACCAACTCTTACAGACCATGCTTAAATCAGGGCTTGAGTCTATTGTGTGCCTGATGTTATAATCAAATATTCAATTGTACAAATAGACTCAAGCCCTGATTTAAGCATGGTCTATAAGAGTTGGTGTATATAGAATGTATGCTCTAAACTTAAGTAATTCACTTATATTTTTTAAGCTCTTACCAGCGGGAGAGTGCATGGAGATTTATAATATTTAAGAAATAGTGCATTATCGGAGATTGACTTCCATTTGAATAATGTCTATAATATATATATTTTTTTTATAAAAAAATCTAAAACCATAAATTTATTATTTATAGAATCATATATTTTTAAATTTTAGTTGTCAGAGTCATGGTATTGTGGTATTTATGGTTTTGATATAATTCGAAAACAACCCAAAATTCTTCAAGGATGGATTGCTGGATTAGATTCTGAATATATGGAAAGTCTAAGTGAGAATGAAGTGGGACAGAAATGCATTGAATTAATAAAACGATTTACTGGAAGGAAGGACATACCTTACCCTAGCAAAGTTACCAGGTAATTTTTTTTTCTAATTTTGATTATATCGATTATTATTTGAATATTAGTTGAATTTAAATTTAATTCTTATTGCTAAGGCACATAAAATTTAAATGCAATTAAAAGCATATAAGGCATTAATAAAGTAAATTATAAGTCAGTGCACAGAATGATTTTATGATGCTATTTATAGCAGCAATTATATTGAATCTTTAAGAAAGAAAACATGTTATAAGATTAGCAAAACATCTGTTATAGATATAGTTGTAATGATAGTGATTGAATAAGAAAAATCAGTCAATGTTTTTGTAAGTTAAGTAAAAAGACAACATTGACTGTGCATATCTTCAAAATGACTAAATGTGCAGGACTTTATTAGAACTAGATAAGATTATAACCTAATCTAATATTTTATTTAAATGTACATTTAAAATAAATTTATTCCAACTATTTGCTAATACACTGAAATAGTTAAAAAATAAAGATCTCATTTAGAATTTAATTAGATTAGCACTCAGAAAAATTGTAGTTATTATTCACAGTAATTATGAAATCAATATCATAAAAGCAAAAATCAAACAGATCATGTGCTGATCATATATGATAATATAATAAATTCTCAATCCATTTTAAAAGCATGAGTTGTTTTTCTCATCCATCATCTTCCTTTTTTTGGACCTGAAATTAGTGCCATGAAATATATTTTATTTATATCTTTTTATATCATATACTTTTATTAACTTATGCTGTTTTTTTCTCTCTCTCTGTCTGTTTGAGAAATATTGTATGACAATTTTCACTCTTTCAAATTTCCAAATTAGTTGAAACTTTGCATATACATTTTTTTAAGAGTTTGTAAACAATTTTAGCAAAAAGAAAAAAAAAGCAAAAAATGAAAAATTTAAATTTTATATGGAATTCAATATTCTTTACAGTATTGACATCTAGTAATATTACTATATAATGAAATAATTAATAGTTAATAAAGAAAAAAAAACCCATTAAAACAGAATAGTATTCATCATTCTTCATAGCAAAGTTAGTTTCCTAAACAAAATGATAAACAAAAATAAATTTGGAATAAAAAGGATAACTTTAAGAATGATTTTTTAGTAAAATCAACTTACCTCATAGTTTTCCCACTTATCTATTTAGACAATTACAAAGAATAGTTTGCAAAAAAGTATTTATATCTTATAAACATCACATGATCACCATTTCTTATTATTTACATCTTATGTTATTTGTAAAATTCTAAACCTTGTTAAGACTTTATACTTTTTTCAATGTCATTTTAGTATTATTTAATATGGCTTAGAAAGTGGCCAGCTAAACTAGAATGAAAAAAATGCCATTTTAAATTTATGAATTATTTAAAAACAATTTAAGAAAGGTTTATTAAATAGATGCATTTAAAGAAGTTACAGTAGCATTAAAAAATAATTTTAAATTTGTCAATAAATTTTTATTGTTCTTTAATTTTTAAAAAATATATGAAATTAAAAAAAAAGTAAGTCTGAGTTCAAAACCCCTATATTTAAAAATTAAAAAATAAATTTTCTTTGACTTTGTAAAAGCATGTAGCACTCATGCTCAGAAGTAATTCAAGAATATTTCTAAGCATGAGCATTTTTATTTTAGTCACACAAATATTAAGAATATTGTGAAAATCGAAGAATATTATTTTTACATTTTAGTACATTTATGTGAAAAAAGCATTTATTAAATTATTATTTTTTATTTTAAATTTTTTCCATATTTTATTTTTGATAAGTCACAGTGTTTCTGCATGGCTTTTTTAAAATATGAAGTAATCTATAAATATTATTACTGCATATATAAACACACACACAAATTTTATTTAGTAATATAAAAAAAAGGTCTTATTATCAAAAAATTGCTAATTGAAATTTACTCAGTCTAAATAAAAACTGCTTTATTTATAACCCCCCCTCCCCCAGCATTACTTTAATTATTTTAAATTTCTTCAGTTGAATCTGCTACCGATATTTTAAACCCCATACCTTAAAATAAAGATTTTAAATAAAATAAAAATAAGATGTATTTGAATCTAATTATCATAAATAATATTAATCTAAATTTTTTAAACAATTGATGTGATATTAAAATTTTATATATATATATAAATGCACATATTTTGCAACAATACACCTCAAATATTTAGAATTATAAAATGTGAGCTTTAAAATACACATATTTCAGTAAATAATCATTGAATTGTTCTTATTTATAATTTTTAATAGAATTCCATTTTTCTATGTCAGTCATTTATTTTCTCCATTTTTCTATATCAGTCATTTATTTTCTCTCAATATCTTGAAAAACTAGCTCTAAACTTCGCTGTATCCTACTCTGAAACAGTAATAACTTTAACACTGTTGATGCTTGAATAAGAGAATTGGAAATTTTTAAGCATGGTTACTTAGTATTGTAAGTTTTCCAGTGGACATTGTAGTAGTTTGAGTTTCTAGTTAATTTGAACTTGAAATAAAATTATCTAATTTTTAAGTATCAAATACAAAGCATATTAGAATTTATAAGTAATAATTGTGAGACATCCAGGACTCCTTAGGCTAAGTACATGTTTTGTGACATTTCCTATTAAGATATTTTAAATGGAAAATTTCTTATATGAATTAAAAAGTTTTTTACATTTGAAATCATGTTTTGTGACATTTCCTATTAAGATGATATTTTAAATTGGAAAATTTCTTATATGAATTAAAAAGTTTTTTACATTTGAACTTTTTAAAAAAAAAAGATAATGGTATTTAAAATAAAATATGAGCAGTATTTCCAAATAGCAGAGAAAATTCTCCAGGAAAAAAAAAAAATTTATACTATTAATTTACAAACTGAAATGTAATACATTTTTCTATTATAATTATTTCGAAAATATAATGTTGGCTGTCAAAATACAAATAAACAAACAAACAGTGATAATGTTTAGATATTTATTTCAGGCAAGAAACCTGGAATATTTGTAAACACTTCAACTTTTAGATCATGACCAAGCTTTTATAATACATTTTGTAAGAGAAAATGTGTCAAATTCATCAGTAATGTTACATGATGATTTTAACTATCAATGATTTTTGGTAATACTGAATGAAGACAATAAATTTACATGTTCTTTAATAATTTGCTGAAAATGCAACATTTTATATGAATGTTGAATACTTTCAAAGTCTTATCATCATAAGAGACAAATTGTTGAAATCTGCCACTAGTTCATTTAATTTTAATTTAAGTTGTGTAGTTTTCCAGAGATAAATAATAAGGGACTATTTTTAAATTGTGCAATGAGATGGAGTTAGGTAAGTATATCATTTTGCACCAATTTCAGTGTTGAGTTGTCAGACAGAATCCATAAGAAGGCAGACGATTAATTAATTTATGATTGTAGTTATTTATTTTTGGAGAAATAGTATATAATCTAGGAGACTGAAAACAATTTTGTTTATTATATCTTCTAAAAATTTATATCCATTTTGTATGCAGGGTCAGTATGTTGAATGTGTCATTCTAGAAAAGTTTCAAGAAAATGAAAAATACACATTATTTTTTGATTACTCTCTTAATTCCGAGTCCATGTGATCTTTATTTTGTGAAGATTATGTTTGATAATGTATTGGGCTTTTGGCAGTGAAGATAAATATTTTCATTTTTGTCTGTATAATTTTAGTTATTTTTGTAGTAAACGTAATAGAATTGAAGATGAATATTGACAAGAGAAAAATGAAATTAATAATTGTAGAATAAGATTGTCATAAAGAGTTTACAGGTGTTTTTCATTTTATCTATATTTATATCATTGTTTTACAAAATGGCTGCTTAAGAATTTTGTTTATTAGATAAATTAACAGGTATCAGCCACCTAGGGCACATGTGCCAAGTAGCACACGCAGAATGATTATCAATGCCATTTTGATTGAATTGAAATAGTAAAAAATTATATTTTAATTACAGTACATGCATTTGCACCATCATCTACATTTTGCAAATGCAACTCACATGTAAATGGAATCCATGATTCAGTTTAATTTATTTTATACAATAAATGTACATTTGATCTTTGCTACTTTCAATGAAGAGCTAAGTAGGATGGACATTTTTTTTTTTCTCCAGGGAGAATTAATTTTATCTGATTTTTTTTTTTTTGACAGTCAATTGACCTTTGATACTCTTATACGCAACTGCATATTTAGAGTAAATTTATATTCAGACAGAATATTATATTGATTAATTCATTGAAAAACTTGTATTCATAATTATATAATAATACATTTGACGTTTTGGCACGTTTACTTAACATTTTTTTATAGTTAGTGATAGTCAGGTTAATGCATGAATGATGTCCGCAAATACATCATGAGACTTGATAATATTGTTCGTATCTCAAAGAAGTTAAAAGTCATTATTTTTTTCTTTTAAATATCTATTGGGTAATTAAAAACAAATTTTTCACAGAGAAAAATTCCAAGTCCATAGTTTTAAAGAAAAAAAGAATATATGAAAAACTTCTAATTTCTAATTGATTTTATATATCACAAAAATGGGTTTCTTTGAAACATTTTTGATGAAGCCCATTTTTGATGAATGCTAGAAAAATACTTGTTTTATTTTGTTAAGAGTTCATTAATCAGCTTTTTAAGTTAAACCACTGAAAGTTAAAGGTGCTTTGCCTATTCTGAATTACTATTATACATTTATTTGCAATTTTGTAATCAATACACAATTTTTAAGCACAAATGGAATGAATTTTCTCCATGCTAAAAGAAATTTAAGCATATCTTTCAAATGCAATATAATTTAACAAAATATACTCTTCATATATGATCCTATGTACTTTAAAATATTGAATGTCCAATAATATAAGATCTGGTTATAGTGGGCTTCAAAAGTATATAATATATAATTTTGAAACCCATTATAACCAGATTAATTTTTATATTATATATAATAAAATTGATAGAATTATTGACTGCATGTGGAATAACATTGTAACAAATTTGGCATGATATTACTAACAAGTTGCAGTCTCCTGGAATACAACTATTGATTTTTTCTAAATCTCATATCAGAAATTTTATTTGAAAATAATGGAAGAGCCAACACATCTATTAGTTACAGCTTCTCCTTAAAAACTTTATTGGGAAATAAGATTTTATATAATAGCCAACTTTTTTTTTTTTTTCTTTAAGTAACCTTTATTAATAAAAGATTACAAAAATTTTTGGGTTCACTTACCCAATGAGGATTACACAGTGTTCAGTGTAACAAGGTAAAATGTACATATGTTCAAAAACAATTACATCCATAAGAATTGCTGTAATGTGATTAATGTGTATCTGTACATGGATCCACATGGCCCGGCTGTCGAGAAGTTAACCATCTTCCAATGCCCTGGGGCCCCGAAGCGAAGACTCAAATGCTTCAGCTGAATAGGTGAAGTCCAGCATTGCACCAACCATCACAACAGGCAGCGAGGTCCAAGGCCCAAGTTCACCAAGCAATAAACTCTCGAACCACAGCTGAGCCATGTCAAGACCATTCTGAATACCTCTGCCTCCCAATTATCAGTCCAAATGAGCAGGGACCACAATCGATCTATCTGCCCAAAATTGGAAAGCCAACTTGGGTAAAAACTAAGAAGTAATGAGCCAAATTGACACTACCCAAAACCAGCTTATCAGGGTACACAACAGCCGACCAGAGCAGAAATAGCACTGAGACTTTGACTATGTAGCCTCCCGGCAGGTGGTCTGGGCAGTGGCAAAATTGTCAACAGCCCGCACCATAAACCAGACACTTAATGTCTACCATCAGCCACCTCTGAGGAAAAAAAGAGGAGTGCAAACCCATGCCCACAAAACAGAACTCCATCAATATTACCAAAAAAAAAATGACGGTGGCTCAAAACAGACCAACCGCTTTACAAATGAACTAAATTTAAAGCTAATAAATGAAACTTAATGATAGTGAGTGCAAATCAACCCTGACCTATCAAATAATCCATTAAGGGGTGCAGTAGCCCTTCACGGCGAAGTCCATGTGAAGGTAGTGAGTTTCACCCTCCCGGCAGGTATTCCCAGGCTAGACAATGATTGTCGATGATCCTCTCAAATGAACCAAGCCCCTTATGACCACTATCACCACCCTTGAGGAGAAGGAGTGCAAACCCACACACATTAATACAATATTTAATTCATGTAGTCTTGAAATCAAGACAGATTTACTTGCATACCATGAGAATAAATCATTTGTCCATATCATCTTGCACACTGAGGTCAATGGAGCTGAACATCTGCCCTTGATCATTATCAAACTCCTGTGTCTGCAAATGTTCACAGCAGCTGCTCAACCCACCAACCAAAGTCCTTCAGGCATCACAGTGATTTTTATTTGTTGATACTAATTGGATCCTGCTTCTTTTGATTGAATTTTAGGTCTTGATTAGTAATGAATGATTCAAGTATAATCTGAAAGTTTGTTGTTAAACTTTGGAAAATTCTCAATAATTATTGCTTAAAAAAGTATGATTAATTTGCAGCTTCAATGTCTCTGTTTAGGTTTAAAACATCATTTGTACTCATTTTTGTCTTTAGATCATTATTTTTTAGCTCAGGAATCACTTCATTGTAATTCTGTGTTGATTTGAAAATTTTTTATTTATTGATTTATTTGGGGGGGAGGGAGCAATCCACTGGAAGGGGAGTGATAACTTCTGTTCTGATCATCGGAGAAACCTGATTTTTGTGCAATGCGATAGCTTAGGTTATTTTCTATAATGTTCAATTCTAATATTGAGATCGAATTAACATTTAAAACTTGTTTAACACTACTAAAATCTGATGCAAAGATAAAATTCCTAAAACCATCATTGTTAACATATTATATTCCACGGTTTCTATGAGATTTGATGTGCAAATGAATTTCCTGTTTATTCTATCAATAAAATTAGGATTTCTAGTGTCTATTCTTTTTAGAAATATTTGGTTTCATTTAAAATTATTTTTAAAAGGTTTATAATATTTTAATGATTCCAAGAATTACTTAAGCTAGCTTTTGTCTATTTCTTGTGGCATTCTTTTGCATAAAACAGAACGATAAATAATTTCAATTATCATTGAATGAAAACTGTTTCAAAACTTTTTCTAAAGATGAAAAAACAATAAAACAGATATTCACTTACATTTTGGTAAACTTTTTTTCTATGAATCCAACAATGGACTATGACTTTGGTGAACAAAACAGGGAGCCTGAAACAGTGAAAAATGGAGTCCTAGGTTTCCTCTAGTGGACTGTACAAAAAATGATATCTAATAACCAACTTTTGAAGTGTCAGTTATGATAATGCAATGCTCATAATACCAGTTTCAGAGGGTTCTATTTAAAGGAGTACTGCTATACCAAGCCCTTAAACATCATAAAAAGTCAAATTAAAATTAGCTACAAACTTATATTTAGCTGATTTTATCTGCTTTATTGAAAAGTATGAAAGCTCAGTCTACACTATTATTAAATATCTTTAAGAACATATGATAGATATTTTATGAGAATTATAATAAGTAGAATCAATTTATCACCTGATTAAAATGTTTAATATCATCTATTTATATGCATTCACACTCATGATAAAGTTTATGAAGTTAATTGTAATTGGCAAAAATATAATTAATAAATTTATGTATGCTGATTATATTGTCTGCTCAAAGGCAGATAAGTAGGCAACAGAATGCTATAACTAAGCAATAATTAATCTAAACAATAGTAGTTCTTCAAGGCTTTTACATTCTTAATACAATTTATTCCATCTACTTTTAGATGATTCAGACGTTGATAAGCTTTTACATTATTAAAATGCATTTTGATTAATTACATATCTATTTGTTAATTATAAAAACAACACATTTATTAATAATGTTAATTTTATCTTTTGCACTTTCAAAACAAACAAACAAAATTGCTTTTTATATAATAAGATTCTAGAAAGGTTTGATATAACTGATATAGGAGTTTTTTTTTAAAACAACTAATGTAAAATCTCTATTATACTTAAAATTTTAGACTAGTTTATAATTTTTAAATATTTTATTTCACAATGAGTTTTTCTAGAGATGTTTCAGTGCTTTCACTCATTAACTTAAAGCACAAATTCTACGTATATATTAACATGCATACAGTTATATATATATATTATTTTTTCATTTAAGTACTGCTTGGCATAGTAACAAATATGTGCGGGGTTCCTATAGTCATAAAACAGTAGCTTGTGATCTTGCAGGATGCACTACAGAAGATTTAGCTAGACCTATATGGTATTATCAATCTCAATGCAAGGACAAATATAACGTTGAGGTACATTTACTGTAAAAATTTTGTTTAAATTAGTAGTTCTTTGTTTCATGTTTTAATAATATTAATTATTGCAAACAATATTTTATGAAAACAGAGTAATAACTTTTGTTATTTTTTGCTTAGCTTCCATTCCTTTTGTTTGCTGGAGAAGCTACCCATAAACATTTTTTCTCTACAGTGCATGGTGCTCTGCAGTCTGGTTGGCGGGAAGCTGATCGTCTTATATGTTATTACAGCCATAGTGATCAAAGCAAAAGTGATTTATAAATTATTTTTACATTTTAAACCTAATCAATTTATTGATTTGTTTTCTTTGTTTTGTAAAAAAGTTTTTTATTTGTTTCTATGAATATCTGTTATTTTTGTAATTCTTTTTTAGAAAAACTGTATTAAAATTTCATTTAGAGTGATCAAAACTATATCTCATAAATAGTAAATCAGATCAAATATGTTTTTGTAATATGCAAATTAAAATAAAAATCACACCATATCTGTTTGTGAATTTTAATATATTTATTATTTCTTTACAAAAGTGTAGTTAATCAAATTTCTACACTCAATAAATTTATAAAAATTAAATTTTGAACAAAGCTTATATTTTTAGTATTCATTAATATGTGTGAAATTTCTATACATTAAAGGTTTTATGACTTAAAAGAGACTGTTATCCACCTAAGATAATTCTATTGATTTGAAAGTGTGAAATAGAATGCGCATATATATGTTCATATTTCTTTATCTGTAATAGAAAATTCTTTATATAATTTTAAAAAAATTTAAATTCTGTTATGACTAGGTGAAGTTTGGAAGTTTTTTTAGATAGATGCGGACATCTGTATGAGTCTATAATTTTTTTTATATAACAATTTAGTTAATCATTCAGCTATTAGTCAGTAAATGAGTATCGGCCTACTCTTCCTTAGAGGAAAAATAGGAAAGGAAAAATATTAAACTGTCACTAATTGACATTGACTAATGTGTGAGAAATGTTTTGTCTTATTATTCTGTAGAAAGATGTTGAGAGATTTTTGTTTTGCAATGGATTATGTAAAATTGTTTTACATATATACTTTTTCAAAAGAGAATTAAAAAATAGCAGTTTTTGTTGCACCTTTTCTCTATTTCTAGATAAATTCAGAAAACTCATCTCTCATAATGCCATATTCTAAGTCTCACAGTATCAATGTCTAAATTACTAAGTAAACAAAAATGATACCAATTTTGTGCAGTCTAAAATCTTATATAGTAAACAAATATTATACAATGATAAATCCAAGAGTTAAATTCTATTCTACATTGATATATTCAATTCCATCTTTAAATTAATTAATATTCTTGAGATAGAGTCACATAGTATTTATTTTTAATAATGTTGTGAAAGATCATTTCCAGTATACAATATTATAAATCTATTGCTATGAGAAGTGAATGTTCTGAATTTATTATGTACTATTTAATGCAGTAAATATATAATATTGCATATTGGAGACATAGATCTTTCACAAGATTACTTAAAAATAAATACTAGGTGACTATAATTGAGTCATTTTAAGTTAATAGTTGAATATATTTTTAAATAATAAATTTATAATTATATAAAAAAAATCGTTTAGATAAGAGTCTCAATTTACATTGTAAAAATGAAGAACTGATATTTTTCATTAAAATTGATGATTATAGTGATTAATAATACTTTACATATGGAAATTTAAATAAGGAGATATATTTACTTATAATGTTGTTTTTTTAATTAAAAAAGTTCTATCTAAAAGCCATGACTGATGTGTATATGTATGTGCATATTCATATTAGTATAAATGTATAGTAATCTTAAAAAAATGAGTATTAAATGAATTATATTTTGTTTGCAAATTTAATAAAAAATTTATTGAATACATTTACTGAAATTTATTTCAAAAGGAAAAATCCAGTAGAAATTTTTTTCGAATAAGATCATATATATACAGTTTGTTTTATTATAAGCTTGAATTTCTTTCATATGCTGAGTCTGTTAGACATTTGAGTCTTTTATACATTATGGCATGCATTATCAACTTTATGATATATGTAGTTGTCAGTTTCCTGACTGACTTGGAAGTTATTGTCTGAATTTTCCAAAAAGATTAAGATATATTTTTTTCCTATGAACTTTTTATTTTGAACATGGTTAGAAAATATTGTATGATTACAGTAGCAAATCACTTAATTCTAGCTAAAGAAAAAACATTCTTGGCTAGAGAACTTGCATTTTAATAAAAATCTGAGGGTACTGAAATATTTAGTTATAGATCCAGAATCACATC
This sequence comes from Epiperipatus broadwayi, assembly GCA_028023455.1. Lineage (NCBI taxonomy): Eukaryota > Metazoa > Onychophora > Udeonychophora > Euonychophora > Peripatidae > Epiperipatus > Epiperipatus broadwayi. The sequence continues at coordinate 6,659,928 of JAQFVV010006214.1, read as the reverse complement.
TCTATTTAAGAAATTTAGCTTTGGATCAAAATTTTTTTAAGGTGTTTTGAATTTCGGGTTTTTAGATTGAGTAGTAAAATGGAGTTAAAGATGATTATTAGGTGCATTATTCCCAACTTTGAAGTCCAAGCCTCATTATTAAAGCCTAAAATCAAAAATTGTTCTGGGAGTGGGGATCTAATGCATTACAATGTAGTAATCATTAATTACTCAAGCTTATTATAGATGATTCTAGAGTAGAGCTACTCTTATTAGTTGCTTGGTAAATTGTGATATTTCAGATTTCTAATGGCATACTGAAAAGAAACAGTTCCACTTAATTAACTGAATTGAGAGTTTTTTAATTTTATTATGTTACTCATCTGAGTATCAGTTCTGGAGTTAAGAATTCTCTTTTCTAACACTGCTAAATTGTGCAGAATAAGGAACCAATGAAATTTCCTGAATTAAGGCCACAAATGCCATATAATTTATCCATAATATTTACATTTGAAACTTGTAATTCGGGCATCCTATAATTATATGATAGACTATTTTTATTATTTAGAATTAATTCTTAAATGCCTTACTTTTCAAATTCTATTGTTAATAATAAAACACAAATCATTATATAACAATGTTTCTAATGAAATTTCTTCTGGTGTTGCTTATCTGACTAATCGCAATATTAATCTGGGAATCAAACTTGAGATTTTATATTTGTGAATGTTGAACTAAGTAGACCAGGCAGTTGGCAAATTTTTAACACTGCAGAGCCATTTTGTTTAAATCGCCCTTTCTCCTCATTAACAGCTGCAAGGAAAGAGGTATTTCCCCGCCTCCCCCTTAAAGTGCCACAAGGAAATAAGTGAAAAATATAAATTTCTGAATGGCTGTTGATATATTTAAATATTTATTTTAGGAATAGAACAGAATAGAATCTATATACATCCTAATGAAATAAAAATTCTCTTAAAAATAAAATAAAAAATTACTTTGACAGTTTGATTTATTAACAAATTTCTAATATTTAAATATTCATTTTATACAATAATTGCTATTTTATTTATAATAAGGCTGAATTCAAGAAACATTATAATGCATTTATGTTTATCATGATCAAAGGAGCCAGGAGATTAGTATCAAAGAGATCATTTAGCTTGCAAGCTAAAATTTGCTAATCCTTGAATTAGGCTATTTTGTCAAAAGCAGCAATTGTAGAACCTAAGATTCAATTCCAATATTAACATTGATCAGGCCAAGAACACTTGGAGAAGAGAATAATACTACTTGAAAATGTGTTATATAAAGTCATTTAACAATTAAGTCTAAATGATGGAAATAGTTCAATATATAATTTCAAATAAAATGCCATCATCTCAAACCTTCAAACACTAGGCATTTTATGTGTATAAATATGTCTGTATTACTATTGTTTAAATAAATGTGTTTCTATATATGATTGTTTAAATGTTTTTATTAAATACTCTGACAAGTAGATCCTTCAGGCTGCTCATAATGTTGGAGGTCATGTAGTTCAATTCCAACAAGATCAGAATATTTTTAAAAATGTAACATCATTTTTAAAAGTAATTTTCATAGTTAAAGTAAAAAACTTGTTAGAAAAGTATAACATTATTTGTAACATCTTATATGACAAGAGTTTAAAATTAGTGGATTTTTATCGCACAACTTTTTTAGGATTTGAAAATAATTTAAAAAAAAAATACTTAGTATAAATCTCAACATTCAATAAACAGTACAGTAGATGAAGACAAATGCAATAATAAATATAGAACTAAAAAAATGTTATTCTAAATTTGTGAAATGTTCTATTTAAAAATAAGTATGATAAATGGAAAATTTTGATGTGATTGAAAGAATTATACCTAGTTATATGTTGCCATTTAATTTTGATAAAATATTGAACAGATTTATATTTTCTGTTTATATAAAAAAAAAAAGTCAATAAAAATAAAAATTATACAGAAGATAAAAAGTACATATAATAGAAACATATATTGAATAAGAGTTATAAAAGGGGAAGGGGTTACAGGATGTAAAGAAGAAATGAAATTAAAGAAATAGGTATTAAATATTTTTTATCTACCAGATAATATTTACTTTAATTATCCATTTAGATATAATTATTTCCACACTTGTCAGTAAAAATTTTATTTTATGAGATATTCCAGAATTAGACTATATTATGATATACTTATTTGAATAGTAGGAAAAATTATTGTATTCAAAAAATGAGGCACTTTAACAATACTGAGTTATTTAAAGAAAATTATACCAAAAAATAGAATAATATAAAAAAGATTTAAGAGTATTTTCTTGTAAATTAGCATTAAGTAAAAGAATAATTATATTGTAAATGATTTCAATAATAACAATATATATTGAAATGAATAATATCTTGATTCATTTCACTATCAGCTATAGGTCTTACAGTGGTTGAGTTGATTCAGAGTTGTAAGGATTGCCAAATATAATAATAATGTGTATATTAAAATGTTAAAATTATTTAATATCATTATAAAGTAACATTAAATAATGTGCAAATGTTTTGTTAAAAATATTTTAAATTTAAGAGAAACTTGTAAATTATATAAATTATGTTAAAATTTTCTCTTATCAAAGAATGTATTGCAAAACAACTCAATTAAGAAATAGATTTCAAATAATTAAAAAAGATTAAGCCTGTTTTGATATGAGATTCTAAAAGAAAATAAAAATTCAAGCAAGTTAATAAAATATTTGCAAGTTCAATGAATTAAATAATGAAAGTGTTTTTGAAATGGTCTAATTAAAATAAAATCAGTTAATAAAAACAAGATCTTAAAAGTGTTAAAAACAAGATTATCAAAACTTGTGAAAAACATAATTAAAGATGTTAAAAGCAAGATCGAAGGAGTTAAAAATAAATCATCAAAATCTATGTATAGTAGTTTTTCTTGAAAGTAATCAAGCTGGATTCGTATTTTAATCAAGCTAGATTCAATCTGCATTCTCATTTTATTCGTATATTGAACCTTCATTATGCTAGGTATAACAGGAAAAACTACAACTTCTGAAATGTACCCCAGATATCTGGAATCTGACCATGCTATTTTTCAAATGAATCTAATCAAAATGAAGAATCAATATTTAAACTTTAAATTTCAAAGTCAGGTAATTGTTAAAACCATTATAGCAACTTATAAATGGAATCAATTAATATTTACCATCACGAGATAAATCCAACTCTGGCTGCAAAACTTTTGCTTTAAATAATTTTAAAAAAATGTTTAGACTGCTATTCTAACATATTAACTATTTTAAGTTTTATTTTAGTTTACACCTGGATCTCTTTTTATGCGGTAGATAGGTTCCACAGAAAACCCACATTAAAAAAATCGCACAAAAATAGACTTAACTTACATTGAAAAATGTGGGATATATTCCTTAATTTCCAGAAATCGCATAAAACCAAAACAACAAGGTAAAATTACTTTAAAATTCGCATTTAAAAAAAAAAAGAAAAGAAAGAAAGTATGACTAATAAAAAATTTCAAATATTTGAAAAGAATTGGTACAAGACAAAACTTTTTTTATTAACTTTAATTTTATTCAAAACAATATGTTTTTATGTGTAATTTATTTTACATTTTTTCATACATATTTTAATCATCACTATTTGACCATATGCAGGTTCGTTTGTGAACTGGTAAGAAATCAGAAATACAAATTAGCACCAACTTCAGTCTTGTGCTGTGTTAATGGTTTTCTGTCGATAATGTAATCGGTAATTAAACTTTGAGATGAAGCTCGCAATATCCAGACTGTTATGTCTAGTTGTTAGAGAATGCACTTCCACAAGTGCAACTATATATATATAATACGTTTCCACAAGTGTGTTAATAATGACTAATGGTTAAAAGAAAATATAAACATACACATTTTAAAGATACACTCTTTTTAAGTAGACATTAAAAGTTTTTAAATATTTTTACTTGTAACTTTTTTCTGTCTAAAAGTTTCTCCATATATATAAAACAAAATATAAACATACACAGACATACAACTATTTAGCTTTCATTGGAATTTAAGAGCACATTCAAAATTCATGTCATTAACAAAAAATGATTTTCCAATTAATTAGAAAGTTAAAGACTTTATAATTTTTGGTGTGAAACGAACAGGATCCACTTCTGTTTCATTATCTTTTTCTAAATCTTCTAAGGTATCTAAATTTATCGCCAAATCTTTTTCAAACAGGAATTTAAGGTATGTACTATCTAATGCGTGTATATAAAATGGGTGAAATATGAACTTCTTTATTGCATAAAAAGATATTAAGAAGAAACATGAATCGCATAACTTCAAAATTGCATTAAAAAATTCACACAAAAAGAGACCCAGGTGTATATTTAATATTACAAACTATATTTTATATTATGATTGTTTAAAACGGGAAGCAAAAGTTTTTTTTAAAAAAAAAAAAGAGAGAAGGTAGTTGAGTTTTAAAGTAACTTAAGTAAAAAAAATGTAAAAAAAGAAATTTGCTTCATCTTATATGCACTATATGTATATGTTATGATTTGTTAATATTAAAAAAAAGTTTTCTTTAATGTGAAACTGTCAGATAAATAATGAAAGGTGTAATATTCAATTTAAATTAACGATGCATACATGTAAATAGTTGAGTCCAAATGTTAAAAAGATGAATGTAATAAAATTATTGGTATTATGTTAAAGATTTATTTTGAAATTAGATGAAGTTAATTTGATTACTGTGTTAAATTTTGTATATGTTAGAACTTATTATTTACATGTAATTGTTAGATCACTGTTAAATAATTTATTATTGTACTATATATGTTGGATTTATTCACAGTTTTGTTCTGTAAGTTTAGGGTAGATCCAAATGATTACTAAATAGGGGTCAGATTCAAAGAACCCCCTCTCATAATTAGTGTTATTGTTAAATTGGAATTCATACCTAAAGTGGTCACTCCTTAGAATTATCATTGTAAGAAAGGTGTATTGGTTAAAATTATCCCATATTAGGAGATATATATGTGTGACTATGTTATTAAGCTTATGATATAAATAAATGTATTATATTTGTGAGTCAGCCATAGTGACAAATAATTTAATTAAAATAAACCATGGTCTGTTTATAAATAATTATTATTTTTCACCATATGTATAAAAAATTAGATTGGAAAAATACTTTTATTGAGGGAAAATATTGTATTTGTCTGACAATTGTAATGAATTATTATTTTATTATTAGTTTAAATAGGATGTTAAATTCTTCATATGTAATATTGTCTGCTTTCCATATTTATTCCATATCCATTTCATCAAGAATTTGTTTTAAGTGATCTAGCTAGGTATTGCAAATAGTGTGTGTAGGAGTTATCATCGTCTTATGTAAACATATTTATAAAATATATATATATATGTCGGTCTATTTCCTTACATTTAATGTTAGATGGTGTCTTAATCAATTATGTAAAGATAAATAATTGAAACATGCCTAATCCTGACCATTACAGTGTATAGTGTTGAACAATGTATTAAAGAAAAGGGATCTAACATTTAGAATGTGTTATTAATGATCTCACCATAAAAAAAATTGTAATTAAAAACATTTAATAAGCCTCTCTTATGCCTCGTATGCAATTAAAATCATAAATAAGATTTTAGGAAGAGGGAAAAAATTTTTTTCTAGTTAAATAGTTATAAAACAATATTTTTAAATTAGTTAAAAAAAAAAAAATCATTTCCTCTTTTGTTTTAAATTTTTGAATTATATTATAGATGTCAGACATTTTTAATGCATGTATATTTGCATAATTATATGCAGTGAAAAAAAAAAGTATATAATAATCAAAGTAAACAAATAACATTTTTTTCTATCATTAAATGAAAATAGAAATTTAAAAATTACAGACAAATATAAAGTACAAAAATTTATTCTGATATTTTTATGCACATTTTGTATTTTTTTAGATATAAATATTTAAAAACAATTTATGGATTTTTTTTTTGAAAAAATTTCTTATTATTTTATCTTTATCAACTTATTATACGAGTCTGTGTTAATACACATTTTATATGAGCACTACACATTCAATCGACCAAGTTGTTTTTTACTTTACCGAGTGCTAAATTCTGTGGCATGCAGTCCACAAAAGCAATGTTAATTAACTATGATTTTTTGTTTCTACCTTATATAAATTTGAGTTATAAACATATTCTAAATGTGTACCAATTTAAATATATAGTTAAAAAATAGCCTCACCTGACTTCCTAATCTTACATTCTCAATGTTATTAATTCCATGACCAACTGATGGCAGTTTAACTTGTAGTGGTACACATTCATTCACTGGCTGCTTTTTACTAATTCCTATTGTTCAACAACTTGAAAAAAATCAGTATTTACATTTTGGCATGTAGAGAAAAAAATATATTCTCACATATGCTACAATAGTCAAGTTTGAATGAAATTCAAAGCAACACTTTCATACAAATAATTCTTAAACGAACTAATTCTATATTACTATTCTGAATGTTCACAATTTTAGTTTTAATATATATATATTTGGCCAAGTAAATTATCTTTTTGTTAATAAAGTTTCTATAGATTATCTAATCATTATACTTCACCAAATATCTTTGTGGAGTTTGAATAGAAGTTTTCAATTCATTCTTATCCTCAAAAGTTTACTTATTCTATGGTAGTACACACTATAGTATAGAATGTTTTTTTCTTGTAATCATTTTTTTTTTATAATTGTGATATGTTTAGACTATATTTAAATAATTATTGATTTTTTTAAAAGTTATGGGTTTTTTTTTCATATAAAAATATAGTGCAGAGGGAAAAGATTCACTAAAGTACAATCTTTCTTCTCAAAATTAATTACAGTGAAAAGGCAAATAGTTAAATAGTCTTTTTATTAATTTAATATACAGTGGCTAGATACACACAAACTTCATGCAATCATTGCAAATCTTTATGGAAGTTACAATATACTTAATTCAAAGTTTTATGTTGAATATTTTGGTTTATGTCTTATCATGTATTTCCAAGAAGAGAATGAAGCTTATTATCATCTAAATAATAGTTAGATTTAATTCTAGGCAGTACTATACTTCTTATCATTGATAGAGCAGACGGAAAAAAATATTAACCAATCATTCAGAAGTTTTGTTGCTATTGTATTTTCTTTTCATCTGGGATCTAAATGCTAGCTAGGAATTAATTGCATTTGGAGACTACAATATATTTTGCATTTGCAATGAAGTTTTTGGCATCATATAATAAAAACTAATAATTATTATTGAGTAATGGAATAATTATTAGTTACAAAAGGATGATGCCAAGAGATACTTTTTTAAAAAAAAATCAGCAATAAAGATTTAATAAATGAATACGATGTTAAAATATTTAATTTCTCTTCGAATAAGATATGACTGAAAGTTATGATGGGTTTTTTTAAAAAAATGTGAATTTTTATCTGAGGATACAAGTAGAGTTAAAAGAAAATCTACATTCAGGAAAACAGCTTTTAGTTCCACTGCAGAGCAAAGGTTTCTTCAATAAGCACACAAAAGATTATTGGAAAAGGCAAGTATTCACCAAACTTAACCAATTGAATGTTTTTTTCAGACTGGGTTCAAATGCAACATGGAAGCAGTTTGTCATCCCAAGGCTCTTATTAAATGCTTTTATTTAAGTTAAAATGTCTGTTTATTTAGATAAAATTTTAAAATATAGGTTTATTATTTTTATATTCAATAGAATTCATTCAAATTTTGTATGTTATAATTCACTGATAATGCAATATGACAAAATATTTTAGATAGGTTTCTAGTTTCTTTACTGTAGAGGGATCGACAGATCAAATTTGAAATACATTGATATCGGATTAATAAGTTTTCAGCAATGTGCTTGAGAGAGTAATATATATATATTTTAAAAAAAGTTCACACCAAAAAGATTTTTAATGATCTTTTAAAATTGATAATTAAAACAAATCTTGATTATATGTTTCCTTTTTTGAAAAGTATTTTCTTTTGATTGTAAAAGGCATTTTTTTTTAAAAAATGCTTTCCAAATAAAATTATATTTAATTTAATACACTGTATAGATTTACACACACCTGCACATATAATGTAATATATAAGGGATTCGAACTCAGACTTTCACACGACCCTCAACTCTCCATGGTCAGCAATATAAAATGGCATGGAGAGTTGAGGGTCGTGTGAAAGTCTGAGTTTGAATCCCTTATATATATATCATTATATTGTAAATGATTTTTAATAAATGTGAAAATTTCTTTCTTTCAAATATTTATACTAACATTTGGAATAATTGCAAAATAATATCCAAATGAAACTTAAAAAATGTAAATTTTTTTTTTATAACAAACACTTTCATTTACTGGTGACTAAAAATTCTAAAAATAATTGTTTTCTTAATCACAATTGGTGTTTTAATATTTAACTTGAAATAAAAGTTTGTATGGAGGGGGTGTGTGTCAGAAATTAATTAATTCAATCTCCTATAAAAAGTAGGGATTGAATTCATTTTTGGATAGTCCACCCTTTTATTTCAAGTTAAATATAAAACTCCAATTGTGGTTGAAGAAACAATTATTTTTAGTTCCCAGTAAATCAGCATTTGTTATAAAAACTATATATATACGTACAATTATTAAATATTGCCCAAATATTTGAACACTCAAAATGACAGAGCTAAGCTGTGGTTCACTGATCTTTAGTTTTTGAGTCTCACTGTTCTAAACAATGCAGGGTAAATCCCATTGTAATAATTTAATTTTTTTCTTTATTGACTAAGACATTGATTTTTCTTGCCATGCTATTTAGTTTAGACAACACATTTAAAATGTGCGCCTAGCTATTAATCACCCTTGTTCAAAATATGATTAATTTGCATATACATAGTACTGCTATCTCTATAGTTATTGATTTTCTGATGTTAGCCACCAGGGCATCCAAAGACTGGTTGTAAAATCAGAATTGGTAATCAACACACTTTTTGGATGTATGATGATTTATATAATGCAAATTATAGATTCAATTATACTCATTAACCATTATAATTTAAAATAAAAAGGGAAACCTTTAAATACCTCTGCAGGGCAAAAGTTTTTGTAACATCTTGCTACAGAAAATCAGTAAAGAAGAAAATAATTTTTTTTTCAAAATGATGGGTGTTATTTTTTAATTCTCTAAGAACAACTAATAGATGAATAGCTGGGTTGCTACAAGTTAGCTATTTGAAACATTTTTTGGTAGTTGTTTGATTCATATCTAGATTGGGGCATACATAATACATTAATGTGATTTTACTTATACCCTCTAAAAATTTACTGTATGGCAATGTTTGATGAAAAATCAATTTCGTTACAGGATGTGTTGCTATCAATAATTCTGATATCAGCTGCTTGAGAAAACAGTCTAGATAACATCAAACATAGCAGTTCAATTTCAATTAAATTTCCACTGTTCACTTTTATATACAAGTTTGACCATGAATTTTAATGATAATTTAATTAAAATCTCCATTGTAACATTAAGTTGATAAAAAGAAGGCATTTGTTAAATTACTGATAAAATTCATTTTAAAAACTAAAACCAAATTGAACATTGTGAGGTAAAATAGAAATTGAATTGCTAGGTTTGATATTTAGGATCTTACTAGTCTCCTGATGATTACAAAGTTTATTGACAGAAATATATCCTGCAAAAGGCTAATTGATTTTCCATCAAAGGTTGTTGCATAAAAAAATTAAATGTTTATAGAAGGTATAAGTAAACCATATATATAAACAATGTTGAAAGATAATTATACAGTAGTCTTTTTTTTTTCCTCTGTCATTTTTTGTCAGATTACAAATATTTCAGATAGAGTTTCAACATAAGAAGATCAATAAAATTGATGAAATTTGGGGGAAAATCGAAAATTATGCAAATATATGGCAAAGATAAAAAAAAAAAAAGTGATAATTAAAGAGACACGTATAACAGATTTAATGCCTTTAAATATTTAGAAATCTGTTAAGCAATAATGAATGAAATTAAAAACAAAATACAAATTGTAATGGTTCGCAGTTTTAAAATAAAACTGGACGATTGGGTAAAATGCCATGCCATCTCTTTGTATCACATGCAATTTAAATTATGCTAATAATCATTCAATGCAGATTTAAGATTTATAGTAAAAAAACTATTAGATATATAAATTGGTTTAAGCAAATGTCATAATAGAGTCGGCAGCCTTTTAGATATTATGGATCACTAATATAATTTTTAAAGGTACAAATTCATATATATATATTTATTTATTTATAATTTTTAACACAAAAATAATAATATATATTAAAAATTAATGTGACATTGGCTACTCTTGGTTTAAAATTATTTTACTAATCCTTGGCTCCAATGATGTCACCACAATATGTAAAGGAGCTTCTATTTCAAACCAAAAGCAATACTTGTTTTTAATAGCTGTTACAGTTGAGAACATTTTTTCACACAAGTAGGTCATTGTGAATGGAGTCAAAATTTTTAAGGTCTTTTCACTCAATATTATTTTTTTTTTTACATATAATAATACTGCTCAAACAAAATTTATTTTTTATTTAAAAATTTTATTAAATGATCTTAGCAAATTTAACTATCTGAATTTCTTTGCGGAACATTAAAATTGTCCGCGAACCACCAGTTGCCGACCGCTGCTCTATAATATTGCAACTCTCAGGAAAATGGAGATATAAAAACATTTCATTATTCTAATCTGTAGTTAAAACTATACTGAATTTGTAATTACCACACACAAACTCCAGTATTTTCTTGTTCAATGATGAAAAAAAAATCCAATTTTTAATTTGAATCATTTTCAATTTATCTCGATAGTTTTAGGATATAAAGATTTGAAATTGAGATGCAGCACAGATTCCAATGCAATGCTGTAAATACTTCATTAAATAGATATAACTCATCACCATCTATAATTCAATCTTCTGACTAGTTCTAAAAAAGACAATACAATCATTATTCTACTACTGACACTTTTCCACCTTCCTCTTAAGTTTTTCATAAATAATAATTGATACGTTTGCCTGAAAGTTTGTGATAATGGTATTTTTAAGGTGCTTATATGTTAAACTACTTGCATCATCCAACATTAAATACTGAATGTTTTTAGAAAGATTTTAAAACTTTATTTAAATTTTTCAATTACATTCGACTGTTAGTAAATAGCACAGATTAGTATATGAACATTTTGAGTGGTATTCTCTTCTTCAGTTGTAGCTGGCTTGACCAGTGACAGCGTTAGCATGGGAATCGAATTTGGATCTTTAGATTCTTGAATTTTAAGATAATGCACTAATCAGCTGAGCCATTCTATCAAAGGCAATAGTCAGCAGAAATTTCATAAACTTATATATGAGATTCCTCCTGATTTGTCCACTTTTTCATAAGAGCAAAGTTAATCAGTGGCTTTCAGACATTATGTATTGTTAATCTGGCCTTTAGCAGAATGACTTGGATGGTTAGAACATTATCTTAAAATTCAAGAATTTAATGATCCAGATTAAATTCCCATGCTAGTACTGTCACTAGTCAGGCCAGCAAAACTGAAGAATATCACTCAAAATATTGTGTATATGCTAATGTGTGTGATATTACCAATAGTTGAATGTAATTAGAAAATTTAAATAAAGTTTTAAATTTTTTCTATAGACATTCAATATTTAACGTTAGATGATGAAAATAGTCCAACATATAAGAACATCTAAGATCACTGATGTGTTTCTACATATCTACACCAAATAAGCATTCTTGTTTCCTTGAGGAACTGGGGAAATTTCATTTAAGGATGTTCTATAATATTCTGAAAATGGGTTAGAAGTTCATAACACTAATCAATATATTTTTAGCTTTATGGATGTGATAATATTAAACTTACAGTTGTAAAGAAACAGCCTTATTGGATTAAGCATGTGAAGTACACCAAATTTACTAATATATATATATATATTTTATAGTGAATATGATGACTTTTGTGAGAAAGGTAGATCCCATATACATCATAAAATTGTCTCAAAGGAATATGGTACAGTATTTAATTACCCATTTTTTGATGAATACAGATGTACAATGGTGCACTGCAATTAACCAAGCAATCAAAGTCCAGAAAGTAAGGCTACTATATGATGCATGTTGGAATATTTATCTTTTAATGATTGTAATGTAACTTTTTATGCTTCGTCTTGTCTCTTTTCAGGAGATAAAATGGCCATTATTCGTTTATGAATATCCGATCATAATGCATATATAAAAATAATAAAAAGTTGTACAAACACATATCTATAAAGAATAGTTAAAATAATAATAATAAAATCTATTCAAGTTTGAATATATTTTATGTCAATTGCTTAAATGACATTCTCATAGATCATCTTATTAATCTTGTAGTTGACAATTTTTTTTTTATTCACTGTGATATTTTTGGTCTTTTTTATTTTTATATTAATATCCATTCTACTGTATGTCATATAGTTTCTGTCATTCATTTTTTTGTATAGTTATTGAATATTATTTTCTCTATATGCCATCTATTATTCCTTGTAAATTCATTTTATGCTTAATGTTTTCATTTCTAATTTGATCTTTTCATTGTTATTTTTTAATCATATTCATCTCAATATCTTATATTTGACTATAGGAATAATAATTCAATTTCTTTATATTATGTATCTTAAACATTCAACTACTAATAAATCAAAATCATAGAACAATTTTCTAGTACTGTATATGTTTGTTTGTTTTTTTTTAAAATTTTTTACTGAAAGATTTTCCATTACATTTACCAGTCATTGTCAGTCTCTCTTATCATTATTATATTCCAGCAAAACAATTCCAAAAGTTCATTATTTATGAAGGCTATAACCCAGAAAATATGTATTGTAGCAATACCTTCGAGTGACTAATGAATATTCAAGCTTACAAATAAATGGCTCTGGAATAGAGTACAATGAATTATTGTATCTAATATATTATTATTAACTATAAATTGTAATAATGCATTTAATGTCTATCCAAATATTGTATTCCTGTAGGATATCATTGTCAGAATTTACACTTTATATGTGAATTCAATTATTAATAATGTTGAAAAAATATTATATGACAATATATTTTTAAAAGAAAGCAAATGAATTTTGCTTAATATAAAAAAGATTAAAGCATATTCCAGTTTTTGGCAGTGATATTTAAGGTTTGATATAGCTGATGAATGAGATTCCCCAGAAATTGATCCTGTGTGACTTGACATAGTTTATAATTAAGTTCATTAATATATATCACATGATCACCATCTCATACTGTATGGAGAGTTTTGCCTTTGTTCAATAATATATAACATCTAATATCTCCTTCTTAAATGAATTAATAGTGTAGATAAACACTCCAATAATATAATTTATTATACAAATTAGTACATTATAATTCATGAAATTATTTTAAAATTGCACATAATATTAACAATTTTTTTGAACATATTGTGAATTATGTTACATAAAGTTTAGAATATTCTTTTGGTAAATATCTTTCACATCATAAAGATTTTATTGCTAAATTTACAAATAAATGAAATGTCTGCTTTTATAAACTTAATGTTATAAACAAAAAAAAAAAAAGATGTATTTTTTTTAAAAAAAGAAAAAAAATTAAAATGAAAAAATAATTATATTTTTATCATATTTAATTTTTTCAAGAGCAGTTCTTTTCATCCTATTTGCAAGCTACTTACTACAAGACTGAATAATTAATGGAAGCTGGATGAAATTGCTACAATATTCATATTCTGACTGATTAAAAGATTTTAGGTTTTACCTTCATCTGAGAATTTAAGATTTAAAACTCTATTGTACTTATTTGTCAAGCAGTCACTTTTGACTTCTTTGCATTTAACCAGAAATTTAAAAAAAAACCTATAGCTTTGAATCCAAGCCAACTCACTTGCATAGTTATAAAGATCTGACATAAGATCAATAACTATACTTTAGTAACCCCAGTTTTATGCTATTCTTTGATTAGGAAGATTATAATGCAAAACATCACATGATTTTCTCATCTTACTCTTAACATGTTTTAAAATAAATTCTTTTCAACTTTCTTCAGAACCATCTACTTTAAAATTCAACAATCAATAGATATTAGATGGTAGTGCTATAAAAATCCATATATGGTTTTTGTCTTTATCAATGACAAGTCACTAAAATATAAAACTTATTGATCTGATATAAGAATTGTATAATTATACAAGTAACTTGACGTCGGTTCACAACTTTATATTTTTGAATTTTGGGCTTTTAGTATGAATAATATAAAGGAGTTAAAATTGGTTGCTAGATGCGTAACTGCATTAGTTTCAGTTTGAATCCTAAGCCCTTATTTATGAAGGAAAAACTCAACAATCAAGTCTGGGATGTGGATATGATGATACAACTACAATCTAATATCCAGTGTTTACTCAAGTATGAAGCAGCTGACTCTATAATAGTGAAGAGAACTGATCTTGGAAACATTGTTAAAAGTAAAATGAGAAAGTTACATTGTTATCATTATTTAATATTTGTTCCAACAAATACGCAAACAATTTAAGGAAGTTAATAATATAAAACAAAATAAAAAAATGTGATTTAAAAATTATCTATATTTCTTAAATTAAAAAAATAATTCTACAATAGTTTAATTTTTTTTTGTGACAAGAAAAAATTTAAGCCAAATAAACTTTTGATGCATTCTAATGGTAAAATTTATTTTTATCCTTATTTAAAAATAATATTTAACAAATGAAAATAAAAGTATGCCCTGGAATATATCAAAAATATTCTTATACCACTTTATTTTAATTTACTTAATTCTAATCAATAACAATACATATAAAAGTCAACAACACATATGAAAGTCATTTTTAATTAAATGTATATAAATGGAATTTTCATTTTGGACATGTGACATGGCTAAAATAAATTTGCACAGGATTTTTTTGTTGGTATCAAAGGTACATACAATAGTAGAAAGTTATTTTTCAGATTAAAATATTTTTCAAAATTAGTCTTAATAATTTTTAATTGTAATGAAAAAAAAGTCTAGCCATATACATTCATCAAATCGACTCAGAGAAATATCATAAGATAAGAGTTTATTTAGTTTGATCTGAATTTTTTGCTGGTTATTTAAAAATCCTTTTTATATTTTTTTTACAAAAAAAAAAATAAAAAATTAATAACATGAATAAAAGATACTGAGAATGACTGACGGATACAATTGAAACATTTCAATGAAAAATAAAAGATACATATTAGAAAGGTGTTGGGACTTTTATGTTTTTTAAAAGTATAATTTATAAAAATACTTTGGGATGTAGAGAAACAAGGACAAAATATTTATATTGTATATAAAGTCTACTGTTAATATTTACTCTAATACAATCTTTGGAGGAGGGAAAATACTACAAGTATTAATACAAATTAAAACTATAAAAATGATTCATGGATTTTAATGTTCTTTATTTAATTTTTATGAATAATCATAAAAATTTTTTTATTTTTCAATATGCAAATGAATATAATAAAAACCATCTTAAAAGCAAAAATATTAAATTACAAATTAAATAATGCTGCTTTTTATAAACAATCATAGATACAGTTTAGGATCATTATTTTATAATCCTTTTAATGTGAGAAATGAACTAAAATATGTATTAATAATTTAACACATTCTATAGTTTTGTATTTGTGTGCATATATGTGTATACATATATATAAACATACAAATTAATAATTTCAAAATTAAAATGCACTACAATGTGCTATGTAA
Organism: Epiperipatus broadwayi; assembly: GCA_028023455.1. Taxonomy (NCBI): domain Eukaryota; kingdom Metazoa; phylum Onychophora; class Udeonychophora; order Euonychophora; family Peripatidae; genus Epiperipatus; species Epiperipatus broadwayi. The sequence continues at coordinate 6,644,026 of JAQFVV010006214.1, read as the reverse complement.
AGCATTGGGATTGACTTATTTTACACTAGAAATCTTAAAGCCTATATGCTTTAGCCCAATCATCATTTCCATCATCACCATCACCTTCAACGCTGGCTAATCCAGGTATGAGTGCACACCTGCAAAGACCCCAAAATTTTTCAGGAGTGAGATCCTTTTTCTCTGCTTTAAAATGCCAACCCATATGTCTAGAACACTGTCTACACTGGAGAATGGTCCAAGCATAACTATATAATAAAAAAAAAAATAATTATTATATATATATGTATGATATGAAAAAAATGGTAATGCTAATAAGAATTGCTTCCTCAATCAAAATAATTTATTTCTTGCTTTTAAAGACAACTGACACACAGCATCTTAATATTTTACATATTTTATTTTTTTACTATATATATATATATATATGCATACATATGAAAACATACTATTTTATTTTGCATTTTAAAATAAATAATTTACTTTTAAATTGTAAAACTCAAAAATAAGTGGAGGAAAACCATTATATTGCTAAACAAAACAAGAAAGTTAAAATAAAATTATGGTTATTATCAGATTGAATAATTACAAATTCAACATACAAATATGGATTGTATATTTATGTTAATAAAAATTAAATGAATAGTTTATTGTTCAGGATTTATATGCATCAGAAGTGACGGAGATGGGCCACTATTCATTGACTCTGAGCTTCAGAATCTGTCATTTTATTCCTGTACTAAAGCATGAAGGGGCTATGGATCATTATTAGTATAATCCTTTTGGGATATTAATTAATAATATATTAATAAAAAAAAAATAATTCAAATTAAAAAAAAAATCCAATAAAATTCAACACTAGATAGGTTTTTTTCTTCAATCTTGGAGAATATTTTCAAATTACAAAAGTTAATAAGACTATTTGCAGCAACAGAAAGATCACAATAACATAAATAATTAACATTAATCATTTATTTATGAATTTATAACTGTTAAGTTTCCCAAATGACTTATAAAAAAATTTGTACTTAGCATATAAGCTGTGATTAAAGAAAGAATTATATCAGAGTGGAGACTAAGATAACTAAGTTCAATATAGATGACAAAAAAAAAAAATCTCTTTATAAAAACAATAAGACCTGTTCTGTTATACATTCATTTAAGCAAGCAAAAAAAGTTCTATCATGAGATTATCGGAGCATTTAAATTTATAATTATATGTTGGCTATTTTCATCATCTAATTGAATTGTTAAATGTTTTTATAAAATTCAAGCTTTATTTATATTTTTCTAAATATATTCAACTGTTAAGATTAGTTTGGAACACAATGTCTTGAATAATCTTTTATTCTTCAGAAGTTTCTGGTCTGACCAGCAATAGTTAGAATGGGTATGGAATGGGTGATCTTCAGATTTGTAAATATTGAATCTAAGATAATGTTAAATCAACTATCCTATCTATTAAATTAATCTAGCTTTTTTATGAGTTCAATGAATCCAAATTATTAAATTTTTATCGTCTAACCCAATCCAATGACTTTTATAATATCTAACAAGTTGAGATTTGAAATTTTACATGACTTTTCTTTCCTTAAAGATACTTATTAGATTTAGAATTTCCTAATTTTTTGAATAAGAGATATAGAAGTTAGGAATTCACATTGCAAAACTCCCAATACATATTTCTTCATAGAAAATTTGAGAATTTTACTATAATCTCACGTGACACTTAACTTTAAAAATATACAATGTAAATAATATTTTATTTAAGTTTCTAAAGTTACAATAGTCACTTTTAATTATTTGTTGATAAAGAAACATTTACAGTTTTTTGTAGAAGACCCAACTGCATTAATAAATAAATAAAAAAGCAAAGCTTTCATCTATATGATTTTTTAAATTAAATATATCAATCAAAAACAAAACTCATTAAATTAATTGTCCATCACTATCTCCTTTCAATTTGGCTAACAACTTTTGTATTGAATAAAATAATCAACAGATATGTTAAGATGATTGATAATCTATTTTCTGTTGCCAGAATCTCATAACAATAAATACTGAACTATATTTAATACTTTGACAATGGTGAGCAAAATTCATACAAAATATTAATACTACAATTGTAATAAAAAAAATCCACACATGAGTAAACTTTAAAAATGTTTTTTCATTTTATTTCATTTAACACATGCATAAAATGACTGATATGTAAATCTAATCATTACTAGTGTGCAATTAGTATCAAGATCAAGTGTTTTAGACAAACTTCTATATTAATAAATGAGGCACAAGAAAGGAAGACTGCTTTTTTTTCTTATTAATTATTGTCTTATGCTGGATTAGAAAGGAATCAAAACAAATTTGGGGAGACAAGTTTTAATACAATACTTTCAGGAGAAAATAATGATCTTGTAGAAAAATGTGATAAATGAAAAGTAAAAGAAAAAGCAAGATAAATGGCAATATACCTAACCTAAAAAAAACAAAAGCAGCCAAGATATATATGGCAAAATATTAGATCAAAGCAAAACTAGTAAATTACAAAAAGCTAGGAATGACCACAAACAATTAAAAATTGTATCAGAAAGAAATTTTACTTAAGAATATGAATGAATGATGATGGGAAACTAAAAATTCCGATTTTTAATATTATACAAGGTACAAACAAAAGAATATGGATAGAATACTTTAAAGAATAGATAGAATATCTAGACAAAATGGATGAAGAAAGATTACATATTAAAATCAGTTTAGAAAGTGATCTAAAAAAAATACATTTATTAAAGAACAGTCTTAAGAATAATAAAACATTTCTCAAGAAAAAAAAAACTTAACTGTAGAAGAGATTATATGCAGCAGCAAATTGAATATCTTATATTTTATGATGGCAAATAACTTTACTATAATTGTACGGATCATCTCTGAAAATAGTTATCTTATGCAATAGCCATAATCAAATATATAACAATAAAGAGGATATATTTGTTGAAAGTTCTGAAAATATATAAGAAATAAGATTTCTTTGCTACAGAGAGCTAATATTATATAAGTCAAATAAACAAAAGGCATTGCTAAACAAGACATTAGCTTCCAAGATAACTGAATCCAGAATCCTATTTTCAAAAGCTTTAAGATCACAAGGAAGATCAAAAAAGTACTTCAGAAATCATTTTCTGTATGAACATCTTTATTTAATTTTAAGTCATTCAAAAAGCACTTGTAAATAATTAGGAAAACTTTAAACTTAATAATTACATTCCTTTTAATAAAAAAAGCTACATTTTAAGGAAATAATATAAGTAAAAAAAAAAAGATTGCACTTTTCAATTGAAAAATTTTGAATATCCAAAACATCTCATGCCAGATGCAGTATGATAATAATTATAAAATATTTATTCTTAATCTTACAGTAAAGAAAGAGGGTACAAAATTAGAATCTTTACATTAGTGTTAAAACATCACAAATTTCAAAAATTCTTCCTTGAAGATGATAATTCTAGGCTGTATGAAAGGTTTTTTTCTCCTTTTTATGCTTTTCTTTATCCAACACTTTGTTCCCTTTTAACTTCCTCTAAAATGAGAGGGTTGCAGTCTTATATATTACTAGCACTTACAATTTAAGACAAAGATTCATGTATAATTTCACTATTATTTCCCTAAAAATTCACAGCCTGGATTATAACTTGAGCTCTCTTATCTTTCAATTTCCATATATAAATAAGTAGCTGATAGCCAAATTTTATTTTGTGTACAATAAATAATAATTTTTCTGAAAAGTCCGATGTTCTCCATGATTGCCTTTCTTTTTTTTCTCTAAGATGCAATATTCTGTTCAATATTTATAATGGTTTTCCTCAAAAATCTGCAAATCTGACACTATTACTCTGTTTCTGCCTCCAAAATCTATTCCATTACTGAGAAAATATGCTATTAGTTTATAATGAGTTATTTGAACTATTAATTCTTTTTCATGTTTTTAAAAAAATGTTTATTTATATACAAAAATATGATTTATTAAATTTGAATTATTATAAATCACTAACAACTTATAATTAATGAATTTCCTTTGAGTATTTTAAGTAGAAAGGCCAAAAGCCACCTTTCAAATGCATATCAATGTTCTGGAATCCATTACTTTCAAGTTATACAGATTACTAATATATAGATTTTTAAATCCAGAAAACATTACTGCTTTATGATCAATAGTAAGAATTGTGATTACTCATTATTATCAATAAATTTGATAAATACTATGTTAGTGTCATGGAAAATTTGTTTACTCATCATAATATAGGCACATCACAAAAATGATGGCTAAATCTATTCTGAGCAGTTTATACACAAGAATTAATTTAAAAGCAACAGATATTCTGGATCGAAATTCAGTTTGTCGCTTCTGGCACTCAATCATCTCATAGTCTCCTGAACAATTATCCATTTTTTTTTTTAATATTATGAATAACATACACATATATCAATATTAATAAAATATTTATGAATTTCATTACATACATATACACATATGCATGTGTAATTCAATAGATAATAAAAATTAACTTACCCTGGAAACCAACTATTTTCTGTAGATGATCGTCCAACCATTTCTAGATTTTGAGCTTTGTAAACTGTCAGTGTTTCATACACAAATCCTCCTGGATTCACATATGGTGCCATTGGACCTTCTAAAGACATGCTAAAGACATCATTATGATTTGCAATTTTGTTCTTACAGTCCCGACAGTAAAGATACATACACTATGTAAACAAAAATGAAATAAAACAATCTTTAATATCAATTATAAAATATATATAAATTCTGAAATGCATATTTAAAATGAATTATACATTAACATATATATATAAATGCAAAATGATAACATAAAAAAATCAACTAGTCATATAAATAACTAAACCCAATTAATTGTGTATTTTTCTTCTAAGCTAATAACTGAATTTAAAGATGTATGAATTCATCTAGGAAATCAAATAACACTTACTATGTATAAAAATACCATAATAATCATTTTATTTTGCTACCCTTTAACATATTTCTAGCATCTCAAAGCTAGAATTATATCTTAAAATAATGAAACCCACTCATATCGTTAAGATGCAGCATTAAAATTTTAATAATTTTATTTGCCATTACCTTTTTGATGATACTATATTCACATCTTAACCTCTGTACATCACTATCAATCTGCAACAACTGCAGCCGAAGATGGTCATCAATTGGAAGATTAGCAGCAACCCAAAATGAAAAGTCCACTGGATTTTTAGGAATGGCATCAATTTTTAAAACTTCATTCCAACATTTTAATTCATTTCTGATTTTATACATTAAAGTTTTCTAGAAAAAAAAAAAAAAAAATTTCAAACTTTACATAAAGTAAGAGCAGCTAAAGCAAAATAATTAACAGAAACTAATACAATATTTACATAAAATGTTTTAAAAAATTACAAACAAATTGAAAGATATGAAAAACCAAAATGAAACTATTGCCGAATCATTCCAATAAAATCTGAATTGTGACTTAAACTTTCCATCATAGCTATGAGTCAATAAATAAAATCTGCAGAAATAAACAAATACCTAAAGGACTGAATACTAAATTTTACACTGTAATTAATAATAAGTATGAATTTTAAATGAATTTCTACTTAATAATTATTTATCTCCAATCTAGTAAAAATAAGTTAATATATAATTATTGTTTAAATCTGTTCATGAGCATGCAGCAGGAGATTATGATGTTGTTTTCTGTATAATGCCAGAATTTGGTTGGCAATTACTTAAAATAGTAATTTATATAACTCAAAGTATAATTTAGTAATCTTTGACCCTACTATTAAGAATTTGTATGTTAATTAAATCAGTTACTTTGTTGAATATTATGTTAAACCAGCAAGTTAATAAATTATAAATAAATAGGTGTCAATTGTGCTGCATAGACAAGTTAGCGTAAGGTTGTATTTAATTAGTTTCACTTTGAGTGTGCTACACTTTTAGTTTGAGGCAATATAATTGATAAAAATGGATGATTGTCAATCCGTCAATCCAGGTTATGCTAGTTACATTTGAAACTTATTCTTATGTAACAGATTAATGAATGTAAAACAATTTTGCGACTGCTGGTCACTTACTTAATTATTTGTTTAAATAGTGATGTGCAGTAGATGAACAATTCCTATCATATATTATCTATTATATTTTCATACATGTGTAATAATACGTTTGCGACTGTCAATGATTCATATGCAGTATCAAATACTCTAAGTAGTAGTACATGGTAGAAGTTTCACTCCTATCGTATGTATATAGTTTATACATGTATTGATTGGTTCTTGTCAGAATTTTACAATTATTTTATTGTTTTAATTGCTTGCTAATATCATAACCTGAAATTGAGCATATAGTCAATAAATTAAATTGTTCTTCATCTACAATATTGTATTATCCTCATTTGGCATGGTCATTTAGTCTTAGAATAGTGATAATGAGAGGTGTGGGCAGTTAGATGTCTGTGCAGTGGATTGGGATCAATTCAAAAATAACCAATGATAATAATATTCTAAATTCATGATTTAAATTAAAATAATAAGATTTAGAAAGGTAAGTTATCTTTAATTAATTTATAAAGCATTAACTAAAGAGCCGCCAATGTGTGTTACTTTATATATACATAAATAAATTTGTTTCATTATTTTTGGTAGTTTTTCATCAATATTTGCATCAATAACTTAAAGTAAAATAGTTAACAGGTTTCTTATATCTCCCTGAGCTTAGCAGGCTGTTAAAAAAAAAAAAAAATTAGTCGGTGCCATCAGTGTGGAATGCGCATGGGATTGTTCTAGTGATTTTCATGCGAGTTGTGCAATTCTATCAGTTATAGTATATATATTTTCAGTAAGTGGCATGCCAATATGAGACCTGATTACCAAGTTCATCAATCCCTGAGATAGATACATATTGTAATGGTCACTCCTTCATTTCTTTTGATCACCGAGGGCACTACAATATGATCATCCCGAAGGAGCTGATTGGTGGCATGTTGATGTGAGGTTAAAGTTGATAAAATTTATTGCATGTGAATTTGAAAAATAATTTGTTTATATATTTATGATAGTAATACATATTAAAAGCATTAATAAAATTATATATTGTACTAGAAATTACAACCAATCTCATTTTTATATTTCAAACATATAATTGCAGTTACTGTAGTAGATATATAAACTTCATTAAAGTCTATGTCTAAGATTAAATCAAATACAATAATTTCTAACCTAATAAAATGCTTGCTAAAGAATATACATGTTTCAGTGCAAATTAGTATAATATAAAATTATACTATTTCTCTTGCAAATTGACTATGAAATCATTGAATTTTATACATAGGCAAAAATTAAATTATATTTAAAAAGAAAAATAAAGTTTCCTAATAAGATCTTAAAATATCACAATTATCTACCAAAAAGCAGATCCCATATACCAAAAAAGACTATATTTTGCAAATCTTTCTACACTTTAAATAAAAATAGTTATTTCCCTCTTTAGTAACATTAATCAACATCCTTTTTCTCCTCTTTTTTTTCTTCATAGCTTGTACAATCCCTTCAATATGTCTTTTATAATCTCTCTAAGTACATGCCTAATCAATTTCCTTTTTCACTTCATAATTTAAAAAAAAAATTTTTTTATTCATTATTTTCAACACATATTTTGATCTTATCTTTCCAATTTCTTTCTTTCATTATCTTCCAAATTCATATTCCCCAAACTTTCTATTTTTTTTCTCATTTTTTCTAATTATCCATACTTCTGCTCCATATAAAGTAATATTCAAACAATAACTTGGATGTTTTAATTTTAGTGTCAATGTGTCAATTTTTAAGAATGATAATTTCAATTTTTTTTGATACCTTGATACTTAATAAGAAAGTGAAAGTATTTAAATGAAAATTCAAAAGATTATAAAAAAAAATCAAACAAACAAGTTACTTACCACATCGTACTGTTTATAAACAAATAATGGCCACCATGTTAAATTGGCAGACAAAAGTCTATTATACTAAAAAATAAGTATATATATATATAAACATTAGTATGTTTGGTTATAATTTTTATTATGATAAAATGTTTACAAAAAATGAAAACTACACACAAATACAAACAAATTAACTAGTATATAACTTTAAATAGGTTGCTTGGGAGGATATGGGATGTTCCAATGCCTACATATAAATGAAACATAACAAATCCATTTAATTGATCAATATGCCTTTTTTAACATTTGACTCAGCTGGGAATCAATTCATCCATTATTATCAATAAAATTTTGTAATAAAAAAATAAAAAAAAACAACAATTCTACTCATTAAATAAAGAAAACTAATAGCATAGATTTAATTCTTATTACACTGATACAATAAATATAAGAATCTTACATTAAAGATTTGTGTTTAAATATTAATTATTATTGCAATGTGACAGCAACAGATATTTTGGAAATTGAGTTCCTAGAATAAATTAATGATCTTATTTTTTGTAATAAGCTATAATATAAATGATCTAAATAAATTTTAATACTAATACAGATAAACATTAAAATTTAATGGCATTCATTATTATTTTTGTTAGAATAATGTAAATAGTAGTAAAAAAAAATGATAAAAAAATATATATATGATAAAAAAATGAATTTCAAGGTGAAGATATTTAAGATTAAATACTGTGAAGAGAACAAAAGGAGGAACTGACTAAATTTTAAAAAAAAGAAGAAAAAAATTTTTTTTCTCTCTTCTAGGTGAATAAAAAAGATTCATCTTATTTATGAATAATTCATTATTTTCATATTACCATTATTTAAGTTCTACTTAAAAGTATTATTAGTAACAAATAACAAGAATAAATTATAGTAATGACAGAAGTCACAGACAAGCAAACAAGAACTCAGATAATTTCAAAAAATATTGCAGCAGGTACTCAACAAATTTCAAAGAGAATTGAAAGAATTTTAAAACAGGATCCATAAATAAATACAAAATATCAACAAATCTCAAAAGTTACTAAAAAAAATCTTTAAAATAAAATGCAAATAAAAAAATATAAGAAGAAATGAAAAGGTTATTAAAAAAATTAAGGGAAAATAAAAGATAAAAATGGAATAATAGAGATGAAAAAGAAAATAAAAGGAAAAATGAGAGAAGATTAAAAAAAAAAGTTATTTAAAGTTTGAATGAAACAATAATCAAAATAATAAGATTTATTATGCGACAAAAAATACAGGCAAAAAACTAAATTACAAAAAAAAAATTGTAGCTAAATAGATTATATATTCAATAATTCCAATGTCTGAAACAACAATTACCGAATAAAAGTAATTAAATAATGGTCAACAAGAATTCTCTATTAAAACGATTCAAAATAAGTTGGTTAGTGTGAAAGAATAACAAAAACATGATAAAAGTTGTATTTTGAATATATAAAGTAATAATTAATTATGTATTCAAGCAATAACTAGTTAAGATAATAAAATTGCAAAGCTGGGGAAAAATATTTGCCAAATAAAATTGGAGAATTTATTTTAAGAAAACTAAACTATATACACACTAAAATGATAAGAACAGGAAAAAAGATTCAGTAATTTCTACACTAACTGATGAAAAAAGAATATACCAATGTCCATTCTAGATTTAAGAATCACAATTAAAAAGAAAAATAATGGCACAAAGCATGCCTAATCCAAATGATGCAGAAAAAATAAATCAAAATAAAACTTTTTATATATACTGGATCATTTATAATCTTGGAAGTTTTTTTCCAGAAACAGCATATTTATGAAGAAAGTTAAATGCAGTCAGAAATCATCTACTTTGTGCTACTAAAAATTCATGGGAATCTTTCTTATGTAAGCCAATAATTTATAAGTCAAATATAATCATGATGAGAGGATCGGATAGAATTATAAGGTTATTAATAATAAATAGTAGTAAAAGAAATTAAAAGTTTTTTTTTGTCCAACGTATTCTTGAATTATTTATAATAATTAGTTAGTGTTCTTAAAGGAAAACCCCTGTGAGATTATAATCAAAGTTTATAATCAGTGAATCGTCATTCGAAAATAAATAAAGACCAGGTTTATGTAAAGTTACGTGACCAGGTTCCAAGAGAGAAATCCTTGGTGGCGCCCTCGACGACGATTCTAATAACTAAAATTCAGTTAGTAGGGGAGGAAAGAAAGTTGTCGTGTCACAGTAATATAAAATTGCAAAGAAAATTTCCCAAATTAAGTCTACACATATATTGATTATACAAATGATAAAATAGTTTAATGCTTAGAAATTCATAGAAAATTTGAGCACTGAAAGTAACATAGTTACAGTCATGGGCTATAAATTGGAACTGATAAAAAAAGCAAAAAAAAAAATTTAAACATTTAAAGCCATATATAACATACAAATTTTTATATGTAAAATATTAAATAGGGAAGCAGGAGTGAAATATGTGTTTTTATGATTTTTTTATTATTATTATTGGTTATTATTATTACTTTATATTAAAAATATTTATAAATAATAATAATTATACAATATCATTTTATTTAAAACTTTGTCTTTTAGTTTGTTCATCCAATTAATAAAAATGTATTCAATAAATTCAGTAAGATTAAAAATAAAAATACAATTGAAATGTGGCTTTTGACTGGTAAATATTTATTTTACAATTCATGTTGTTTTATACTAAAAGTTAAAAAAACAGATATCAACTATTTATTTAAAAAGAATCATTTTATGGTGAATTTAAACAAGGTTTTCATGGGAAAGATAAATGTTATTTCATTATAAAGATATACTATAGCTGAGGATAGAATAAAATAGAGAACTACAATTAGAAAATATGGTCTTTCAGAAAAAAAGTTTGCTGCAGAAGAAGTTAGTATCACAAATTATCAAATAAATAGAATAATGAATCAACACATTCTAGATGGAGACGTATTTACAGTTCACAAATTGGTTTAGGATAATCATCAGAAAACTCACCTCTATTGTATTATTTATTAATATTTTTATTCATTTTTATTTTCTAGAAGCTATATAGTCATGCTCATTTGTGAGTGGTTGTTGTTGATGATTTTGTTTATAGAAATGAAAGTTAAAAAGTTTTATAAACTGCTCAATTAAATGTTAAATAAATTTACCAGAAGTATATATTAAGTACCATTAAAATTAATATTATACATGCCTTCAAACAGAAGAATAAATTATTAATACCAAAACACACAAAAATGCTTTATTTTTAAAGAAAAAATAATGGCTTATTTCTGAACATTGTTTCTTGAAAGTTTACTTTAATTAAATGTGCATTCCCCAATATATTCAAAAGCTTTACATAAAAGAAATTATTACAATTACCAACTTAATTTGTTTTGATTTTTTTTTTGCCCCTATGCATAAAGATTAGTAGAAAACTTTCAGAAAATGTGATATTTAGATATATATTTGAAATAGTAAGGGCAACAATGCTTTATCACATATTAAATTAAAATATCACAAAGTTTATGTTTTCTAATGATATATAAGCATTTCAGTCTAAAAATCTAGAGAAAGAATAAAATAAAGATTATATAGTGACATATGACAGAAAGCTGGTATAATAACTGAATAGGCTGTTTTATTTACTTGCAATAAAAGAATGTAACAAAAAAAATTAGAAAACAAACAAGAGAACATGAAAAGTTATTATACTAATCTGAAAAACTTAGAATAATATATTGTAATAATGTAAAATTAATTATTTGTAAAGAATTTTAAGATGTAGAATTAGAAATACACTACAGTATTGCATTTTTAATAGCCATAAATGAATTTATATGAAATTATTAAAATTCATAATAATTGTATTGATAAATTGATAAAAAAAAAATTGTTATAATCAAAATAATTCATTAAAAAAAAAAAAAGCTCAGACAAATGATATTATAATTAACTAAAGTAAAATATAATTAAATGAAAAACCATCCATTAGAAAATAAGCCTGAAATAAATAGGCAAAAGTTAAACGGGCAGTTCAAATAAAAAAGGTAGTTGGTGATCAAGAAATAATCAGCAGTTGCATACCAAATTGATATAATCATATTCATGAATAAAGTTAGCAGTAAGTAAGTTCCGGTCAACAAGTAGTTGCAGTAAACTTAGAAAAATCTTATGTCGACATTAAGTCAAAGACATTCCTTCTTAGCATTATTAAGTATCTGCAATACATAAAAAAATACTGCAATGTAGGTGACGTCTCTAGACTCTTAAAATCTAGTTCTTCTCTAGTGTTGTATTCAACCTGGTAGAAGAACTAACCTATAAAATCTTTACATAAAATGTTTAGAAATGAAATATACAGTTCAGAATGCTAAAAAGAAATGTAGTCCTAAAATTATATTATAAATAAGAAATCTGAATGAAAGAAGAAGTAAAGTTGTAAGCCAGAAAAATTGCAAGATCAAGAATGATATCAAAGGATATAACTTCCAAGTGTGCAGATAAACTAAGTTACATAATTGCTACTATTGAAATTCTTTGAAACTATTTTATATTTATTTCTAATCAAGTTTTGAGAATTTATTAGTATTAACCTTGGTTAGAATAAAGTAGTGTCTTTTTTAATTCTATTTAAAATATGTATTTAATTATTTTATACTTTAGTAATATTTCTCATTTCATATAGTTTTTAAAATAATATTTACTTTGTATTTTAATATTTGTATAGATTTGGTGCAGGATTCTAACTTGCAATTTGATTGGTGGCATTAAGGAGGCATTTTTTACTTATTGACAACCTTTCCCTGATATTTTTCTTCATAAGTTTTCCTCCTACTCAGAAATCAATGTTTTATTTATGTACACATGAAATGATACATCAATACTGTCATTTAGAGTAGAGCATAATTTTTCTATATCTAATTTAAATATGTTAATAAAATGGAAGTTAATTTAACAATTTAATAATAAATTTTATTTTTAATATTAATATTTTTTTAAAATCTAAGTGATAATCTAAGCCAATGGAGATTTATTAATTAAATGTTAATGGCATATATTCATCTGGAAAGCTTATTTATACTAACATTTATATTCTTATTAAATTAATAATTTCATTACAGTATTTATTTTTGTTAAATTAAAAGCATCAAAATTCTTTATTAATACTTTCCAATTTTAATCTGAAGTATCCATTTAATATGTGGTGTAATATTTAAATGTTATTTATAAATGCTGAGTTGATGATAACCAAGAGTTCACTTTCCAATGAATTTAGTAGTCATAAAAAATAAATTTTATACTAGAGTTGTGTATGTAGTAAGATAAACCTATTGAGTTATAGTTAGTATCAAATAACTAAAATTGTTGATGATGTTCTACCATCTTAAATATCAATTAGAAATTTAAGCCATTATTATCATGTTACTTTTTAGACTAAGTTTTGGGGAGATAGTATAGTAGCTTAACTGGATATGCTTAGATATAATAAAATGCCAAATATTCATTTAATGCATTCAATTAGAACTAAGTACATTTGGTTAAGTACAATTCAGTATGAGTTAGTTATTCTTATGATATTTACTTAGCTTATTTTGATAATACATATTGGTATATACATTGAAGAAAACAGTATTATAAAATTGCAGTGCAGGTAATTAGAATATTATATATTAATATAATTAAACATTGAAACTGAAAGCAATATAATAAAATTATGTATGTAGATAAGAAATACAAGGGATTAGCTTGACTATTATACATCAACTGTGAGGAGATAACAGAAAACTAATTAATAAATAAAATCTGCATTATTAAAGATAGAAAATCAACTAACTGTTAATTGCTCCAAATAACAATAAAGCAGAATAATTAAAAGGTGCAATAACTACAAAAAAAGAAAGAAAAGGCCCAACATAGCAGATGAAGCATCACCAAAAAAAAAAGAAGGACCTGGACTGGTTTTCATACTCAAACAATCTCAACTAAAAGTTCCAACTTAGAGACACTTAAAGGCTGCACTGATCTTGATTATCATTTTGGTAAGCTTAGTGTTTTCACACTGCATTATAATTAATTTGTACATGTAAATAGTTAACCAATATTAATTATTTGCATTTAAATTGATATATTTAATTTAGCTTAGTAATTAAATAACTAATTAAACCTACTGTTCTCTGTGGAACTATTTATTTTATGCTACTGATTTCTATCCTTGGCTATAATTACGATTGGTTTGGGAGCTGGACATAGCACCTGTGCTTTTCATATGGTATTATAGTATATATATATAAATATTCATTCACTTTAAAAATCTACTTTTCATAATCAATCACCCACTGTTGTTTGTAAGTGTTCATTTTTTGTTAAAATGTTTATGAGGGATTTCATACCCTCTATAATGGTTATTTTTATTAAAAAACTCCATTTACCTACTGTTAATTAATAAATTATTATTCTTTCAACTTATATACATACATATGAAAATAATGACTTATTTGGGTTATACCATATATTATTTTGTTTTAATATCCAACATTTCAATGAAGTAATAATATTCATCCTTATCAAGGTTAAGGTCTTAATAAAGAATTGTTATATCAAGTAATAACAAGATTAAGCTCTAAGTAAAGAACAATTATTCTTATATATATTTAATGATTGATCATTCAGAAAAGGTAGATTAACAAAAAAATGTTTACTTCCTTCAGTTTTCAATTAATTGATTCCAAGATGATTTTAGAAGAAAGAAATGAAATAATTAGCATCCATAAGGCTAGAATACATTGTGCTTAATCAGATTTATTTAAAACACCCGTTTTTTTTCAATATTTCTATAGATTCTCTCATAGATACTAAATCATACTTTTCCAAATTAGCTAAATATTTCAGTATTAATAAAATCAGATGTGTAACCAATTTCTTAAAAATTAATGTAAAAGCTGATGCAATTAACTTTTGATTGAAGGCATTTTTATATCCACCAATTTTTGACACTAGTATGTCTATTTGATTGACCCACATAGCTTCTTGAGCACTGATGAATAAGGAATTTTAGACACCTTGATGTTCTAAAAAAGTACTAAGTCTTTAGGTTTACAAAAAAAAAAACAGGATCAATTTTTTTTTGCTATTGGAAAAGATATTCTTAATATTGAAACAAGATAGTCTTCTACTGATCTTATCAGTGACTCCTTTAATATAAGTAGAGAATCCTATAACTAGTTGAGTTGTCAATTTTCTCTTATTATCAATGCCAATATTGAAAAACATAAAACATACTTATTCAATCCAGTATGTTTCTCTATGCACTTTAGCACAATAGTAGAGTAGCAGATACAGAGTAATACTAAAAAAAAAAAAAAGAAATCTCCATTAATTCTAACTGAATAGAACTGCTAAATGCTCAGACTACCACTAGGCTAATCAAATATAACATGATGCATCCAAGCAATTAAAAGCAATAAAAGATCTGGTTTAAAATGTGAATATGTGCACTCATGCATACATATATTTAATTAATATAGTTTTAATAAAATTTTATTTAAATCTTACCTTTCCTAAAGAAGAACTTAAATATTCATTTGGAAGTAAAATATTACTATTATGTTTGATAGGCTGAATGTGAAATTTGGCTTGACTAGCACAAGAAGCACCTTCTAAAGGTTCTGGTAAAATTTTTTCTGGTAAAATACGCACTTTAGCAACAATATTACTAGAGAACAACATATATACATATAAATAAAGTTAGTTTTAATGTGAGTATATTACAGATATGCATAAACACACACTATAAGAATCAATTTAACTAATGATAGCATATATACCCACACACACATATAGAAATTATCAACAAAAATTTTGACAGAAAAAATGTATACTTTTTTTTTCTTATTAATTTAGTACTTATATAAGACTAAAACCTTAGTACATGCGCATTGAGTGCTTAATTTTAGCAAGAGAGACCTCTACAAATCATAACGCAAGATTCGACTTTATAAAGATAAGAGGGACCCTCTTATCTCTCAACCTATTTTCTTAATTATTAATTTAGTTAGTTTACCATAATATAATTCAGATTTCACATGGTAAGAATGTGCAAAAATTTTTTGACAGAAAAAATTTACACATTTTCTTTTTCTTATTAATTTAGTTAGTTTACCATAATATAATTCAGATTTCACTTGGATAAGAATGTGCAAAATTTCTATACTGATGGTGCAAACATTTAAAATTGTTCGTAAATAAGATTTTAATTAAATCATGTACATTACATCTATAAGTATTGTTATTTTTTTCTTCAAAGTGATTACTCCAGAAAAAACGTATTATAAAAAGAACTTTTAAAATAAATTATGTAAATTAGTGTAGCTAATAAAAAGAGTCCTACATTCTCAGTGCCCAGCATTCGAAAGCAGTCTGTCACAGTGAAGAGGAAAAAATGATTGCCGAAAGTAAACCAATGCATTCTCAAAGGGGAGATAAGATAATGCTCAACGATGTTAGTTTTAGTTAATTACTTACTATTAAAGTTCAAATGGAAAGAAGTTCACATAGACATTAATTAGTTGAATAAGTAAACTGTTTGGTGATAAATGAACTTTATAATTATTCGTTGTGTGTGTAAGATATTTTCACACAGTAAATATATTCCATAGCAATTCCTAAAAGTAAACAGGATAAATTATTATCAGTAATATAATTGTATTGTACTTGTTATATTGTTAAATTAATGCCTCAGCAAATAGAAATAGTCAAGTTGTGTCTGTATTATTCATTTTCGCCTACACGGGTGAGATTATCTCCCCATGAATATGGCAGATGGCACAGACAAGTTTTTAAGATGAACTTGCATAGAATATTATGTTAAAGAAGTAGAAATGTACATTTGTATGGATAAAAGGGATGAGGAAAAATAGCAGTTCCCATTCATAACTTACGTAAATTTGAAGTCAATAATCCCTCAACGTGGAATTTATATGTGGCACTTAAATTGTTATATGAACCTCGGTAAAATTGTAGCTTAAAGTTTCAACACTGTTGATTTTTGCTGGTAGAAATGTTCTAGGGGCAAAATTAAAACTATTATCCTATTTTAATAAGATGGCACAGAAGACAGATTTTCTGGATAGTTGGAGTAATGCAAGAGTAAGGCTACTATTTAAAGGGAAGGGTAAGGATCATAGAAAGTTAAACAATTATAGACCGATAGCGGTAATGTCAGTGCTATATAAAGTTTTCTCATATATGGTGGCTGGAAGGATTGCAAAATGGATGGTAGAAAATAATACAGTGGGAGAAATGCAAGAAGGTTTTCGATCAGATGGGCATATAGGAAATAGTTTATTTGTAATTACACACTTATGGATATGAGTAGGAATAAAGGTAGACAATTATATATGGTTTTTATAGATATAGAGAAGGTGGATGATAGAGTAAATAGAAATAGATTATGGGTAAGTTTAGTAAATTTGGGAATGGATGGAGCTTTAATGGATATTGTTAAGAAATTATATGGGACTAAGGCAAGGATGCCCTATATCACCTATTTTGTTTTTGTTGTATTTGAGAGAAATGGAGAGAGCAATAGAAAGATTAGGAAGAGGGGTAGAGATACCATTAATAGGTGGCAAGGGAATATATACATTGTCAGATCTTTTATTTGCGGATGATTTTTTGTGTGCAGAAGAGGAAGATATGAAAGTTATGCTGAGGACATGCACAAAGGTGGGTAAAAAGATGGCGATTAAATTTAGTGAAAAAAAATCAAAAGTAATGATGATTAATACTAGAGAGAGGGAAAACAAAGAATTTTTATTGGAGGGATATAAAGTTAAGTGTGGTGAATATATATAACTATTTGGGAATTGTCCTAAGTAATAAGAGAAATTGCTTGGATGATTGGGAGAAAAAATTGATAAATGAAGCAAAGAAAAGAAAGAGATTGATAAAGAAATTAAAAGTATTCTCATACAATAAATATGATGTAGCTAGAATTATATGGAAAGGAGTGTGCTAACAATGCGTTATGTGTTAGTAAGGAGGTATTAGATTACTTTGAAAAAATACAAAGAGAAGTAGGGAGACATGCATTAGATGCAGAAGTGTGGATGGCAAAGAACACGATTCAAGGAGAAACGGGATGGTCAAGTTTTTATAAGAAAGATGCAAAAAGCAAAATAAAAATGTTCAGTAGATTGCAGTTTATGGATAATAAAAAATAACCAAAATAGTATTTAATTGGGTTATGAATAAAGGACAGGCAACAAGATGGGTGAGAAAGGTAATGCGATATGCAGATTTGGATAAAGACTTTATAAACATCACATGATCACCATTTCTTATGCTTGCTTATAACTGTTATTAAAACAGGCAAAACTCTATATATGTATTGTCACTCAGTGACAGCCAGAGTAATCAATGGATGCCAGAAGGCTTCTGCATAAAATCCTCATCTAGTGCCTACTCATCCAATATCCCCATATTAGTTTCTGGCTTGTGATCTTTGTCAGTGAGGAACCTTGGATTTGAGAGCACTGCATCTAGATCTTAGGATGTAATGCAACTCTCCAGCAGCCACCTTTTATCTTTACTTAACTACAAAACTACGAGTGTTTAATTGAAAACATTATATTTTCAATCCAAGCTCATTAGCTTAGTCACATAGGTTTGAACTCAGTTCAGTACCTATACATTTTGGTATCTTTGGTTCTTTAATAACCATAGCCACCGTTACCCTATTAGACAGGATTGATTTTGAGCCAATAAACATCACATGATCACCATTTCTTATGTTTGGTTATAATTGAGTGGCAATACGTATAGAGTTTTGTTGGTCCATTATTCTGTTTATTTGATATTTTACAATGTTATGATAAGTCTAATTATAGTTCTCCAACGTATTCTATTCTTAGACATATATTCCAATAAAAATAATCAACATTGCACTTTTTAAGAATGTCAATGAGATAATCTTTATAAAGTAAAAAAGCTTGCCTATAGTCAAATTTACCATAAAACACTCTTTTAGGAAGTCATATTTTTTATTGATTTCACATGTTCAATATAATAAAGATGTGATTTTAAAATAGTGAACTCTATAGTATCACATCCAACAAGTTGAAAAACATTTTGATTCATTTAGTGAGCTTGTTATTGTATTTTTAATTTAAAAAGTCATCAAATGAAATTTTTTTATATGTTTATGTTTAGCTAATAGAGTCGTCAAGTCTCACAATACAATAAACTAAGTAAAATAACCTATCACCTTGTATTGCATGGTATAAATTAAAGAAGGAGATTTCTGAGTTATGTAGAAAAAAATCTAAAGAAAAATTGTTGATGAATGAAATAAAAACAAATAGTATTAGAAATACATAAAGCTCTATAAGCACTAACAAAACTCGTACCTAATCACGAGTTAATACACAATCTACAGGAGGAATAAAACAATTTATACCAACAAATGCAAAAAGAAAATCAAGCAAAAATTAGAAAGCTAATACCCAATTTAGGAAAATTATCAAAGCCAATGATTACCTATGCAAAAGTTTATATGCCACATACCAAGGGTATTTCTGCTGTAAAGGAAGATGGAAACAAAGTTGTATCAGCAATACAGGTAGATGAATATGTTGGGGCTGCTAAAAATAAAATTTGGTGAAGTTAAAAATGATATAAATACATACAAGAGCAGTGTAATGGAAGAGCAAAGGAATATATAACTAAAGATGAAATATAACAGAATATTAAAAAATCGGTAATAGTATGAAAACTGAACCCTACCGTCTGAGGCCACCTAGAGGGCGATGTATTCTATGATTATGTAACGAAATACTATGCCCATTGCATTGCGACAGTATTCGTCAAGTGAGCGCTCTTGAACTCTTGCTATGGTCTGATTTGATGGTGGCGTGTTTGAAAAAGACGAAACTTTGCAAAAATTCATTGTCGGAAATTTTTTAGAAAGCGTAGTGGAATTACTATTCCGTATTTCATGTCATCACATATGCTTCCCTATGCTTTTCAACTGCACACAACTTGAAAAAGTTCTTTTCAGCAGTTCTTTTCCGATTTCGCGCGTAACTGTCAAATGTCGTCTGCAAGTTGTCCGAATTGGTCAAAGCTGAGTGAATTGCCGACCAGCCACACAAGTGGATGCACAATATTGTGTTTCCCCAGAAAGAGAAACTCCTGCAAGTGTATCTATGTAGGTCTGCATAAGGGAAGTTGTTGGTTTGAAGGCTCCAAAATCCCGTTACTTACAGCTTTGAGGCTTCCCTGTTATTTTATTTACATGTTACTTTTGGCTGCTATTTTTTATGCCCCCGTAAATAGTGGTGTTTTTTATTTTTTACTTGTTTTGTTTCACAACTTATCCAAAGTTTCATTTTTTTGATTCAATAAATTATTTTATGGGGAAACTTGTTATTGCTTTTGTTGTTCACATGATTATAAAGTAGGTAGGTAATATTTGATAAGTTTCATTAACAATTAAAGTAGGTAATATTTTATTATACCAAAAAAAAAAAAAAAAAAGAAGTGTTTAAGAGTTGATTCAAAAGGCCCCACCAAAATAATAATAATAATAAAGAACTGTGCAGTAACATAATAAAATGTTCAAAAAGAAGTCGATAATTAAAAATTAAAACAAACCTTCCCTGCCACTCCACCTCCCCCGGCTTGAAAAAAAAGTGTTCTTTAAAAACAAACTGTTTATGTCTTTTTTTAAAATTAAACGCCCAAAAAATTAAGGAAGAACTTTTTGCTGTCATATAAAGCTTTCTGTAGTATAAAGATTTGAAACAAAATAAAAAAAAAAGCCTTGTAATAAATTAACAAAAAAAAAAAAAAGACAATTCAAAATCAAAACAACGCCTCTCCCCTCCACCCTCTAAAAAACCAAGTGTTGGTTTATTCAAAAGTACCGAATTGTTGAAGTTTTTCAGAAAATCAAAACATCAACCTAAAAAAAAGATAAGTTAAAAGCAACCAACCACCCCCCCCCACCACCTAAAAACAATAAAGTGTTTGTTATCGTATTTTTGTGTAAACAAACCGATGGAACATTAATCGATAATTTCAAAGCAAACCAACACCCCTAACACCATCTAAAAACAAAATGTTTGTTTCTTAAAAAAAAATGAACCAAAAAAAAATAAAAAAACCGTGTGAAAAACCAAACAAACTTTGGTTTACAGTAAGTAATATTATGTAAAGAAACCTACGGACAGTTAGTCGTTAATTTACAAACAAACCAACACCCCTAGACCATCTAAAAACAAAGTATTTGTTTATTAAAAACAAAAAAAAACCAGAGGTGGAATAAAAAAAACCAAAACTTTGGTGGTTTACCGGTGCCGACGGAAAAAAATTAAAAACCGGTTGGAAAAAAAAAAAAAACTTTTACCGTAATATTATTTAATAAAAAAAAAACTTTGGTGGTTTATCGTCTCCGACGAAAAAAATAATAAAAACCGGTTTAAAAAAAAAAAAAATCTTTTACCATAATATTATGTAAACAAACAGACGGCCCATGAATCAGTATATTGATGAGAATTGGGCGAAAAAGAGCGCCATCAGACGGTAGGGTTCAGTATTCATACTATTACCCTATTCAAAGAAGCAAGTATCCGTGATAAATGATTGAATTCGATCATCTGTTTATAAACAAATGGATTATGCCTTAAAATGAGCAATGTGGAAATATTTTAATCAGATGTGTTACAAAAAAATCGATTGGTCATACATGAATAATAGAATTATGTTCAGCGTGAAGAAAGAGAAGTCTGTTCAGATATCGACCATGGAGGATCTGAGACATATTTCAATAGAGGATATTGACTCAAGAATACTAGGTAGAATATTGCTAAAAAAACTATATCAGTTGATAAATGTTAAAATTTCATCTGCACACCATGCTATAAAAGGTAGAAGGGCAGTGAATGCAGCAATGAAAATACAGGAAGCAATAAAGTATACTAAAGAAAATTGACACAATATTATAATATACAATTAGACTTTAAATCAGTTTTTGACTTAATAGATTGGTTATATCTGCTAGAAACATTAAATCAATTAATGCCTGAATACAAATTTTTAGTTTAGGCACTTGAAAACTATATAAAAAATAGAATATCAATAAAAATTTTTACGAGAAACTTGTATCTCTTTTATTCTGAATAGAGGAATTCCACAGAGCCCATAATTGGCTGCACTTTTCTTTGCTGTTTATATAGATACTTTAGTAAAAGAAATAAAAAGGCAAGTACCTGGTCTTTACCTATATCATTTGGGTGTAAAGATAGCAGTAACAACTTTTATAGATGATGTAATAATAATATTTTAGAATTATAATAATATTAAATAGTGCTAACACACTTATAACAAAAAGCTGTATAAATTAATAGCAATGATTATGAGAAATTCATTTTCTCGAAAGCGCTAAGCCATTTTAATTGCTATTAATTTATACAGCTTTACGTTATAAGTGTGTTAGCACTATTTAATATTATTATAATTTGGACAAGCGTAAAGCTTAAATCTATAATTTGTTACTTAATATTCCAGAATGTTTATAATATTCAGCCTGTCATAGATATATTGAAAAATTTCCAAAGGAAAACAGGATCCTATATCCAAGCAATAAAATTTACTGCATGGCATCTGGCTACAAGTAAAAAAATACCGTGCAATTATCAAGCAATGCCATCACTTTTTTTGGGAATCTCCTTATATATGCCGAAAACTTGTACTATTTAAATAAAATAATAATTGAAAAAATTAAAGCAAACATTAAGACCTTTTCATTGATAAGACTTTATTAAGTTATAAGGGCAAAAATATTTAATGCTATAATAACAGGCATTTTAGGATATTATGCTCTCTGGTTGAATTTATACAATATAACAATAAATAAAATAAATTAGATAGCAAAGAAATATATATGAGGAAAAGCATCATGCCTGCTGACAATTTCAGTACTACAATTACCAATTAATCAGGGAGGCCTTAACCTTATTGAACCATGATTTTATGTATCTCTTACATTACAGCAAGAACATACATTAATGTGATACAAAGCCAATGTTTTAATTCACCAATATTGGATGCAAATATAATTTAAAAAATAGAAAAAGAAGATCCTTTTTGGAAGATTTATTCATAGTGTACAAGGATTTGTAAGATGAGTTAAATCTAACCAACTTGATCAGCATCAAATATAAGGATTTGAAAAGACAAATAAATAGGGAAGCATACTCATGGGTGGAAGTGTCAAAAATGAAAGAATTGAAGGACTTCCAGATAATATATACTTCTCAATCTTATATAAAATTTATTTTCAAATTACTGAATGGCATATTATCAACAACAACATACTTAAATAGAAGACTAAATATGAATTAGGAGACTTTATGTATATTTTGTAGGACAAAAGAAAAAACTTTTTTATAGGGGATTTGAACTCAGACTTTCAAGCACCCTTCAACTATCCACACTATCATTTAAACAGATAGGAAAAAAAGTATTCCATACTCCTATTATAAATTTGAAAAGTTTAGTCCTACTGCAAAACATATACTAATCACCATAATTGTGAACTAAACATAAAAACAGTTTCTCAGCATATGTTACAGTTTGCATGTTCATATTAATTTATATGCAAATATCTTGCAAAAAAGTAATACTAAGCATTCTCTGAGTAATAATAAAATTTATATTTATATATATTCAATAACAAAACTATATATTTATATATGTTTATTTAAATCAAAGTTTTTCATTATATTACGTACTAATGTGTTAAATTATATATTAGATATAATTTAAATTTAATATTATCTTAATATTAATCTTCACATTTACTTTTCTGTAATAACAAAGCTTTTGTCTTTTTATTTAAGTCAATATTTTTATGTCATGATGCATCAATCATATCTTGAGAGATCCTATTATCTAAGTTAAACATAGATAGTCCTTCTCTCTCTAAATCCCAATATACAATCACCAAATCATTCTATCTGGACTGATACTTTTTTTCCTTCTTTTATTTCATTTTAATAAAAACAGTTTCATTACTCCCATTTTTTTATTCTTATATTTCTTGTTGTTTTCACAATGAACCAACTGACCAAAAAATAAATAAAAAATCTCTATCTTCTTTTGCTTCCCTCACCTTTATTTTCTTCAATTCTTCATACATTTTTTTTTTTTGAACTTTTTTCAACATTTTATATTTGAAAAATAAATGTTCAACTCTTTCTCTTATTTCCACATAAACTCTACAATTACAATACAAATTCTATTCCATTTTTGTTTTTGCTTTCTCTGATATCTAAAACCCATGATCTTGCATCAAATAACAATAAGTTCCCTTAGTGTGATTATCATGCAACCTTTAATATTTTATATATTTTGTATTTTTATATAATTCAATTATTTTTTAATATTTTGTAGTTTTCGTTTTCCATTTGATCTCTCATAATTATATATCTCTAATATATTCACATATTATGTAAAACAAAAAAAAAATTTCTCTTGCAAAATCTTATAATTTTTTTTTCAGATAGCCAGTCCATAGATAATATAACTGATTATCTACTTAGTGTCAGACAAAAAAAAACAAAAACATCAAACCCTCATTTCCTAGTATATGATGACTCATTTGGTTAAGATACTAAAGTGAACTTTTCCATATTATGGACTATATATCTGATAGGAAATTTTAAGCACCACTTATTATTTTGGAACTATTATTTTTAGTACACTGTATTTATTAACTATAAATATCAAAATATCTTACACAAACATGGAAACATTATTAATTACTTGAACATCTTTCATTATTATATATCCATATTATTATAATTATTGTGAATTCTTATTTATTTTTTATTTAATATTATTTAACAATATATACTAATTTTAATTCTATAATAAATCTATTTAACTTTATTATTCTTAGTTTTAATTTTTTTAATTATGCTTTTTTTACTTTTTGTTTTCACTTTATACTATCTATTTTTGTAATATGTTATTTGATTTTACGTGTTTATAAACAATTGGTTTTTTTTTTTACTACATGTTGCTTTAACATAATCTTTATAATTTATTTTATTTGTTCTATGTATATTTACTCATTAATACATATCTTAAAACATTCATTTTCATTTAATACATTCCATCAATTTTGCTGTCTTTATTGCTTTATCAACAAATAATTTTTTTTTTTTTTTATTATTGTAATATTTAATTTAAATTTGATATTATCAATAACGATTTATTTTTTATATATTGTTATGCTGTATTGATCAATTTTAAAACTTATTTATTTTTACTTTTGTTATTCTAAATTGAAATTTTTTTTTTTGTTACTATATACTTTTTTTTCATAGTAGTACCTATTTAAATATAATTTCTCTTTTTAATTTTTAATAAAGTCTTTTATATTGTTTTTTTTTTTGTATCTATATATGTCCTTATTACTGAATTTAAGCTAATGACAGAGTTCATAGTTTATGGATAATAGAATGATCTTAGATATAACGGATAACTAAAATATCTCTTGTTTATAAAATAAAAATATTAGCTAAACATTATTCTTATACAGACAGTTTTTTCTGACTCTTATTGTACACTTTCTCCTATTCTCCTCTTTACTTTTTTTTTTACATTACTTTCTTCAGATACATACTATTATTCAAGTTTTTGCATTAACCATAACATCAAAATTATGTTGGTGCAACATTTCCATGATTTAATTATATGCACAGCAACTCTGATTTCACTTTTTCTTTTTATAAGCAAATGTAAAAACTCTTGCTGTTAATAAAGTAGTGAAGGGATAAAAGTTTAATCGATTGAGATTGCTTAGAGGTGATTTTTGCATATGGTAGTATAATCAGTAATGAATAAGCTGAATCTGGATTTGGGACACAACAAGTTGTTTTATGATTAGTTAAACTTATTTAGACATATTTCTTCTCGCTTCTCCACATGTATTAAAAAAACCTAAAAAATAATGTCTTGCAAAATCTTGCTAATTCATCACACTTGGAATATTTCTCATTTAAATACTAGAAATTGTTTCTATATTAATAATACTAATTACTAGTTAAAATAATAGAGTTGAAAATGAAGGGGAATAGTGACAATAATAAAGGTATTCCATTTTTTCTCCTATATATAGGTATATGGACTGTATAAACTTTGCTTATAGGATTGCTGAAACCATATGGCAATGCTTGAAGATAAATAACTGTTAAGGTTTATGATTGGTAGAACTGATCTTAGATAAATATTGGTTTGAAAAGGACAAAAGTTGTTTTAGAAGAATAGCTTCAAAAAGAAAAAAAACACAATACAAAGTGATAGATGTACTGTGGTATCTATCTTTTAACTGAAAATTATGTTGGTTTAATAAGATGAACCTTCAATTATTTAACAAAAAACATGAAATAGATTCAATAATATTACAGGAATGTTGATATATTATCAGAATCTTTCTAGTTGAATCTATTAGACATAACACAATAAACAAATAACATCTTATTTAGAAGTTCTCAAAAGATTAATATGAAAAACAATGGTAAAATATGAGAGATCTAAACAATGACAAACATAATGCAAAGAAGAAAAGAATTACATTAGACAAATACTTAAGAAGATAAAAAATTGTTTCCAGCAGCAATTTTAAAAATCAGAGATAGATGGAAAAAATTAATAAATAATATTAAAAAAGGTAGGGATTAAACTAATTAAGTAGCATTAGCTAACTTGCTTCAGCATATCAGATAATGGTGATTCTATTTTTAGTATGACAACAATTTAATTATAGATATTAAATGGCATGAGAGCATATTACTTGGTGTGGATTGTCGTTGCATTACTATCTACTATCCAGTGATTAAATCAATGGTTCTGTTCTCATTATCAATTAAGATGCAAATTATCTTAATCTGAGAAGATAGGCAAAAAAAATGAATAAAGAATGTGAACAGTAAATATATAAATATTTTTAAAGTCATGATGATATTAAATTTTTAAAATAATTAATAAAATATACCCTCCCCTCCCCCCACTAATTATTGAGTTATATGTGATGTAGAGTATAATACCATGCTCACAAAAAGTAAAATATTACAATCTGAAAATATACTTTAAAAGATTTTCTCTTTTTAAAGAATGATAGTTTTTTTTATTTATTAAATGTAATAACAAGAGAAAGGAACTTGTTTATCTTAGATAATTATATGATTAATGTTACTTTTTTTTTTTTTCTTTTTAAAATTTCTATATTTTTAAATTAATTCTGGTAGTATTTATAGTGTGATTAAGAAAAATACTTAAGAAATGTGAATTAGTAATACATAGCAACAATCTTTTAAACAATTTATATTTTCTATTATAGCGTATATTTTGCAAGTAAAAAAATATCCAAAAAATGTCTATTTCTATATGCAACATATAAATATATGTATTTGCTTTTTGGATAGTCGTCAAATAGCCACCATATCCCACTCGATGATGCCATTTTCATGCTAAAACACATAAAAATGCCGTTTCTGCGGCCAACATGTTTGAACCCGCATTTTCTATAATACAACTTTTTTGTTGTGCTACAGATTGCAGGCCGCTATGTCGCGTCCCAGTACAGCATGTATGTCGCATCGCAGCAAATAAATTTGACGAATTCGCACACTTCATACAATTATTACGGCTTGGTGTGAGAGTGTGTGTATTTGAATTTGATGGAAATGTGTTTTTTATTGAATTTTTTTTTAATTTTAAAATATTGAAATGTTCAGATTTTGTAAAGTAATAGTTAACAGACTTTTTACACTGTAATGTATTGAAGTTTTAAGTGGTAAATGTTGACGAGATATATGTGTAAAGTGAGTTGGAATTAGGTAACGCGTCAAGTAACGTAATGTTCGTAACATTCCACGAGTCAAATAAGATTCTACCGTGTGTATATTTTTGAAATAAAAAAGAGCGTTAACACAAAAATATCCAGTAAGAAAAGTACAATTGTACACTGTTTTTTTAAATGTCATAAAAAGCATATATTATAAACATGGTTAATAAGTAAAGAAGACATTTTATATATATATTTGTTGTTATTTAAAAAAGTTTTAGTTTCTTTCTTTTCTCTGGCTACTGTTATATTTTGTTCAATATAGTTTATGTTTATTGTTATCATTTATTTTATAGAAGTTAGTAAAAAAATTTTTTTACAAAAATACAATTTTGATATTTTTTATTTTAGCATTACAAATAACAGAACACTAACCCTAAACCTCACCCTAAACCCAACCCTAAAACTAATCCTAAACCTAACCCTAAAACTAACCCTAAACCTAACCGTAACAACTTTTACTTTTAGATATCATTCATTTGAAATAAAAAATAGCGGTAATATTTGTTTGTCTGTAAAAAAAAAAAAAATTAAAACAAAGACTAAAAAAGTAAAAAATAGCGATAACACAATAATATCTGTTTCTCTGTAGAAATAAAATATAAAAGTAAGACTAAAAAATTTTACTTTTTATTCCGATTATGAGTTTTTAAACAACAACAAAAAAAAAACCGTAACCCCAGTAAAAAAATCTCCGATAGAAAATTGACTTTTCTAATAAAGCAAACTAAAAAACACGAATCAAATTGTAATTTGTTTATTTTATTTTACATTTATTATTATCATTTAATTTGTATTCGTTAATAAAAAATAATATTGAAAATTAAATAATATTTAAAAAAGACGATTTTCTTTTGTTTTTATTTTCGCATTACAAAAAACACATCAAAATGATTATAATTAACGGCCCGGGAATGATCATATTTTATAGTTTAAGCATTAAAACTGCGCCATCGAATGGGATATGGTGGCTATTCAATGACAACCCAATATCATTACACACAATTTAAATGATTACAACCTGTGTTTATAAATATTCAGGCTCTTCTCTACTTAAAGAAAACCTGACATACATGAGAAAAAAATTGATATATAAATCAACCCAATCCTTATTTCTTGCTTGTTTCAATCTCTGTGAACATTTCTTATGGATTTGGTAAGGTGCTTATTTACATTCGTTTAAAAATATTTTCATATTCTGTTTATATTAGGTATCTGAATGAAAATTTTATTTATATAAACATTTGATTTAAGCAAGTATCCACAGAAAGCTTCACTTATGCTGGTAAAATGACTATATATATAGAGAAAAAGATTTAGAACATCATGATGAAGTTGTTCAAATATCACCATTTTTTAGTATGACATTCAGGATTTTATTAACAAATTGTGAATTACAATAACAAGATTTGTAATAATAAAAATCACAATAATAGTAATTTCTCTACATAGCATTAAAAAAAAATAAAAACTATTTTTATTTTGATTTGATTTCAAGTATTTATATTTAACAGATATATACATCTTACAAGCAATGTATATATTGAGTTTGAGCAGAAAAATCATTTTCTTTTAAACTTCCTTCCTTAGTTACAAGTATTTATACTTAACAGGCATATAAATCTTACAAATAATATATATTTAGATTTATGCAGAAATATGGTTCAATGAAAGATAAAAGTTATTTTCTTTTTAACTTCCTTCTTTAGATATAAAGATAATCATCTTTATTATCAAATAAGAGAACATATATCACAATCTCTTATGGTGGCACATAACTGTTATTAAACAGGCAAAACTCGCCATACTGGTTGGCACAGGGTGGCACTACTGTATGGAGAGTTTTGCCCATTTAATAAGAGAACATATAATTCAGCAAGTGACATGATTCAGCAGATAACTGATCTTTCATCTTAATAATAATTCCTAATGTATAATTTAAATTGATCATTTTCTCAATATTTTCTATCTTACTATCTTCAAACACATGGATAATACTGTAATGCTAATCATTGTGAACCTAACATGCCATCAATTATTTTTCTTCACTAACTGTGATAGTGTAACTGTACGTTTAATCAACATTTTCACTTTTTAATTTCACATATGATGTCCAATATATATATATATGTTTTAATTTTCTTTGTTTTCTAACTTTTTTATTCCTTGTCTTTCTATTTTTGTTTTTGTTCTTCTGGAATTAAAATGACTACACTTGTTTTTAAGTGACAGTTAATAATTATGATGATTTAAGTTTTAAAATAACAATTTACCCATCAATTTGTCTCCTTGATTCTACAATGGTAAACCGTTGCCGTCCCATAGCTTTCACATTAAGAATTGAAATACCATGGCGTTCAGGTGTGTCTTCTTTATAGGAATATATTTCAGCAGTGGTTCCAATGGATGCCAAATGAGTGCCAACTTCATTATCAATATATCTGCTGCAGTAAATAAAAATGTATTTTAATAATTATGTAAATATATTTCATTTTTCAAATATATATATTTTCCAAAATTTATTCTTTATTATATATATATATATAAGAATAAATATGAGCAAACTCAACTTTTTCAAGCATATTAAAAATAAAATCAACAATAAATCTAAAATTTAGTATATAATTTAAAACCAAAAATAACTATTATTTCATACATATTGTAGATTATACCATGAATGTAAAATCTATAATTAGTAACAAGGGTTAAATACAATTAATCCTTCCAAATTCATTGAAAAAAAAAAAAAAATAAATAAAAAAAAATCCGAAATTATTGAAGAACAAATATTTAATTTGCAGTGTTTATACATTACAGCACACATTCCTAAATGTAAAATATTAAATATCAAAAGCTAAACTAGTCAGTATTAAAAAAAAACCAAATACAACAATTCAAAATTATATCATTAGCCAAAATCAAATTAAAAATTCACTACTAATAGTTTCCTTGGTAATGCAGATTTCTCATATGCAAAATAATATGAAATATAATAAATATATATTATATTCCCTTTTCACATTTACAACTTATATTTCAATTACCTTTAATATTGAAATATGAATAGGAATTGTGGGAAGATAATGTAGTATATATTTTTCTTGATTTGTGCTATTTTGAAATTGAGAAGTCTGCCTTGGCAGAGAAAGTATTGGTAATGAATTATTAATTTCATTTTGATTGTGAATTTAATTTTGAATTTGTATACTTGGTTTAGATATCTAAATATGTGTATTACATATGTTTTCAACATGTAAACTCATTTAGAAAACAATTAAATTCAATATATTATTATATATATAAAAGAAATTATATTCCCAGCACTACATATCTAATAGTCATGATTTTTTTAATGGTTTATTAAAATTATCAGAATTATCAACATGTATGGATAATAAGTTTAAGCTATATATATATAAAAGCTAGTATTAAAAATGCATAAATGTATTATAATTCATTATTATCTGGAAATTTTAGTATCTACAATATGACTTAGAACTAAATGTCATGAATATAAAATAACTATTAAAATATCTATTAAATAAATAAATACTGATGCAGATTTAAGCTGGAATGTAATAATTATAGCTAAAGAAACATTCAGAGACCATGCAACTTCTTTTCTAATACATTGTATTATAATGCGTCTTGAAGAGTCTCATGGGATTGTATATTTGGTAACTATTTGTGAAATTCATGACCTAGAGATTGAATCCAAATGAAAAGCTGGGAATTTTTTAGATAGCCAAGCCACTGCTGACCCAATTAGTCAGAAAATTACTGATCTCCTGAGCAACTAATCACTCAATTACAAACCATAATACTGTCATCAGAAATTAAAAGATGGAATGATTTGAATTTAATTATATATATATGTAGCTGGAGAAATGAGGAAGATTATTTGAAAACATACCACAGATTATTAAGAAAAGAAATTCATTCAAACTTTAATAATTGATCTGCAATCTGCTGTTAGAATATGAATGAGATATATATGTCTGAAATAAAATTATACTACAAAATATAATCAACCCTTTACACATGTGCTGTACTATTATATTAAATCAACATTGTTTTTGTTGAATGTGAGGAAACTCTTGATCAAAGACACAAGGTAAAGAGTTTGAAAAGATAAAGAGTGGTCATCTTATCTTGTACCTATTTTCAATTATATAGGCCAATTTTAAGTACCTTGGAACAAAAGCATGAAGATTTTTTATTCTTCATTTTTATTTCCATTTTCTTTATTACACATATGAAATTTATTATTCATGAAATTTTAACATTTACTACATATTAATATTAAGAGATGTTAGAATTAATGTAATTGACAGTGCAGTTGAGTTGATTACCTTCTGATTAAATTACAGTTTGAAACTGTACTAGTAAATCTATTACTCAATTACATTAATTCTAACATCTTAATATTAACACACAGTAAGGTTAAAATTTCACAAATGTTAATATATGTAAAAAAAGAAAATGGAAATAAAAGTAAAGAATAAAAAATATTCCAGTTCCCCTTCTAAGATACTTAAAATTAAGCCTATATAATTGAATTTAGGTACAAAGATAAGATGGTCATTCCTATCTTTTCAAACTCTCTACTCTGTGCCGTTAATCAAGAGTTTTCTCCCATTCAACAACAACAGTGATTTAATAATATAACAATACAGTGCACGTGTAAAGAGTTGATTATCTTCTGTTTAAATTGCAATTTGAAACTATGCTAGTAAATCTATTAGCCAATTATACAAAATATTTTATAAATTTTTATTGAATTTCCAAACAAGTATATTATAAAAATTACGTAAGGTATAACAGATCAGCCAGATAATTTTTTTTCATTAATTCCTTTACTGATATGTTCCATTTCTATTTAATTAACATGCTTTCTTTTCCTATTGCTTTGTTACTATAAAACTTCAAATAATTATTCAGAGGTCTATTTGCATGTTTAAGTACTACATTAAACAAACATTAATACATGTTACTCTTATCATTTATTTTATTATTTAATTGTTAATTTTAAACATATATATATACATACACTATTTCTAAGTTATTCAACATAAATATAAAAGGAGACTATAATTAGAAAAATCTTTTGAAATTTAGATTAATTATGGTTAACTAATTTACATCATCCAAAACTTTAAATTATAACTAATAAGTTATCTTTAGAGAATGGTCTCATACAGATATTATGGGCTAATCTTTAGTCTTATCTTTAAAGAATGTCATATGCAGTTAATTAATGAAATGCAAGCAAAATGCAGTATAATGTTAAATGGTTTATTTATGTTCATACCAACCTTGTCATAGAGAGACAAACATTTAATAATGTGATAAGATTCTTTAAGTTAACTATTAATGAAGAATTAAAAGCATAATAGATTTGTAATATTTAAAAAGCCATGCTGTGACAAATAAGGATAATTTTAATAATATGGAAAAAAAAACTGCCACAATTTAAGTTAATAATTACAATTAAATTTTAAGATTTACTCAAAATTAAAGACAAAAGTTTTCATCAAATTCTGAGGAAATCCAGAATACTAATGATAAATTCAGAAATGATTAATAAAAAAAAATTTGGAAATGACATTGGAAAAACACCATTTCTTAAAGTATGGTATTTCAAAATTAAAAATACTTCTCAAAAAATTAATAAAATGTCAAAAAGCTTTAAAAAAAAAAAAAAAATCTGTAAAGGGACTAAAAGATAATTAAAAATTGAAGCAATAAGGATCAGAAAAGTATTAAAAAATGCTAAAACATAAATTGTTTAAAAAATATAGGAAAATTAAAAAGAGAAAAGATTAATAGAGAAATTACTCTTCTCACAATAAAGCAAATACTGATATAAAAATGTGAAGAATAAGATTTAATGATAATAGTCATAAGTCAATAGAGAATACTAATCATTAAGCATGAAAGAATGCAGATAAAATTAATGCAGATGATCAGGATAAATTTTTAAAAAAGTTACCATACAATGCTAAAGTCAGAGCAACAAAGTTTACAATTAACTGCTGAAGAAAATGTAGAATAACAATTGTAAATTCACTAGTGGATGAAATTCAAACATGATGCGAATAATAAAGAAATATTTAAAGAAAACATGAGTAGCAATTAACATCATTATTTGAAATTAAAAAAATTAAATATACATCTCAAAATCTTAATGATAAACATCAAAAGCATTGGGGGTGGAGATTAAGACAAGTATTCAAAGTTGATTTAAAAATTAAAATACCATAACAAAAAAAAGTTAAAATAGTAATTGTCAATCTTCAAAAAAAAAAAAAAATCAATGGTTAGGTGAAACAAGAAAAAATAATTATCAACTAAATGAAATAAAGCTTTGAGTTAAATCAGAGAGATGTTAGTAGAAACAGATCTGTCATACAACACATTGTAGCAAAAATATGTCTAGAGAGGTAAATCCTCATTTTAAACAGTAAAAGTTAAAAGAATCATAAACAAAGTAAGCAAACAATAAAAAAAAGAACTAAAAAAATGGAAATAAGAATATGCAAGAGAAAGATAATAAGAGAAATAGTAATAATAATGATATTAAAGATGAATATAAAAATAAAAAATTTATAAGTAAAAAAAAAAAAAAGATCATCATCTTAATCCAGAAAAAAAAGTATGGAAATGCTATACATGATATAGACAATAGTGAAATGAATAATTGGACATCAAGAATTTGCACAATGTAAGTATATAAAAGTTTCCTTAAAATAAAAATAAGTGAATATGTATTTTTTAAAAAAATATGAGCTGTTAAAAAATTACAAGAATAAATTTTTATAGTGAAAATAACCACAATAAAGATTAAAAAAAGCTTGAAAATAATTTTTTCTACCTCTCTCACTATCTAAGAAATGAGCAAGCCATTGTTATCTAAAAGTACAATAATTCCTCTGTCTTCATGACATGTAGTATGACTTAAATCCAAAAATTCACATTTGGTTGCAATACATATATTTTCAACAGTTATGTACATAATCTATTAATGAATAAATTAATACTACTTTCTTTAAAAACTCCAATAAATACTTAATTAATAAGACTAAGTGCAATGAACTGCCTGTTTTAATATATTTATCTTAGTCCAATAGATTTATTTACTTCACATAATTAAACTAATTGCCAAAAATAATAAAATCAATTAAGTCAAAAAACAAATAGCAGTTTTTTTAATTATTTTAAATAAGATTACAAATAAATCTTACATGCATATTAAAAAAGAAAATAAAAACAACTAGAGTTAATCAGTAAAAGCACAATATATGAATGGCTTTATTGCTTAAGAGTTCATAAGAAGTTAAAGTGCCAAAAGTGATAACACCAGAATCGATTCTAGGATCCTATATTCCAGTCTGATACACTACCATTGTGTCAAACTTCTAAGAGCAGTAAAAACAAATTCATGAACCCATAGATAAATAAGCACATACAATATTTTAAAGGTTTATATTGTTAATAATAAAATAAATTTATGTAGTATATAGAAATTATATATATATAATTCATCATCATCATCATTAACCATTATCAATCCACTGCAGGATGAAGGTCTCTCCAAGTTTAATCCATCTTCTCCGATCTTTAGCTTCTCTTCTCCACATCACCCCTGCACACTTTCTTATTTCATCCATCCATTTCACATGTGGTCTCTTTCTGGGTCTTTTACAATCTCTTGGAATCCAGTTTAAAATTTCAATTGTCTATCTATTATCATCTCTTCTAACAATATGTCCAGCCCAACTCCACTTCAATCTTTTAATTTTTTCAATGAGGTCATTAACACCTGTTTGTTCTCTTACCCATACATTGCGTTTTCGATCTCTTCTTGTTACTCCCAACATACATCTCTCCATACGTCTTTGAGTGGTCTGAAGTCTCTGTATTGCTCTTCTATTAAGTGTCCAAGTCCCAGATCCATAAGTAAGAACTGGTAAAACACATTTGTTAAAAACCTTCCTTTTCAAACACAGGCATATTTCCTTTTAGTATCAAGTTATTTCTACTAAAAGCACTCCAACCAAGTTTAATTCTATGATTAATTTCCTCCATTATGTTTCCATCTGTATTAATAATCTGACCAAGGTATTTGTAACTGTTAATTTCTTCTAATTCATCATAATCAATCTTTATTTTCATATTTTGAGCAAATCGATTAAACATTACTTTAGTCTTTTTAACATTTATCTTTAGTCCTACATTCCTACTTTCATCTGATAACTCCTGCAACATTTCCTGCAGCTCTGAAGCATTATTTGCAAAAACAACTACATCATCAGCGAAATCTAAATGACAAATAATCTCCATTTACTTTCACTCCTTTAGTTTCCCATTTTAATCCACAAAATACTTCTTGCAGCACTGCTGTAAAAAGTTTTGGAGATATGGAGTCACTTTGTCTTACACCTTTCTCAATGTTAACTTTTCCAGTATCATTATGTAATCTAATTGTTGCTGTTGCATTTTTATAAATATTCTTTAAAATATGACAATATCCTGGATCTATACCTTGATGATCCAATGCTTTAATCACTGAAGAAATGTTTATAGAATCAAATGCCTTTTCATAATCTGCAAATCCAAAACATAATGACAACTCATATTCATTGGTCCTTTCTATAATTTCTCTCAATACCTGGATATGATCTATTGTACTGAAACCACTTTTAAATCCAGCTTGTTAATGTTTATTTAAATTTTCAGCAGTACTCAAATGGTTACATTGAATATTTTTTTGAATTGTAGAAAACTGAAATCAAATTAATAAGGTAATTATAGATATGGGAGATGAGAATTTTCTAAAAGATATGGCATTTTAGAAATGAAATATTAGCATAATAAGCCTAGTTGTAAAAAATGACTTATTAATGACAAAAATGAAAAACATCAGCACCAAACAAAAAAAAAAAAAGATGAAAAAAGTAATTCCATAATATCTTGTTTAATGATATATAAATAAAAATAGAAGTTTAAGGCTGATGAATAAACAATATTAAACTCAAATTCCAGGCTACAAACCCCAGCAGGAAGGCATAGTGGTATATCCATTTCTATTATATAATTATATAAATAATCACTCACTACTGATTCTCAAAATGATTAATAATAATAACAATAGACTGCATATACTCTGTAAATAAATTTAATTTATTAGCCATTCAGGTTTTATTAATTTTACTAAAATGATATTATGATTTAAAAATATATTATGTGTAAACGTATTATAATAAAAATCTGTATTTAAATATAGATATACAAATTTGCCACAAAACATATTTATATAATTATTGTCAGAAACATCATGCTGAAAATTTGATAATATTATCATGTTATTTTAGACTTAGATAATTTACTGAAATTTTTGTTAATCTTAGTCTTATTTTGAATTAAAATGGAAATGAAATTCATATTTAAATTAAATATTTTTGAAAAGTATATATATATATAATACTAGCTAGATGTCACCATAGAATATATTTTATTGATCTCAGAAATAAGCTAACAATTAAATAATTCTAATTTTTTAGCAAAAAGATAATGAAACCATACTGAATATCAAGATTTTTCCAATTTACCTTTTGTCAACTAATAGGCAACTTTCACTTTATCCGTGAAGCCATAATGGACACTAGATCCAGTGCAATCAGATTCCTATAATAATTTTTTTGTTGACGTACTTTTTCTGAAAGGAATTGTATTTATATGTTAGACTATTACATTGATTACCATTATTTCTATTTATTAGACACAGGCCAAACTAATGGCTTGAAGGATGCCAAAATTTGTTTGCATATCTACATGTTTCTGGCACTAGTTCAATAGTTCCTTATAACTCAAAAAATATTATCATCATTTTCAATCATTAATGATTTAATACAGGAAGGATGAACCACAAGTTTAATTCAGTTTCTCTGATCCACAGCTTTTCTCCATAGTCACGCTAACAAACTTTATTTCATCCTTCTACTTTGTATATGATCTTTTCCTAGATATTTTAAATTTCTTGGAATCCAGTTTAAGACTTCTCTTCTAGGAATAAGTCTAGACTAGATCCATTCAATCTCTTAATTCTTTCAATAATATCAATATTCCTGTTTTTTTCTCACTCAACTATTTTTTTTTTTTCAATCCTTTTATTACTATTAATATTGATCTCTCTATACTTTGTTGAGGGATCTTAAGTTTCTGTTTGCTCTCCTCTTGAATGTCCAAGTTTCAAACCTGTAAGTAAGAATTGATAAAATACATATATCAAAAACTTTTATTTTTAAACACAAAATTATATTTTCTTTTAATATTAAGTTATTTCTACTAAAAGCATTCCAGTCAAAATTAATTCTATGATTAATTTTATTCATTATGCTTCCAGCTGAATTAATAATCTGATAAAGTTATTTTTAGTTGTTCATCTGTTTTCTGGAAGGTCTGAAACATTATTTGCAAAAAAACTCACATTATCTGCAAAATGTAAATAATTTCCATTTTCTTAGCTTCCAATTTTAATCCACTAAAAACTTATTGTAAAATTGCTGTAAAAAGTTTTGGGAATAAGGAATTACCCTATTGCACATCTACATTAATGTTAACATTCTTACTGTCATCATGTATTCTAATCACCTGGCTGTTGCATTAATCCTAATATCCTAGATCTTTATCATGATGATTCAAAACATTAATCACTATGTAAATGTTTATAGAATCAAATGCCTTTTCATAATCTATAAACCTAAAATATTATGGCAATTCATATTCATTGGTCCTTTCTAAAACTTCTCCGCATACTTTGATGTGATTCACTGTGCTAAATCCCTTTCTAAATTCAAACTCAAAATTATAAATCAATTCTGGAAAATAATAATTCAAACTTCATTAAAGATAATTTATTTATATATATAATAATTTTGACAATTCAGAAAAACAGAAAAATAAAAACCTTGAATGAACCAATCCAAATGTGCGATCAGTCTGCATAATGTGTCTCATCATTGAAATAACATTAGGCTGCAAAAGATGAAGAGGCAGTGTTTGACCTGGGATTAAAACTACCCCAGGCAAACTCAGCAAAGGAAGACTTATACAACTATCATCTTCTAATACTGTCCTTCCACTGACTTCTTCCAAATCAATCCCAAGATACTAAAAAATTAATAAAAAGTGCAAATAATTGTTTTTAATAATAACAATCCAAAACATGTAATTATATAATTTATTATATAAATATAACATATGAATCTATATATAATATTCTTAAGTCACAATAAATATATTAGAAAATCCTTTAATGTTTAAAATTTATATTCAGTATATATATTCTAAAATCAAATAAATTAAAAAAGGATCAAGATATAAAAACTAACAATGAGATGAATATTCTAACTGACAATTTTTTAAACAAGAGGCAATTGCCTGATGCACAAAAATGGCTTACAATTTATGAGGTATTTATTGAAGAAACTATGAATGCTAAAATTACTATATTATCCAAATTAAAATTCAATTCCTAGAAAATATAATTCAATATATGAATTTATATTTTATACCGATGGAAAGAATGAAAATTAAAATTATTTCAATTTATTAGAACTATGAAGAATTACATTATAGTGCAACAGTCACAACCTGAGATTCAATTCTGCAATGAACAAAACATGAACATTTTTTTCAGGTTCTAATCAGGTTTAGGTTTTTCTTTCAGAAAACTAGCCAGATAATCATTCTAATGAATATCTATATATTTTTAGCAGAAAAAGGAAAGCCTTACCTGAAATGTGCTATTTAAAAGATATTTATCCATTTTTTTTTTTTTTTTTTAAGTGTCATAGCATCGGCCGGGACGCGAACCCACAACCCGGGCAACTGCCTGCAAGTGCAAGGCAGTCACGCTGACCTCTCGACCACCAATGCAAGACATATTTATCCATTTTTGTATACTATTTAGGTGAATTTTCAAAAAATAAGAATGATTTGATTTGTAGACAACAATTAAAATTTTTTTTTTTTAAAAAAAGTTGCAATGTTAAACTATTTAACAAGTTAAAAAGACAGTTATACTATTGCGACCAATAAAGCAGAAATTGAAGGAGCTTTATCTATGAGATTTACTAACATAATTTAATAACTGATCCTAAATCAGATTCAGTGATGATTAATTTACTGGTTACAATTATTTTCAAAATAACACAAAAGCAGGTTTCTGTAATATATTTCTATAAAATGTTAAAAATAAAGTTTACAATATATATATATATTGTAATGCTCATCTTATATATGTTTAAATTTATTTTAATTGAATTGATTCAAACCACCTAACATTAAACATCGAAAATATACAGATCGTATTCTTTATTTATATCTTTTAATAGAATTCAAACTATTTTCTTTAAAATGCAATGATGATGACCACTACATAAAATCTATTTGCAATACCTAAATAAATCACATAGAATATAAGCTACTCCTGATGAAATGGGCATGGAATAAATATGAAGAACAGGCAATATTACACATAAAGAAGTTAACACACTAATCAAATAACAACAATAGTTTTGCCACACAAAATATATATTTATTCCTAAATATAATTACCTTACAAATTATATCATAAGAATTTATGATTACTTTTATTTTTATTTTTTATAATTGATTATTGCTTTAATAAGCCATTTCTCCCCATCTTTTAACTTTTAGTCCACATGCATGATGTACTAATTATCTGAAAAGTAACCAAAGTTTATTTTGATTAATTTTAAATACTAACTTTTTAATTACATCTTATATTACTAAAATGGCTATGTGACTGAGCACACCTTACCCTAGATTAAATCCTGGCCTTTAATCTTCCCTGGATATAATCTTACAAATAAATAGCTCTGACACAAATACATTTTTTAATATCATTAGCTTCATAACACAGTTATATACATGTATCTAGTTTGGGATTATTTGAATCAATACTCATTACCTACAAGGATAATTCTCAAGAGTGGCCACTTTAAGTTCAAATTCCAATTTAATAATAATTCAACTTAATAATAGGGATAGATTTTTTGAGTCCAATTTCTAATTTAATAATAACACTACTTAATTAACTGAGGTGGCCTTTTGAATCTATCCCCAAATTTATAGAACAAAACTGTGAATAAATCCACTATATAGATATATAATATGTTAACCATTCAACAATTATTTAACAACTGCATTCATATTATAAGTTATACATATATAAAATCTAATTCACATTAATCAAAAGGAAGGTTAGTAATTTAAATACAAATGAATTTGACTGATTTTCACAAAAATCTATATTTAAAACTAATAATTATATAATTCCTCATTATTTAACTTGGACATTATACTTTAATATTTTACAAGTATGGGCATTTCGTGTGTTTAAAGTGAATATTATATCCCACCTAATATATAACTTTACATATTTGATGACAATTTCACAATAAAGAAAAAAAATGTAAAAAAAAAATTTTTTTTAAACAAATTATATAAATAGAACAAAGAGAAGATGAAGCAAATTTTAAATAATTTTTTTTAAAATTTCAGCTGCTTTAGCAACAAATGCTAACTTTTTAAAAAAAAAACCCAATCGCTTCTTTCTTTAATAAATCAGTTAAGTAATATATTATTTAAGCATTCTATACATAATAAAATATAGTTTGTTAGAATTAAATATACACTATATGAGGTAAATGGTTAATACATTAGGATAATGTGAACATTTTTTTTTATGCAGCAAAAGTATTGAAATGTTCAGATTTTCTAAAGTAATAATTATCAGACTTTTTATAACGTACTGTATTGAAGTTTTAATTGGGAAAATGTTGACAAGATATATGTGTAAAGTGAGTTGGAATTAGGTAATGCGTCAAGTAACGTACTGTTCGTAACATTCCATGAGACAAACAAGATTCTACTGTGTGTATATTTCTGAAGCAAAAAAGAGAGGTAACACAAAAATATCCAGTAAGAAAAGTACAATTCTGCACGGTTTTTTGTAAATTTCATAAAAAGCATATATTATAAACATGGTTAATAAGTAAAGAAGACATTTATATGTGTTTATTGTTGTTTAAAAAAGTTTTACTTTATTTCTTTTCTATGACTACAGTTATGATTTTGATATTTTAGCATTACAAACAACAGAACACTAACCCTAAACTTAAAACTAATCCTAAACCTAACCCTAACAACTTTGACTTTTTGTTGTTATTCTATTTGAAGTAAAAAATAGCGGTAATATCTGTTTGTCTGTAAAAAAAAAAAAAAAAAAAAAGGTAAAACGAAGACTAAAAAAGTAAAAAATAGCAGTAACACAATAATATCTGTTTCTCTGTAGAAATAAAATGTAAAAGGAAGACTAAGAAATTTTACTTTTTATTCTGATTATGAGTTTTTAAACAACAACAAAAAAAGCCGTAATCCCAGTAAAAAAATATCCGATAGAAAATTGATTTTTCTAATAAAGCAAAATAAAAAACATGAATCAAATTGTAATTTGTTTATTTTATTTTACATTTATTATTATCATTTAATTTTTATATGTTAATAAAAAATAATAGTTAAAGAAGACGATTTTGATTTGTTTTTATTTTCGCATTACAAAAAACACATCAAAATGATTAAAATCAATGGCCCGGGAATGATCATATTATATAGTTTTAGTGTGAAAACGGCGCCATCGAACGGCGTCTTTATCTATAAGACAAGCACCCCTCTGTCTTTCACATCTAACATCTTTTCTATATCCATTACATAACTATTCAATATTCTCTCTAATTCTTCTCTAGAACTAAACTCTATTCCATCCTCATTCAGTAATACTATCTCTCTCTCCCCTAAATTTCTCCTTTTAATATAATTCCAAAATTTTTTACTCCCATTTCTTCCACTTTTATTAATATTGTCCAATAATTTACTATTCAGTTTCATTCTCTCTCTATAATTATCTATTTTAGCTAACTTCTTCTTTTCTAAGTACTTTTCCCATTTAGCATTAATATCTTTTTTCATTTTCTTTGTTCTTAATAGCACACTTATATTTTCTGCATGCTTTTTTCGTCTCTTTTACATTTTTACTAATTCATTTTTTTATTACTTTTATTCTTCTGAATATTCTCACCTAAAACCCTATTTGCCACTTTTTCTATTTCATCATACCAGTCCCACCTAAAACCCTATTTGCCACTTTTTCTATTTCATCACACCAGTCCTCATTCTCATTTCCAACCAACTCTTCCATGGTTTCTTCAATTTGCATTTTATACTTTTACAACTTATTCTTATCATTCACTCTCCATCCACATCTTTCACTATTGTTTCTACTTTTATTTCTATTCTCCATTACATTATTAACTATTTCAATTACAAAGAAATTATGATCACTATTATATACTCTATCTTCATTATCAAGCACCTTAATTTTCTGTACTTTATTCATTGCCTCTTTCTCTACTAATACATAATCTATTGTGTGGAATATATTATTTCTAGACCATGTGTATTGTCCCTCATAAATATTTGATAAGTTTCCAATGCTCAAATTCACTCTCTGACAAAATTTCTTCCAAAGCTGTTCATTCTTATTATCTACATCATCAATTTCTTCAATATGCCCATTCATATCTCTTATAACCATTATTTTCTTATCCTTTTCTTTAAAACTCTATATATCCTTAACTAGGCACTCCTATATGCTATTGTTCCACTCCATTATAGTTTGACTATCTCCAGTAGCTATATAAACTACAGTCACAATCCAATCTTGTCTTCCCAACATTATTTCAAACCACAAATGTTCTTGGCATTTAACAGTATTTAAATATTTTTTTGATAAAGACCTATACTAACCACTCTTTTTTTCTTTCTCTTTTCTATTTATATCCTGCCATACCAAATCTTCCAAAACAGGTTCTTCTTCTCTTAGATGTGTTTCCATTACTGCTAATACCACAAGCTCTTCATTTTCAATTGCTTTGTTTAATTCCTGCCACTGTTCTGGTCTCCTACCACCTTGCATATTCAAATACCCAATTTTAACAAATTTTTCTTTCCTAATTACTCTTTTATAAATTTTTTTGATTTTTTCTTCTCCATTATGTTTATAAATAACTTGCTTACTGTTAATTTTACAGACCCGCTCCCTCTCCACATGTACATTTATATCTAAATCAACTGCCCTTTGTTTATTCTTCATATCCCATCCGTTCTTCTTCTTTCTAATAATACTGCAATTTAAAATCCCCCCTCCCATTACAAGTTTCCCGAACTACATTCTTTATAAATCTAAAACTTCACTTCCTTGTTTCCCTAAGCGCAACCCATCTTTACTATATAACTCCCCAATAAAAAATCCCACACATCCACAAACATAACATCATTTCTCTCACACAATTCTTTCAATCTCTCATTTATAGAACATGCCCTATATAACATATACCTTTTATCAAATCTTGGTAATAATCCAACAATTCCTATTCTTCCTTTAACCATACTTAAATTCCTAATCAATTCTATGTACTCACCCATTACTCTCTCTGATGACTCTGATAAATTATTAGTCCCTACCACAACATTTACATCTCTATTCCCTTGCTTCTTTACTTTATCTGTAACATCCCTAATTCTAGCTCCTGGCAAACATACTCTTACATACCTGTTTCTATTTTCCCTTGCAATTATATCTCCACATTATCTTATTAATGAATCGCCTATCACTACTATCTCAGACTACTTTCTCTGCTTCATTCACAACCTTCTCTACCACCTTCTGGACTTCCTTATCTACTTTTCCCTTATCATTCCTACTCAATAATTCCTTTATCTGCTCACACTTCGTCTCTAACGATTTTAATTTTGCTTCTACATCCTTTACCTCTTCATCTATCTTACTTATTCTTTGGCCAACCATCTCCAATGCACTACTTATTTTTCCATCCATA
Organism: Epiperipatus broadwayi; assembly: GCA_028023455.1. Taxonomy (NCBI): domain Eukaryota; kingdom Metazoa; phylum Onychophora; class Udeonychophora; order Euonychophora; family Peripatidae; genus Epiperipatus; species Epiperipatus broadwayi. The sequence goes on along the minus strand of JAQFVV010006214.1, from coordinate 6,599,110 downwards.
TCTCTTGTCACTTCACTACAAAGACACTCTATCCTGCCTTCCTCAACTACATTTTGTTCCATTTCTCCTGACTTCCGCAATTACGTTTTGCTCCATTTCTCCTGATTTTCTCTTTATGCTATCTACACTTTGAAACCACTTTTTCACCTCTTCTATCACACTCACACACTGTCTACATAACCATAAACCTGTTACATCTTTCCTAGTCTTATTTAAGCATTTCACTGGAAAACTTCATCACATATAATACATGCTACCACAGTACGCCTAATTCCTTTCTGACGATAATATATGCATTGTAAAATACAAATGCAATCCATATTACTTATTTTCCAAGCCACCTATACTATATTTGACTTTATACTTCATCTCCTACTCTTCAAACTCCTTTGCACAGAAAGATAAAAACTTTACTTTCAAAAATGATCAAACAATAACCACATGTACCTTAAGCCTCTAAAATGTTATCTTATACCTCAAAATAACGAACTGTTCTTAAATTAAAATAAAAAAAAACTTTAGTAGCAAATTTAAACCAACTAATCTTACGTACTTAGTTATAGAAATCCTTACATTAACACATATTCAACACAAATATATTTTTTTTTATAACTTATATTTTTAAAATGACGATCGAAACACTTTGTTTTATACTGATTTTGATCTTTCCAAATTCAAAAACTATCTCTCTTGATCACAATTTACTCCTCACTTTCATACCACAATTAAACAGTCCTTAAATCGATGATTTCAGATGATTAATCATATAAAAAAACCAGAAAACCTAATGCTTAGTTTTAAGATTGAAGTCAGTGACCAAACTCTCCATTAAGTATGTGATGTGATGCACTGTGACTTCTCCTTATATGGAGTCAGGAATCTCTCAGCAACTATGCTCACAGAAATCTGTTAGCCACTTGCCCTTCCCTTTCCATTCTCCACCCTAAGTTTTCCTATAATCTGCTCCATCCCATTTCCACAACATAATCCTTGTCAATGTAGAAACAACGCTGCTAAATAGCGTCGATTATTATCACACAATATTTTTTTAGAATTAAATGCAGAAAGGGGGGGGGGTAATCTATTTAGGATATAGTAAATATTTTCACATGAAGGAATTGGTTGCGCAGGTTGATCTTTATGCTGCATTAGATTATTTAAGGCTCCCTAATTATAATTATCCAGATATTTTGTGATAAATAAGTAATCAGGTTAATAATGAATGCTGAGTTGGAGTGGATCTATAAAAGATCATTTTATTCTGTACAATCTTATTCCCGGCAGCACATACTGCTATGTGCCGGAGAATAAGCGAAGTAGTCAAAGATCGTCTGCATAATATTCGTACGCCAGACACGGGACACCAATAAAACCTATCTCTTCATTCGGTATCGTTCTACAATATCACAGACATACCAACCCTTCTTGTGTCAGTAGGAGTATGAGTGTCCTGTAAATTGTCTCATATTAACTTATATTCAATTTTCTTATACATTCATTATTACCCCGAGTTTGTTCATTGTTTTAATGCCTATCATAAAGAAATGATTCTACCAATGTCGAGAATATTCACCTGAGAAACTAATTTTCTCTTTTTGCCCATGGTTAGTTAGACCTTGTTATTAACTAAATCATGAATTTTAATACATAAATGATCAAATGGTAAATTATAATGCTGGGGATAGTGTGCATGATAATTAACTACCACTTAACAACTTACAGTTATAAGTATTGTAATGTTATTATAAATAACTTGACACTGTTCCAGCAAGGTCCACCTTCAATAAAAATAAAGATATTATTTTGATAAAATCCACATTCATAAAAAAAGGTAAAATAGCATGTTTTAATTTTGCCATTTTAAACCCTGTAAAAATGTCAAGTTGTTTTTTTTATAGTCTTTTGACAGTTTTCTGGGATGATTTAAATAAAATGGTGGGGGGGGGGGAAATTGTTATTTTTATGTACAATCAGTCGTACATTTTAAATATGCTGATTGAAAAGAAAATTCATTTTGTAATAAACGTGAACAGAAACTTTAATTTGAAAATTCCGTTGTCATTTAGTTTTTTGTAAATAATGTAATAAGCTAAGAAAATGATCGCTGTTTATATATATGTAGTCACATTATGACCCAATCTAATTTACAATTATATATCTAGATAATAAATTAATGTCTACAACTAATCCATGAGTTTGAGTAATTGTAACTTAATATTTTTAATAGTCTAATATATATATATATATAAAACTTCCAGTGTTCGAATCATTTAATTATTTTCATTTTCTTTGGTACTTATAAGTTAAGTTAAACAAAAAGGGGTTATTCAAGGTCTCAGTGAGTCATCATCATCATCCTGAATCTTATGGACTGGGACTTGACCTGGGCTGTTAAAACTAAGAATGCATGATGTGATCTTTGGGAAATATTGTTAATTATATCTTAGATGTGGAATAACAGGTAAATAGAGCAGAATTCATGATGTATCTGACCTGTGTATCTTGTACATGGTTGGGTTCAAGGTATTTTACCCTTGTGCTAGGTCTTGTTGAATAAACATATGTTTTTCGACTGATACACCATACATTCTTTTAATATTTGATAAGAGTACAATTTCAATACCGTTTTTATAATTTATTAGTTTCTCTTAAATTTAAACACTTTTAACAAACCTATTATATTATTTATTCTAAAATTTGAGCATTATCTATTATTATTATATTTAATACTTTATTTTAAACTATTTGCTTTATTTTACATAATTTTCTTTAAAAGTTTTGAATATTATATTTTTTAGCATTTATCAGAACACTGAAAACCAACTTACTGTCACGTGGAAGACCACATGGCTGATAGTAAAATAAATAAGATATTCATTTCAATATATATATTCTAACCTTATAAAAAGACTATAATCTAATCTCTATAAAATGTAGTAATATAATCACTAAATAAATAACATAAATTGAGACTCTTATAAACAACTATAGATCTGTAATAAAACGTGGGTTAGGCTCAGTGGTCGGTTAGTTATAAAGAATTCAGCTGCAGAGATATACAGTTAAGAAAAGGAAAGAAATTTAAATACTAAAATTATTTTTAAGTAAAATAAATAACTTGGGAAGAAAGAAAACTGCAATCATTCCCTAATTAATAATTTAGAATAAAATAAATCCCTTCCCCTATCAAAAACACATTCTCTGAGCTATAAACATTTGCACTTTTAAATAACAATGAAATCTTCTTATTGGCTCTCATATCTTCTTCAATGTCTTTAAAAAAATGCTTTGTAAATCATTTTCCAATATGATCTGAAACGAACTTTACTCTTGCAGAGTAAAATGAAAATAAAGTTCTTCTTATGCCTCAACAGTTATAATAACAATGACGATCAATAACTTTTAAATAAAAAATAAAATAATAATAATCTCAGGGTTCTTTCATATATATTTGGAACTACTCTATAGTATTGTGTTGCCACACATGGCTGACATTCTAATAGGCTATAGAGAACATTCACTTCACTTAAGCTAATGTCTCCTAACATCAAATAACAATTATAATTACATTATAAAAGAAAATTGATAAATATGACTACTAATAAACAAAATAATAGCATAAAATTTGGAATAATTTAGCCTTTTATCCAGGACATCAGCCAGAATAATAGAAAGACAAGTGCATCTTTTATATCCCTCCATCATCCATGACAACCCAATAAAATAATTACAACTAATTGTTTTATTAATTTTAACTAAGGAATAAAATTGGAATAATGTGCAGTCGGAATTAATAACATGAAGTAAAATTCATTTCAATGTCAAATAAATGTTTAATCTGAGATTTGCAAATTTTATTTTTATTGGAAAACTCCCCTAAAAACAACTAATTTGCTTATCTGGTATCTTATTGCTTATCTGGCATACTGAGATCTCTAGAATTTGAAATGGTTTAGGACTCAAGACAAACGTTTTGCGAACATTTTAACCGACAACAAAGATTGAATAAAATACTATAATTTATTAAAAACACAAAATAAAAAAAATAAAAAAATTTGTTAAATGCTACAAACCAATATAGCCACTGTTATCATAAATGCTTAGTTACATAATATCTACATAATGCCCTCTCAATTACAATTACAAATGAGCAAACAGTTTAAACTTTGTGGCTAATTGTTCTAAAGTGCAAAATATAAAATGCGCTAACATACACGAGCACACATAGCTGAAGACAAATCATCATCATCACCATTATCAATCCACTGCAGGATGAAGGTCTCTCCAAGCTTAATCCATCTTCTCTGATCTTTACCTTCTCTTCTCCACACCACCCCTGCACACTTTCTTATTTCATCCATCCATCTGACATGTGGTCTCTTTCTGGGTCTTTTACAATCTCTTGGAATCCAGTTTAAAATTTCAATTGTCCATCTATTATCATCTCTTCTAGCAATATGTCCAGCCCAACTCCACTTCAATCTTTTAATTTTTTCAATGAGGTCAGTAACACCTGTTTGTTCTCTTACCCATACATTATGTTTTCGATCTCTTCTTGTTACTCCCAACATATATCTCTCCATACTTCTTTGAGTGGTCTGAAGTCTCTGTATTGCTCTTCTATTGAGTGTCCAAGTCTCAGATCCATAAGTAAGAACTGGTAAAACACATTTGTTAAAAACCTTCCTTTTCAAACACATAGGCATATTTCCTTTTAGTATCAAGTTATTTCTACCAAAAGCACTCCAACCAAGTTTAATTCTATGATTAATTTCCTCCATTATGTTTCCATCTGTAGTAATAATCTGACCAAGGTATTTGTAACTGTTAACTTCTTCTAATTTATCATAATCAATCTTTATTTTTCATATTTTGAACAAATCGATTAAACATTACTTTAGTCTTTTTAACATTTACCTTTAGACCTACTTTCCTACTTTCATCTGATAACTCCTGCAACATTTCCTGCAGCTCTAAAGCATTATTTGCAAAAACAATTACATCATCTGTGAAATCTAAATGACTTAAATAATCTCCATTTACTTTCACTCCTTTAGTTTCCCATTTTAATCCACAAAATACTTCTTGCAGCACTGCTGTAAAAAGTTTTGGAGATATGGAATCTCCTTGTCTTACACCTTTCTCAACGTTAACTTTCCCAGTATCATTATGTAATCTAATTGTTGCTTTTTTATAAATATTCTTTAAAATATGACAATATCCTGGATCAGACCTTGATAATCCAATGCTTTAATCACTGAAGAAATGTTTATAGAATCAAATGCCTTTTCATAATCTACAAATCCAAAACATAATGACAACTCATATTCATTTGTCCTTTCTATAACTTCTCTCAGTACCTGAATATGATCTACTGTACTAAAACCACTTTTAAATCCAGCTTGTTCTCTTGGTTGGTGGAAATCCAATGTTCTCTGTAGACGAGTTGTAATTATCTTGGTAAAAATTTTATATAAAACTAATAAAAGGCTGATAGGTCTGTAATTTCTAATATCTTCTTTATCACCTTTTTTAAATATTAATATTATTACTGCATTCTTCCAATCATCCAGTACATCTTTATCATTTAGACATTTGGTATATAACTTTGCTAAAAAATTTTCTGTTTCTTCACCTGCTTCTTTTAATATATCAATTATAATTCCATCACTACCTGGAGCCTTTCCTTTCTTCATACATTTAATTGCATTTTTCACTTCTTCATTTAAAATTCTGGGCAATTTGGAAGATGTAATAGATATAGGAGGTACTTGTTCTTTATTACTATATAATTCTTGATAAAAATTTTCTACCAATTTCATGATGTCATCTCTCTTTTTAGTAATAATTCCATCTTTTTTTCTTATTGCAGATATAAATTTCCTACCAATACCAAAATGTTGTTTTACATTCTTAAAACTTTTACTTTCTTCTACAGCTTTTCTTGCTAGTTCACAGTTATACTTTCTTATATCATTTTCAACTCTTTTCTGTACCATTTTACAAAATTCGAGATATTCAATTCTTTTTAATGCATCATTTTTGTATATCTTCATATTTCTTCTTTTCTTCATAAATTCTCTAGTCTCAGTATAAATTTTATTGATCAATTGCTGCTTTTTTCTACCAGCTATCTTTGTTGCAGTTTTTAAAAGTGTATCAGTTATTTTCATATTAATTTCATTCAAATCTGAATCATGTCAAAATCTACTAATACTTGAAACCGATTTGTAAGTTCTAATTTAAATTCATTAGAATGTTTCTGAAGATTAGGAATATCAACTGTAAATATTGTTTTTCTTAATAATTTTTGTCTCTCTAGTTTTACATTAACATGTATTTTGCACCTTACTAATCGATGATCACTTCCTGTGTTAAATCTATTAAGAACATTACAATCTTGAAATATGTATTTCCTGTTAGTCAAAGTATAATCCAATTCTGCTGTACCTTCATTTGGATGCTTCCATGTCCATTTTCTTTTAACATTTTTCTTAAAAAAAGAATTCATAATATAAAGTTTTTCTTTTTCTGCAAACTCCACAAGTCTATGTCCTCTCTCATTTCTATTACCATAACCAAAATTACCTACAGCACTTTCATCTTTCATTTGTTTACCAATTCTAGCATTAAAGTCTCCCATAACAATTTTAAAATGTTGTTTACTTTGATCAAAAACCTTTTGTACCATATAAAAATCTTCTACTACTTCATCACTATGAGAACTTGTTGGAGTATAAACCTGAATTATCTGCATTTGGTATCTGCTATTAAGTTGTATAACTAATCTTGCCACTCTGTCTGATACACCATCAATCTCCACAATATTGTTCTTCCACTTTTTATTTATAATGAATTCTACTCCACTTGTATTTCCAATATTTGTGCCTTTATAATAGAATATATGTCCACTTTTTAAATCAATTGTCTCTTCACCTTTTCTTCTAACTTCACAAAGTCCAATAATATCCCATTTAATATAAGAGAGTTCTTCTAATTCTTGCAATCTTCCTTCACTTGAAAGTGATCTGCAGTTGTAAGTAGAGCCCTTACATTCATAGACATCTTGTAAATAGACAAGAAATTGATTAGGAGTAATGTAAATTTATGCAAATGCGATAGTTACATATTCCATTTCCTGGATATTTTGTAGCAAGTCTTTTCTATTTATGGTGTTGCTATCTCTAGCGATAAAGTAAGCCTCTTTTATCTTCCTTTTGAGATCGTGTCGCTCTCTGCAAACCACCACTGGATCTCTAGGTTGGCAATCATGACTGGCTGAAGTGCAGTGCTGTGCAAAAACTGAACTATAAGAAATGTCCACCAGTGCTTTATTATAGGAGTATGTGTGTTGGGATAGCCTAGTGGATAGAGAGGCCCTGGTCTCATCATAATATGATGATTTACAATGTTTTTCAGGGCAGGTAATATAGACCACCTGAGGTGTCAGCAAGAATGGTAGGCTGTCTTTAGTGTTATTAATTAGTTTGTTGGAGTTGGGAGGGGTGTGAAAGCATAAATAATATTTATTATTGAATATATTGTAAAAACTTTTATGCACATTAGGCAGATAAGGGAATAGAAGTCTTTGCTTATCTGTGTTAGAGGCTTGATTACAATTACAGTAATTTTAAAAAAAAAAAAATAAGCCAAGTATTTAGGGTACAGCTGTTCTTTGCAAGAACACAAATACAATATATTCCTATAAGTTTGGAATTAAACTATTAAACTGAAGTAACTAGTTGAAATGTACAGTTGATATACTATTACACTGATTTAAAATTTTGAAAGTTACATTAAACAAACACTTAATGTGAAATAGACAAATAATAGCAACTTCAATTTAAGTCTTATAAAAGGGTCTGTAAAATAAATCTCTTATTTTAAATCATTGGCTAGCTATTTTTATTATGATATAAAGTACACAAATGGAACTAAATATTATTTGTTTAACTATTATGAACTGGGTTCAAATACTACTTCCTTTTAAAATATTAAACTATTGTTATTGAGTTGACTAAATTCTGGTTTTTAATTAAAATAAATTATGAATAGATACAGGTCATTCATCAGAAGTCATACACACAAATTAATATTTAATTTAATGTCCACAGAAAAATAATAATAGATATTTTAACTATGGATGACTTACAATTCCAGCAAAAAATACTTCTCAGCTACTGATAAAAATAAAATATTGTATTAGAATATTCCTTTAATAACTAAGTGTTTTAAAATATACAGTTTTAAATTAATTCTATTCAATTGGTTTGCTTGTAAACTACCAGCAAGGCTCAGTAGCACAATACAGATATTGATCCAAATCACTAAGGCACTATTAATGATAAAGTGCACCCTAAGAAACTAATACCTCAAATCTAATATCTACATTGACATAACTTCTAAATAGAACACGATAATGTATACTTTCTATGGTGGAAATATATTCTAAATTCACATGAGGGACAAAAATATTGAGTAACTTCTCCAGGTCTATCTCTCAGGCAAAAATGTAGGCGTAAGACTTTGTTTCACCACTTAAGGAAAAAGGAACACATACCAAAATATAATCCTCTCATGGGATTAAGCTATACTAGCTATATCAAAATATATAAATTCTAGATAGTCTTCTCCATGGGTCATAGCCATACAGACTATATGAATATATTAGAACAAGATATCAAAATAATCCATGCATGGAGAATATAACGCACTATGGGGATAATATCTCCATTCCGCAAAGCACAATACATAATAAATATCAAAATATGCTGATAATAAGCATATATTAATTCTAAACTTAGGCAAGACAGTGAAATACACTAATAATAATAAATTTATATCAAAAATGCATACTTCAATCAATATCTGAAATCAATGAATGAGAACATATCTCAGCCATACGACTGTTTAAAAAAAGGCAAAATAGTACAATTTTAAATCTAAGCAAGGAACATTCAACAGCAATGTATAGCATAAAAGTTTATATTAAAATAAAGTGAATACCCTAACAAAGTATAACTGTTAATAAATTAATTAACTAATGAAATAAAAATTCCTTTGAAATGTTAAATGGGAAATATGCTATTATAGCATAAAGTATAAAATTATTCACTTCTGATAAATTTAAAATATTGTTTACCTGTTATAGATATATAACACATATTTTAAATACTTAACATGTGAGATTAATATATCCAGTTGCATGTAAAATAAACCAAATATATTTTATTGGTATAACTTCATATTAAATATAAACTTGACTAAATATAATAGTAGGAATGCCTACCATTTGCTATAAAACAGTAAATATTACATAATAAAGGTAAACCTTAATATACATTAACATTATAAAAATAAAACAGTAAATATTACATAATAAAGGTAAACCTTAATATACATTAACATTATAAAAATAAAACAGTAAATATTACATAATAAAGGTAAACCTTAATATACATTAACATTATAAAAATAAAATTTTACTACATAATTTTTTTAAAACTATAGTTCTTTAGCAGGACTGTTTTCTGTGCTGAGCTATCGGTCAAGGTAAAGAAAGTTCTTCTTTAGTCATTGTTCACAAATAAATAAATAAATAAATAAATAAACACTTGAAGTTATAGAAATACATTATCTTGTGTCTGGAAAAAAGTGAGAGCATTCATTTATAATTTATCTTTAAAGCGCAGATGCATTGGCTTAATCACTAATATCACTATTACAGCATTAAAACATAGCGCTATATAAAATAATATCTTATTATATATGTTTAATTTCAACTAAAGAATGATGTGACATAAATTGTAAAGATGTCGCAGGTGTCATGCATTCAAACATAACAAATGTAATTTAAAATGATTGCTTAACACCTTCAAGCTCTCATTTCCATACGCTTAAGATTTGCCTATACATAAATGTTTGGGTCGAAAGAATGGGTGGATTCATTCCATTCTTTCTAAAATACTATATCTTGTGTCTGGAAAAAAGTGAGAGTATTCATTTATAATTTACCTTTAAAGGCATGTGCATTGGCTTAATCGCTAATATCACTATTACATTATTAAAACATAGTGCTATATAAAATAATATCTCAGAAATACATTTTTTAAAATGAAAATTTTTCCTTTTGGCAGTTGCAACATTTTAACAGAAATGTAGTAGAAATAAAGATTAAATAAATCTTAACTTTAATATCGAAGATTAGATCCAACAAATAAATATTTACAACATGAAGACAAGCATGAATATTATAATAGAATACAAATATGATAAGCTAGCTGATACATTATCAGAGATTTGCAAGTTTTCCCAGAATTATAATATGTTCACTGCAGTTATATGAAACTATAAGATTTCCATTATATTTTTTTTAAAACACATAAGTAAATAATAATCAAAGATTATTTTCAGGTCATTAAAGATACATCATTTAGCTGTTTTCATAACTTTAACATATTAATTTTATAATGAGATATTATTTTATATAGCGCTATGTGGCGCATGTGCATTGGCTTAATCGCTCATATTAATTTTAAAGAGTTTGTTTCCTTCTTTCTTTTACACAACTTTTAAGAAGTTATAAATTCAGCTATCAGCATGCAACTTTTTCTTTCCAAACAATTATAAATTAACTGTTACATATTAACAGTATATATAATGGTTCTATTATAAGTAGGCACCAGTAATATAATATATATTTTTTAAAAATATATTTGAATGCCATAGCAAAATCTTTAGGGCGTTCTAACATTTATAAATTATTTTATGTTAAAGTTTTCCTTTTTTTTTTAATCCAAGAGAAATATTAGTAAAGAAATATAAATAAGTAAATAGTTAGTTTTAACTTCGAAAATTTATCTGCCCTTGTTTAGCTAAATCAATAGTTTCATTTACACCTTGCTTTAAATTGCCATTCTAAATTTTAAAAATCTAAATTCTCTATGCATTAATTTATAACTATAGAAAGTTCATAATTGTAGAAAGCATAGAAACAGAATGTCTTAAAAAATATTTACCTGAGCATTGTGGAGTGTAGTAACACAATGTTATTAATTTACTATTGTACTAGAAAACAATAATATTTATAAAATATTTAGTACTATTAAACATGCAGTAACAGATAATTCCATGGACAGAGGAAGGGATGAAGCCAGACCAAACAAAAAAAAAATGAAGTAACTATTTATAAGCAATTTTTAATAGGTGTTGACCTCATTAACACCATCCCATTGATTCTCAGTGTTCCCTATGGCAGCTGCTCGATTTACAACCAGGAAGTTTTTACATAAAAATAATCATGTGGTTATCAAGGTCAATGGCAATATATTACATAACAGTTTAATAAATTAAAATAATAAATAAAATTAAACTAACAATCATTATTTGTAAGTATAATTAAAGATAAAATTATTTTCTTTATTAAATAAACTTATTAAAAGTATTAAGATATTATTTTAATTATTAATTGACTGAAATTTATGTTAATCTTTTTAATATTTTATTTTATTTTTTAGAACGCTAATATATATATATTTTTAAAAAAAATACTTATGCAAATGCATAAAAATAAGAAACCAAAATACTAGCATGCACTAATTTTTTAATGTACACAGACATATGAACTTTATTTACTACCAATTATTTTACTACACTTTTAATAAACTATTTAAATAATTGACTTTAAGTCATTATTATAATATAATACCATTATATTTCTTTATCCAGATATGTTTCCTACAATTATTTAGAACTAAATACAGATTTTAAAAATGTTAAAATTGTATTAGCTTACTATCATAACATTTTATTTAGAATAGTCTGTCAATTTATAAAATATGATACAGCATTGCAACAATACTAACTAAACTAACATAAACTATAGCTAGGCAAAGTGGATAGCACACTTTATCAGTTAAATATTACTACTTTTATTTTTTTTAAGAACAGTATCAAACTAACATACCTAATATCTATCATTAAACAAACAATTCACCTCTTATACTATCAATACATATACATTCACATATATTACAGATTCTTATTTTCTAACATTGACAAATTTCCCTCCCAATAAAAAAAATGCTAAATTCATTGTATATTGTTTTTTTTTTAAAAAGAAAAATGTGAAATTTACTAATAAAAATATAAAAGATTAAGTACTACATGATGAAGTTCTAAATTTGAGATATATTAATATACCAGCACACAAAAGCAAAATATTATAGAAAATATCACATAACATATTTTCCTATTGTTTTCTTAACCATTTTTGTCTTTGGATAATGACAAAATAAAATCAGATTTTTATAAATAATTTTTTTGTGTTGCTTAAAATTTCTTCTATTAAACATTGTGGATATTTACTTACATTATTTGTATGATACCATTTTTTATTCAACTTCAGTAATTTGGATAAATACTAACAGATAAGTATGAAGAACTGATTATGATTTTTCTTTACTCCAATGCATTTCTTTCTTATCACTGCACTCTGTAGACTTATGTTAGGTGGAATAGTCAATGATTTCTATATGATGATTAAAAAATTTTCAGACTAGTTCTGACCCTTCGTCTTTTTCAAAAGTAATATCATTTTTGTGGCACAATAATCTAGAATATTATGCTATTCAATCTAATAATTTGAATTTTCAAATACACTAAAATTTTAAATTCATGTTAATTTTCTGTTTTGGCAGAGATTTAAAATTAATGATACTGAAATATTTTTAAAGCTGAATTATCTACTGCATATTTTTTTTCCAGTTCAACTGACTTGGTACTTTATTCCAGGAAGTTATTTTTTTACTGCTGCAAATACATTTCATAAACCATAACATTATATATGGTAGATCTTCAATAATGAGTTTCGTTTTTCCTTGCAAATTTATCATATCTTATCTCTAATTTTTATAAAGAATTAAATTCATATATCAATAATTAAGTTGAAAATGTTCTAGATAAAAGAACAGGTATAAAATATCAAACTTACAGTATGCTTGGTAGGTAATGATGGATCAAAAGACATGGATAATGATTTTACAATGTGAGCGTCAGCTTCTGCTTCTCGAAGAGCATCTTCACTTTGCATTTCTTCATCTGCAAAAATAAATAAACAGAATAAAAACAATGATTTCAAAAGTAGTAAGATTATAAAGTAATTTATGGCATACAATAAAGATGAAATAAAATAAAATATTTGCAGCATCTTTATTAATATGGTATTATCATTATCATTTTCAAGAAATTAATAATCTACTACAAAGATGAAAATTTTCTATAATGTTAATCCAGTTTTTTCTGATCCAAGTTTCTCTTCTCATCACCACTTCACAAACATCTTTATCTCACTTCTTTCTAGCTCTTTTATTATTTCTTGATATTCAATTTAAGACTTCAATTGTTCATCCATTATCACCTCTTCTAGCAACATGTCCAGTCCAATTAAATTTGTCTTTTAATTCTCTCAATGATAATTATATTTTCTCATCTGTGCATTCAACTTTTGATTCTTCCTTGTTATTCCCAACAAACATCTTTTCATATCTTATTGTTTTCTATTAAGCATTCAAGTCTCAGATTCATATGTAAAAATTCTATTTTTATTATTATTTCTACCAAGAACATTCCATCCAATTTTAATTCTATGATTGATTTTATCCTTCCATTAAATTTCCATCTGCATTATCATCAATATTTATTTATTTATTATCGTAAATTATTGTAATAGATTTCTTACTATAAGATCTTTCCATTGACTCATTGTAAATCATAAGATTTCATGAGTATTAATGTATAATAAGAATTGTGGACTTAATTAGTGAAGTATTGAATAGCTTCACACTCTTAGATCTAACCACTTCAGCTTCACCTATTCATATATAAAAGTAGGTTGAAGTAAAGAAGGTTTCCCTCTTTTCTTCATAGCGTAAGCTTGTGGCTAAGACCTGTAGAGGTCCCTACCTTTAAATTTTTCAGACGCTTATTCCTAAAGGTTATACAGCCTTAGTAAATATTACTTATTATTCCATATGTGAATAATTGTTGAATATTACTTTATCCCATTTTAGCATTTATCTTTAATTTTATTTTCTTGCTTTTCAGATAAATATTTGTGAAGTTTTGAAATACTATTTGCAAAGCAACCAGACCATCTGCAAAATATAGATGATTTAAATAATCTCTGACAAGTTTTGTTCCCTTAGCTTCCTATTTTCATCCACAAATACTTTCTGTAAAACACCATCATTAATATTTAGATGTCTGCACTATCTCCAGAAATGTTCAGATAATCTGCAAGGTAATAATAATCCAAGAAAATATTTATGATACTGCTGCTTAAATCATGATAATTTTATTGCCATGTTTTATAATTGAAAGAAGCAGTCCTATTAATGATATGTGTTAAGCTCTGAAATGATTTGTTCCTCAGAGATTCAGTATTTTTTTGGCTCAAATCCTAATAATGTTTTATCATTTTTCACTAAGAATAATTTTTGACCACTATTTGTCTAGTTGAGAATGTCAATACTAAATAGCAAATAGTTCAGCAGTTTTAGATACTGATACTTCACTTAATAAGTATTAGTAACTTACCATCTTTTAAAAAAAGGCAAGCTCTTCATTTCTTCTAACACTTTTGAAACTATTACTAGTTTCCTGTCAGATACTCCTTACTAAAAACAAATGTTAGTATGTATTTCTGCTTCTGTGCTATAAGTTACAACATAATTCTGACTAATAATAATAATGTGATTGCTTGATCATAGTAATCTTCATAATTTATTCCATTTGCTCTTAAGCAGAAAACTTAATATGTAGAATATACAAAATGGTATTATTCCCACTATTTTGTTCAATCCCTGTGCAGAGACATTTTAACACATTTTTTTTAAAAAAGAAATCGTTATTACATTTTGATTGCAAAATATTATAATTTTGTAACTATATTATTACTTTTAAATAGTAATTATGTTAGTAAATAAAATAAAAACAATGACTTTCATTAGGTAATAAAATTACAAACTAGGTTATGCCCAATATATATAAATTTGAAATGTAACACCAATGATAAAAATACTGTATATATGAATAAATAAAAATACCAAATGATTAGTGATAAGACTATATAATTGGATACTTAATTAAGCTAAGTGTAACATGTATTAATAGTAATTATTTTTCTTCCACTATAATTAAGAAAAGATATTAGGTTGTTTAAATAATAATGGCTAAATAGAAACTTAAACATTAACAATTAATACATTTATTTACAGGCAATATTATCAATAGAAGTCAAAATTATTTAGAACTACACATATTTTCCAATAAGAAGCAATATTATTTATATCTATAAAATAAAAATTATGCTCTTAGATTCCAAACACTTCATGTAGTAATTTTCAATATTCCAAAAGTACTTATCTTCATTTTATTCTAGAGCCATCTACTATCAGCTTGAAAAAACAAGGATGCTATAAAATTCCCATCACAGGACCAGTTTCTAGCTTTTGCCTTAATCATTGAAGACTAGGATTCAAAGCTGGAATTAAAGCACGTATGATGCCTTTACTCCTTTGTACTAGTCAGCTAATACACTAAAATTTAAATTCTGGTGTTCACAAATTATTTAAACTTACAATAGATGGCTTTAGGGTAGCATTTCTCAACCTATTTCCCACATGATCCAATATACTTCATTGAAATAGTTCTGCTACCCAAATGTTTATTATATAAATTATAATATAAAATAAAATTTTGTTTTCTGATAAATGTTAAAATTAAGAATGGTAATCAAATCCAAAACAGATGTACATAAAATATTAAATTCAAAATCATAATCAACTAAACAAAGATTAATGTCAGAATCTCATTTTAACAATCTTTTCATTTATTAAAATTAAAAGCTTTAAAGTTGTCAGTCATTCTACTCTCAATAACTTTTCTAAAATAAAGAAAGTGAGTGCATATGTTGCATGGTTTTGTTTATTTAAAAGTATAATTATTTATTTTGTTAAAAAATTTTAAAATGTAAAGAATTAAAATTTTTACATTTATTATTTCCCTATTTACAATTATATATATATGACTTAAAAAAATAAATAAAGCACCAGCTAAATAATTATTTTTATATATTATTAAAAAGCTTTCTTCATATTGAACATGGATTTCAGGGAAATCAGCATGCTGAATATTTTTGCAATGACAAACTAATAAAATAATCAATTAAAAAAAATATTTTAATAAAACTTTTCTAGATATAGTTATTTTACATATAAATTAGTATACATATATTTTTTTATACTACATAATAAAGTGATTATTTATTTGAAGATTATATCAAGAATTTGATTATTCCTATGGTATTTCTTTTGATGTGGAGCTAATAGCTCTCAAATTATAATTCTTATTGCATTTTAAGTGAAACTATATTTTCAATATAACTTCGTTTTGATTTTATCTTTTGTCAAACTATTTCATTTTCTATATGATGATATCATGAAGACTATACAATATAGTGATTCAAAGGTGTTCAATGGTTAAAACAATTATGATTTTAGCTTGAAAGTCAAAGTATAATACTTCAGTTCAACATTCATTAGAATTTTCATATTAATAGTATTATATCTCAAATGAATATATTTAAAATATTTTTCCATTGCTGTTAGGTCAAAAATCAACATTTTAATGAATCTCAAATGTTCACTTTCATTCTTAGCAATTGGATTAAAAACAGCATCAACTATAAATTAAGTAGAATAAATACTCTAAAATAGAAATAAAAAATAGTAATTAATCTTATTAACTCAATTTGTTTTTTAATTTTATTTTTAAATGTATATAGTAGTAATTTATTTATTTATAGTGTATATTGTAAATGGGTATGCAAATAATATAGATCAAGTCTACATAAAATTGACAATAGAGAAATTGAGTTTAAATAAAATTGAATTAGAAATAGATTTTGTAAAAAGTTTCATATAAGAAACAATAACTAGTTTGGTGAAGCAAATAAATTTTATTTAAGCTGCTTATTGTCAATTTTATGTAATGTTGAATAATGTTATATATTTTATAAAGAAGTTAACATTATGGATAATTTAAATTTAGTTTGAAAATTGACCATTAAAAATAAAAATGCTTATAATTGTTACAATTTGTAAATTTTAGTGAATTACTAATAGTGATGTATGATCTACCAATATAACAATCAAAATAAACCAGTCTAACATAGGATTTTAGATTTTTCTCATCAGAAATTCTGTTTGCTACTGTTGATCACTTGAAGGTTTTTTTAAAAAGTAATATAAACTCCATAATCTTATTAATATTGTTTTTAGTATAATATATATTTAAGTGGTATATGTACTTGTGTTGACCGAAAATTAGTTTACGATTTTTTTTTCAATATTTTGTTTCTTAACTAGAAGATAAAGAACATGGATTAATTTAAATTGACTAGATGATTACAATTACATTAAATTTAAAAATAAAGTACAATTGTTATATAATATCACCTTCATGATTAGTATGCTTGTTGATAATCAATGTCATTTATTGCTTGATTGTGTCAGCGGGGAATTTGGGTGAGTCATAAAATTCAAAATGGCATCGAATGCGTACTATATCGGCACCAATATTGAATGTTTTATTAATTGGTTTTGTTGAAAATAAATATTTTTTTTGTTTCAAATTGTATGGAATATTCTCATTTTGAAAAAAAAACAAACAAACAGAAGAAGTTTAACTTTTTTTCCCTTTATTATCAGATATTTTTTAGGGTCTGAATTATACATTAAATCATATGTATTGTATGAAAATGTGTTAACTTTGGGTTTGTCATATTATTATTTGCTAAATTTTTTTATTGTTTAATTTATTGGTTAACTTTATTTAAATAATTATTTTTTTATATCTTTAATCTTCTAGTTACCTGTTATGTGAATTACCAGTGTGTGTGACTGATTTCATCATAGAGTTAAACTTTAAGGGGGTTGTAGATTATTCTAGTGAAATTCTTTAATAATGGAATGAGTTAGGAGTACATTAACAGTAAAGAGGATAAAATTAAGTTTACTATGGAAAAAAAGATGATAAAATAATTAATTATATGGATATTAAAATAAAATAATTAATTAATAATAATAAATTAATAATTGAAACTTTTGTTTATTTAAAAAAACATTCTTTGATTTAATGGATAATTGATATTCAGATATTGGTAAAAATAATACAATTAATGTTATTAATAATAGAATTCACTTATATTTAAATGATGATTAATAAAAAAAAATTGAAATTATAAAATGTGAATGTATTATAAATCATTACCTTAATAATATTTTGTAATAAAAATAATAATAAAATAAAATTAAATAAAAATAATAAGGGAAATAAAATAATTTATATTTAAATGTTTCTAAATAGTTTTTTTATTAAAATTAAGAAGTTTTTAAATATAATTAATAAAAAATATATAATTATTTATCCTGTTTATAATAAAAAACAAATATTCATATTTGTTGATTAATAATAATAAAGATTATAATTTTTTGGAAATAATGATTTCCGTTTATATTATAAAATGTTTGGATTGTTTTAGGGATAATAAAAAAATTTCATATATTGGGACTACAAAAAATAAATTTTGAGACTACAAAAAATAAATTAAGTTTAAGATTAAAGAAACATTTAAATTATTAAAATTCTGGAATTTATGAAATTATAAGACAATTTAAACATAAAGATTTTGAAATAGAAATGCTTGAACATATCCATTTATATTATGAAAGAATTATAAAAGAAAGTATTTATGTAAGTGAAATGAAACCTTTAATGAATAGATTTTTAATTAAAAAAAAATAGATTTGTTGATAATATATTAGATTAAAAAAAAGTTAAGATAAAGTCTTAATGATAATATATACAATTGGTAATAAAAGGCAATAAATGTCTTATGTTATCTGGTTAGTAAAAAATTATAAAAAAATCAATGGCTATAATTAAGGTGAAACTTGATAGTTAAATAATACTAGGGCTTTAAAAACATGATTTTGTATAAAGGAATTGTGAGTTGTTAGTGGAAATGATTTTTTAAAGTAAATATAATATATATTTTTTAGTTGATCCTTCATAAAGACTATGATATAGTCTAAAAGTTGGATATTTGATGTATATATGTCATTTGTTATAATATTTTATATAATAAAAACAAGATTTTAAAAAAGTGGTGTTAAAATTTTATCAATTTGAATTATAATACAATTAATATAAAACAACAACAACAAGAAGACAATACTGATGGACAAAGTATTGTATTCCAATGCTGCTATATATCTACATATACATAGTATTAAACTCATGTTAAAATTACATAACTGAGCAAGTAGGTAAGCTAGAATTCAAAACATTAATTTGCTTTTAACTTGAAAATAAAAAAAAAATAAAAAAATGGCAGCCGAATGAAAAGTGCATTAATGTCAAAATATCCAAGTATACTAGAACCAAGGCCAAAATTCTTCACTGATGAAGATCATTTTAGAAATAAGAATAGCACCAAGTATAAATTTAATAAGCATTTCAATGTAATAACTATTGATTGCTCAAGCTTACAATGATTGAAGTTGAGTAAACTTTGCTCTCAATAATCATTGTGTAAGTTGTTATGTGATCTGCTAAATTTAAATTTTACATCAATCCTAAACAAAAGATAAAAGGTATTTATAGATATTATAAAACTGAGAATATCAAAATTTACTTACTAAATTAGTGTCAGAACTATCTATGCAAGCAAATCGATTTGGATTAAAGACATTAAATTGTAGAAAATAGCTACTGTACAAAAAGTGATTTAGATTCAAACTTGAAGTCCAAGTTAGAAATCTGATTTAGTCATCGCTACTACCATCTACACAGAATTTGCTTCTGATCATATAAAATTGTTTTTACATTTTCTTCATCTATATTGGGGAAAAATGTTTTGATATATATATATACAAAAAACTTTTTTTTTGGTTTGCTTAAAAATTTCAATGTATTTCTAAAATATATCTTTAATAATAAAAGAACCAGCAGGATCACTTTCAATAACTTCTTAATATCCATCAGATATAAGGATTTATTTTTGTTGTTACATAAATGAGAAATTGAATCATAAGAGTTTTGAAGCATTATTATTTTAGCACACAATTCTGTCTTAATAATTTACAATATTATTAAACAAAAATTAGCAGCTCAATAATTTGATTAACAAATAACTACATATTCAATAATATTACTTTAATGAAAGGAAAACAGAAATAAATAAGAACTTCCCATGTAATACTCATTTTTACAGCTCCCACATTAATACATTGAATTTGCAAATATTTATGAATATAATCAAATCTTTATTTGGAATTAGTAAATTAGTTGCACAATTTCTGTTAATAGTAAATAGGTAAACAGTTTATAAATGTTTTATTATTTGATGACAAAGTCAGTCTAAATGGCATACTACAAGGCAAGAGCCTCCCAAATTGTCCCTCAAATCAGAAATAGTGAAGAAATGTATTACATACCATGTTTTCCAAATATGAAGTGATAATAGTTTGAACAATTTCCATTTTCTTTTGCTCTATATTTAAAATTATCTATAGTATAATGGTTGGGGTGTTTGGTCTTACCATATCTGCCGTACAGGGTGCCACCAGGCTATTTGAACCTGGAAAATTTATATAGTAGGCAGATACGCCTGTTAAGATCTAATTTTTATGTATATATTTTATTCTGACCGTCAGCCCATGCCACTAGCTCGGGGAGCAGCAGAAACTTAATATAACTTCTTAAAATATATTTTAAGGAAAAAGATTTCAATAAAATAAATAAATAAGCTACTGCCAGAAATAACACCCACAAAAAGATTTATTGATGCATATATAAATATTTAAAAATTGAGAAATAAAATTTATCTTGTTTATATTTAAATATTAATTTTTAAATTTAAATTATTATTTTAAACAATCCCCACAGATGGATTTTAATAAGATTGTTTTATAATGTTGAGTATAAATACACTATACGGATTTGTTCGAAAAAGAAAATATCCTATAGCCCTTATTTAATCTTAGGCCAAAAGTTCGCAGTCAAACCAACGCTAATCTATCTGATATATCGATGTATTCAATGCAGCATGAATACAATAGCACAATACCATACTGTCAGGAATGCACATCTGAACAGCATGGTTATAGAGAAGATATTGTCTCTCATCCAGTACAGGAATGTTACATCTGTCTGGCAAGAAGAACAATAAAAAAAGAAAACTCCATAGGAAGGGATTTCGGTCCTTTTTGCCATCTTACTATCCCATTCCATAGGCTAACGGATGATCCAAGGAGCAGGGAATACATCTACTTCCGATGGTCATTAAGAAATGGGACTTATTTTGCCGAAGTGTGGCGTTATACGTGATCCCACCCGTAGCGGATCTTCATACTACCTTTATTAATTATACCAATATATCCAATACATTAACCCAATTTAACCGCAAAACAACTAACCCAAGATTAACTCTCCCTTAAACTAACAAACTTAACGAATCTATATAGCTGTCCACACCCAACTTAAATTTAAATAGTCAAATAATTTAATTAATACATAAGAAAAACAAAAAAAAGGAAATGGAAATGATTAATTAAGCATATGCAGAAAAAAATTTATTAATAACTGATTTTGAATTCTTTAGGTCAGATGAGAGTTCTTATTTTCAATTACTCATTGCAACTTAAAAAAAGTTCCTACTAGATAAGCAAAAAGAGTTTATACTTTCCGGATTCTGCAGATTTAGAGGTCCATCTTCATGATTACTTAGCAGACTGTTGTTTGTCCTTTTTTTAAAAAAATGAAGTCATTACTTGCTATTCCTTTTGATCCATAACTGTCATAGGGAGGCCTCAGCTGGTTCTCAAGAAATTAAATCTATTGCAGCCTCCAACATTGTGAAATCTGCAATACAGCTACCGTTCATATATAGCTTAATAGTCGGTATATCAGACCACAATTATTTTGCCTTTTATATTTTTATTAGTCCCTTATCAGCAAATTTTCGGATTCAACGAGCAAGACATCACTAATCTTAGAGTCTCTTTTTTGGTCCGTGCTGTGGCTTGGTGCTTCCATTGGTCAAGCTAATTCTTTTTATTCTCTTATCTGACCTTTTAAATTATTTTAAATGCCCCAAAGGCTAGTTTGCTTTAAAACAATCATTTCCATTTTGAGATTACAGGAATTAATTAATACCTGTTTCCATTTTTATTTATGTTACTTTAAAAAAAAATTTTTTTTTTCTTTACTTTTTATTTTATTTATAAAAAACGTTCAAATACTCTCTTTTTTTATTTTAAAAAGAAAAAAATACTTTTAAGTTTTCCATCGGTGTGAACTATATATACGTTAAACAACTTTTAATTTTCAGTTTTTAAGTTAAGTTTTTTCTTTTTAATAAATCAATTTTTATTTATGATCTTTTTATTTTCATTTTAAAATAATGTAACGGCATATTATATACCGTTACAATAGATATCCATTATTAACCAATAATGGATGGGTATGAGTTCACTATCTGAATAAAAAAATTCTAAGCTTGATTGGAACCTGAAAAATTTTTTTCCAAGATTTACTAAGCTGAGTTTCAAAATTAATGGCTCTACTATCATCATCATCATCATCATTTTCAACCATTATTGATCAAGTGCAGAATGAATATATCTCCAAGTTCAATCCATTTTCTCCGATCTCTAGCCTATCTTCTCTACATCACACCAGGACACTTTCTTATTTCATCCATCCATCTCACATGGTCTCTTTCTAGATTTTTTTATAATCTCTTAGATCCAGTTCAAGATTTCAACTGTTTATCTATTATCATCTCTTCTAGCAATATGTCCATCCAAAAGTCTCTTTAATTCTTTCAATGATGTCAGTAATACCCATTAATCTCCATACTGCTTTGAGTGGTTCAAATTCTCTGCATTACTCTTTTGTTAAGTGTCCAAGTCTTAGATCTATAAGTAAGAACTGTAACACACATTTATTAAAAATCTTCCTTTCAAGCACAGACATATTTCTTTTTAATATTAAGTTATGTCTATCAAAAGCACTCCAACCAAGTTTATTTCTATGATTAATTTCATCCATTATATTTCCATCTGTGGTAATAATTTGACTAAGGTATTAGTAGTTGTTAATTTATTCTAACTCATCATTATCAATCTTTATTTTCATCATTTGAGAAAATCCATTAACCATTACTATAGTCTTTTTAACATTTACCTTTAATCCTACTATCTTACTTTCATCTGATGTCTTGCAACATTTCCTGATGCTCTAAAGCATTATTTGCAAAAAAAAACATCATCTGCAAAATCTAGATGACTTAAATAATCTCCATTTACTTTTATTCCCTTGGTTTCCCAATTTCAATCCACAAAATTCTTCTTTCAAAATTGCTGTAAAAAGTTTTGGAGATATGGAGTCACCTTGTCATACAATCTTCTCAATGTTAATCTTTTCAGTACCATTATGTAATCTAATTGTTGCTGTTGCATTTTTATAAATATTCTTCAGAATATGACAATATCCTAGGTTTATACCTTGATGTTCCAATGTTTATAGAACCAATTGCCTTTTCATAGTCTACAAATCCAAACTATAATGGCAACTCATATTCACTGAGACCTTTCTATAAATTCTCTCAATATTTGGATATGATTCACTAAACTAAAACCCACTTTTAAATCAGGCTTGTTCTTTTGATTGGTTAAAATTCACAGTTCACTGTAAATGAGTTGTAATTATTTTTATAAAATTTTTGTATAAAATTGATGACTGACAAATATATAATACTAAAAACAACTTTAAAATGCAATTTAAATCAAATTAGTTATGTAATTAGCAATTTAATTCAATTAAAATTTTCAACAATAGTAAATAAGTGATTGAGATCATATGATGTTCAATTACCAAAAGTGACAGAATGATTTTCAACTCGAGAATCTTTAGCACTCAAGACCAGCATTCTATCATTGTGCTATATTGCACAGGAATTAAATCTTTTAAATGAAGGGATTTAATTTGTCATTATTATCATTTTTCAAAGACAGCTTTTAGCTAGATCAAATAATGTTGCAAACCATAATATCAGATAGAATATAACTATATTCAGCTAGCTATAGTGAAACTTATTCTATCTCCTCAATCAAGAATTGATCCGGAAATTTATCTCTCTCAAATCAGACATTCTAACCTGTTCAGAAAAAGTCTGAAACTTTCAATTATTACCCAAATACTCTATTTCTATTCCCGAAATTCATCATTTTATAAAATATTTAAAATTGCTTAATACTATGCAACAATGTTTTAATTACGACATTTATCACTATAATGAAACTAATATTTTGTTTATGAATTACATCTACTTATAAATAAACACATATTTAATATATATTTTATTGCTATGCATATATAATGCACATATTAAAAAAAAAAAATCATAATCTAACATAGAATTACGCAAAACAAAAATTGTTTTCACAGGGTTTTCTCAAGAAATCACTGTATATAAACATTTTTAGTCAGATCATGTTGTGCTATACCATACTTAATAACTATTTCTCTCTTAACCATTGAGATAACCATCTATCTTTTTTTGGCTACTAATTCATTGTGAAGTTGCTTTATAGATGTTAGACTATTTTTTCCTTTTGCAGAAAACATAGTAGTGTCACTTTGGCCTGTTCATCTTATATTTATCTCCCCCCCAAAAAAAAAAAACTTCACATGGATCCCGTGTAATAATTAAACTTTTAGCATCATTCATATTAAACTGAGATATATTATTATTCTAATTAATATTAATTTCTAACAATACTAGCTGAATATCATATTTCTATCATAAGTATACAGGATATACAGAAACTCATTTGCAATATTATATTTCTATTTTTCTAAGAAAAAAAATCATATTTTTTCTTACATTTAGATTTCTTAATTATTATTATAAAAAAAATTTTTTTTGTAAGTCTTCTCTTCTGAAAAAATGAATGAGTCCTATTATATTATTGTTAGGTCATGTCATATACAATGTTTAATTTATCAAACTTAATTTCTCTCTCTTCTCATACTTGTGGACTTGTTCATCAAATTTTCTCACTTTTCCTGTCACCTGAATGAGAAAATTAAATTTTTAATTGTGACTGAACAAGAAATTGTTTTCTCAATTGCAATTTTAGAAGAAAAGTGATTTTTATCTACACTACTTAGATGCTTTATGTAAATAATTGGTTTAGCTGGTTGAATAACTGTTTTCTCATATTTGGGGATTCAAAATAATTTTGGCTGTCCTAGAAAATTGTTTTCAGTAGTTAATGATGATAGTACTAGAAAATTGCTTTTTGCTACTTAATAAAAAACCAAATAAGGACTTATTAACCAAATTCACAGTTTTCTTTATTTTGCTGTAATATCTTATGTAAATACAATTAAAATAAAAGTGGTTCTGAAGGAAGACTTCAGGACAGTTGAAACACAAGATTGTGCTTGAATTTAGATCAATAAAAGATTTTTGCTAAAAAGTGTTCAAAGTAATGGATAAATTATATTCAAATAAGGACATCACTGAATTAAATGTTATATAATACTGAAGTTATTTACAATAATCTGGAAATAAGTGGATTGTAATAAGATGAATTCATAGATCAATCTTTATACATTATAAACAATGAACAGTTATATAAAATGCATCAATAACTTGAAGGCTTACAAAATAATAAAGAAAGATCTTTGGAGAGTAGGTACTACAGGAATTCTCAGAAATTTTCTTCCTCTTACATCTATTTCTCAGTCCAATCAAAGAAAATATTTTCATATACAGGTATTTATAAACAGTTGACTTCCCTCCTCAAACAATCACACTACTACTTGACTGAATGTGAGCTTAATAAATAATTGCCAGAATAATCATGTTACAGATATGTACTTTTATTATATTATAAATCAATTGCTAAACAATATATCCTTTACTCATATTCTACCTCAAATGCTATATTGATATATATTTGAATTAAATTATGTACTAATTACTATATAAGTATGTGGTTTATTATGTTATACATTAATTATGTTAAGTCTTATTCTAACATTATATTTATCTTTCACAGAGGCAAAACTTTCCATATAGTAGTGCCACTCAGTGCAAGCCAGAGCAATCAATGGATGCAGGAAGGTTTGTGCATAAAATCCCTATCTAGTGCCTACTCATCCAATATCCCCAGACTGGATTAGGCATTAGATAGGGATTTTATGCACAAACCTTTCTGCATCCATTGATTGCTCTGGCTTGCACTGAGTGGCCTACTGTATGGAGAATTTTGACTCTGTGAAAAACAACTTGTGTAAGCATAAAGATGGTAATCATGTGATGTTTGATGGTTTAATTTTATTTATCCTCTGGCAATTTACTAAAAGCTAAATAAATATACACGATTTAGTAGGATAAGCGCATTAATCGCTTTCTTTATAATGCCAAACCCCTTTTCATTAAAAAACAAAACAAACAAGCAGGCAAAAAAAAAAAAAGATTGGAGTTTAAAATGCTGTGCATGTAATTAAAATATAAATATCATTTATACTTTGTTCAATCTCTTTTTACAATGTACACACTTGCATTATCAGAGTTAATGCAGAAAAATGATTAGTGGTATGAGGAGACTCATGAAACCAAGGCCCTATATTAATATAAACAATTGACGATGATAGGAGAGGAAAAAAAAGAAATAGAAAAAGAAATGACAGAAGTACAAACAAAATTGACAGAAAAAAATGTTTGTATCGGACAACAATCCGTAGTCTTTGATGAATAATATCTTGAACTTGCAAGATAATAGGAGATACTTTTATCAGGCACTGTTTATTGATATTCACGTTAACCAATATACATGTAGGTCATTCCATTAACCTTTATCTGGTGACTCCAGAAGATCTAATTCGTACTAGATCTGATGAAAATACAATGCAAGAATAATTAAAATTGCAAAATATATAACTTTGAGAATTAGACAGCATGAAATGATTTAAATTTTAAAAAAATATACAAAAGAATAAAAATGAATGCAAAATAATACATTTTCGAAATTAAACTTTAATATTCCGTTTAATAATTTCAAGAAAACTAAAAATCTATCGATAAAAAGAAAAATATTTTTTTATCCGTTAAGAATGAAAAAAAAAAGACTTAACCAAAAGTATAATTCTTAAGTTACTTTCTTTTTTAAATACGACGTAAATGTCAAATACAGAGAAAGTAATTTTACCATAAGGATATATTTATAATCAACAAGCAAACAAAAAGCAAAATAAAAAGGCATGTTAAGCTGTTAAACACGCAGTGCATTATCTATTGCGCACTTTATAAAAGCAAAAAAAAATTTGCAGTTTTGACATATTATATTAGAATTCTATTTACCCTTATTTAAAAATGGTCATTTCCTTTTAACGAAATTATGGATCGATACCTGAACTATTGGAGTCTTCGTTCACTATCAGCGGAATCAAGTCATCCGCCATATTCAGTTTACTTTGAAGAATTTTGGGATATCCGGAAACGACATTTTGTTTACACTCGTGATCACATGTTGACCAATCAACATAAATTTCGTGGCTTTTGATTGCATTTGCAAATCGTATATAATATATGGAGAAAAAAAAGTTTATCATTCGATTATTGTTATTACTTAGAATACAAAAGTAAAATTATCTTATTTGTTTATATCAAGAAAAAACGAAATCAACTTAAGGTAAAAAAAAACTATTTTATTATTAATATGTTTATACTAAAATTTTTATATTACAAATTTAAAATAAAATTCTATTAAGATCGACCTTTACTGTTTCTATATGTTTTTTGCCGAAATATACGTAGACCTGAAAAAAAAAAAAAAATTAAATGTTAATTATTTTTCGATAATATTTAAGTATTTATGTTATTGGTATCTGGTTTTCTTTTATACTTAATTATAATTCTTAATTGCATTTTTACTCTTTCATAAACTTATAGTCTTAAAAATAATTATTTTGTATGCTCGCTAAACATTAGTGATATTTTACAGGTTATTATAAATTATTGACACCATGAACTTTATTAAATATTTTCACTTCGTCTTATTTTTCTTAACGACATTCGTATTGGCTAAGGATTATTATGAACTATTAGGACTTAAGCGATCTGCTTCAGACCGAGAGATAAAACGTGCCTTTCGGAAATTAGCCATGAAATATCACCCAGATAAAAATAAAAGTCCTGATGCGGAAGCAAAATTTATGGAAATTGCTAAAGGTAAATTTTTAATTTAGTCAGTGCTCATGAGCTGTAACGATTTTTAATTAAAATTAGTTTTAGTGACTAATGGTAACAATTGTGTATATGAAATAAAATATATACATAGTCATACAATTCTCATGTATAGTTAATTGGTCTCTTTAAAAATAAATATATTTTATTCATTACTAAAAGAATATGAAAAAATAAAATTTGAAATAATTGTATAATATTTAAAAATTTATATAAATATTATTTTTGAACAACATGGTAAATGATTTTTGAACTATAAATCTGTATTTAACTATATATATGTTTACATTTGTACTTCAATAAAATATGATTATTCAAGTAGAAACAAGGTTTATGAAAATACAAATAATTATCAGGAAAATGATTAAAATGATATGTAGCTAATTAATAGTATTTAACTAACTCTTGTGGAAGGGCAATAATCAAAAAAGGGACCAATTAAAGCTAAAAAGAAAAAATTACATATTATGTCGAACTGTTATTATATATATTTTTGCGAATAAAGAAGCTAATGAATTGAATGCAGAATAAGAATTATTTGTAGAGTATAGGATTTAATATTTGTCTGGCTAGTCAAGTATTTAGCAGAATCATTATTTGATTTTCAGACAATAATTAATAACAATAGTTTATGGACAAACCATAAAAATGAAAAATAGTACATGTATCTTCACCAATTAAATAAGGTAATTACATTATAGTCATGAAAGCATTATACATGAAAGTAAATAGAGTTCATGTTTCATAAAATTAAGCCAATTCTTAAATACTGTTCACCTCATCAAAACTAATATTATTTTTGTAGATGTATGCATGCATATTATATATATATTTTTTTGAGAAAAAATGCTAAATGGAAATTGACATGGAAACATCCAAATGAGGATACAGCAGGATTGAATTATGTTTTGACTAACAGGAAGATTGTAATGTTCTTAATAAATTCAACACAGGAAGTGATCATCAACTAGTGAGATGTAAAATTCATGTTAATGCAAAATGAGAGAGAGAGAGACAAAACTTATTAAGAAAAACAGTATTCACAACTGATATTTCTAATCTTCAGAAACATTCTAGTGAATTTAAATTAGAACTTGCAAATTGTTGTCAAATATTAACAGATTTTGAACATGATTTAGATTTGAATGAAATCAATAGGAAGATAACTGATAACACTTTTAAAAACTGCAACAAAGAAAACTTGTATAAAAAAGCAATGATTGACCAGTAAAATTTCTACTGAGGCAACACTTTATAAAGAAAAGTAATATGAAAATATATAAAAGTGATGGATTAAGAAGGATTGAATATCTTGAAATTTGTAAAATGGTGTGAAAAAGAGTTGATAATGATATAAGAAAGTATATTTATAAACTAGCAAGGAAAACTGCAAAAGTGAATAAAAGTCTCAAGAGTGTAAAACAACATTTTCGTATTGTTAGGAAACTTATTTCTGTAATAAGAAAAAAAGATTGAACTATTACTAAAAAGAGAGATGACATCATGAAATGTGTAGGAGTTCTATCAAGAATTATATAGCAGTAGAGAACTAGGAAAAGGATCTCCTACAACTACTATATCTTATGAATTGCCCAGGATTTTAAATGTAGAAATGAAACATGCAATTGAATTTAAGAAGGAAAAAGCTCTAGGTAATGATGGAATTACAATTGATATCTTAAAAGAAACAGAAGAAATAGAAAAAATTTTGGCAAAGTTATATACAAAATGTGTAAATGATAAAGATGTACCAGATAATTGGTAGAATGTGGTATTAATCTTAATATATAAAAAAGGAGTTAAAGAAGATATCAAAAATTACAGATCTATCAGTTTTTTATCAGTTCTTTACAAAATTATTATCAAAATAATTGCAACTCGTTCACAGTGAAGTTTAGATTTTAACCAAACAAAGGATTTAAAAGTGCTTTTAATACAGTCAATCATATCCAAATATTGAAAGAAGTTATAGAAAGGACCAATAAATATGACTGGCCATTATGCTTTAGATTTATAATTATGAAAAGGCATTTGATTTTATAAGTATTTCTTCATTGATTAAAGCATTGGATCATTAAGGTATAGAACCAGGATATTATCATATTAAGCCAATAAATATCACATTCACTAATTCTTATGCTTGCTCTTAACCGTTATTAAAATAGACAAAATTCTCTATACGTATTGCCACTCAGTGCAAGCCAGAGTAATTAATGGATGCCAGAAAGCTTGTGCACAAAATCTCCATCTAGTGGCTATCATCCAATATTTCCAAACTAGATTATGGCTTGGGGCCTTCATCAGTGAGGAATCTTGGATCTGAGAGCACTGCACCTAGATCTTAGGATCTAATACAACCCTCCAGCAGCCACCTTTTATCTCTACTTAACTACAAAAGTATGAGATTTAAATTGAAAACACTAATATTTTCAATCCAAGCTCATCAGCTTATATAGTTATGTAGGTCTGAACTCAGTTCAATACCTATACATTTTGGTGTCCTTGGTTCTTTAATAACCATAGCCACCACTTTCCTATTAGGCAGGATTGGTTTTAAGCCAATAAACATCATATGATCACTATTGCTTATGCTTTTAACTGCCAAAGCTCATCACTGACGAAGGCCACAAGCCAGAAACTAGTCTGGAGATATTGGATGAGTAGGCACTAGATGGGAATTTTATGCACAAGCCTTTTGACATCCATTGATTACTCTGGCTTGCACTGAGTGACAATACATATAGAGAGTTTTGCCTGTTTTAATAACAGTTAAGAGAAAGCATAAGAAATAGTGATTATGTGATGTTTATTGGCCTAAAACCAATCCTGCCTAATAGGATAATGGTGGTTATGGTTATTAAAGAACCAAAGACATCAAAATGTATAGGTACTGAACTGAGTTCAGACCTATATGACTATATAAGGTGATGAGCTTGGATTGAAAATATTATATTCAATTTAAGTCTCCTAGTTTTATAGTTAAGTAGAGACAAAAGTGGCTGCTGAATGGTTGCCTTAGATCCTAAGATCTAGGTGCAGTGTTCTCAGATCCAAGGCTCCTCACTGACGAAGGCCACAAGCCAGAAACTAATCTGGGGATATTGGATGAGTAGGTACTAGATGGGGATTTTATGCACAAGCCTTCTGGCATCCATTGATTACTCTGGCTTGCACTGAGTGGCAATACATATAGAGAGTTTTGCTTGTTTTAATATTATATTCTGAATAATATTTATAAAAATGCAACAGCAACAATTAGATTACATAACGATACTAGGAAGATTTTTTAGGAAGGATTTATGGCAGGATAACTTCATATTTCCAAAACTTTTTACAGCAGTGCTGCAAGAAATATTTTGTGGATTAAAATGGAAAGTTAAAGGAATAAAAGTAAATCATTATTTAAGACATTTAGATTTTGCAGATGATGCAGTTATTTTTCCAAATAATGTTTCAGAGCTTCAGGAAATGTTGCAAGAGTTATCAGATGAAAGTAAGAAAGTAGACCTAAATATCAATGTTAAAAAATACTAATATTCAATGTTTTTTCTCAAATGATGAAAATAAAGATTGATTATGATGAATTAGAAAAAGTTTAACAACTACAAATACCTTGGTTTGATTATTACTACAGATGGAAATATAATGGATGAAATTAATCAGAATTAAACTTGGTTGGAATGCTTTTGGTAGAAATAACTTAATATTAAAAGAAAATGTATTTGAAAAGAGTGATATCAGACCACTCAAAGAAGTATGGAGAGATGCATGTTAGGAGTAACAAGAAGAGATTGAAAACAAAATATATGGGTAAGAGAAAAAACAGATGTTACTGACATCACTGAACAAATTAAGAGACTGAAGTGTAGTTAGACTGGATCAATTTTAGAAGAGGTGATAATAGATGGATAGTTGAAATTTTAAACTGGATTCCAAGATTGTAATAGATGTAGAAAGAGACCACATATGAGATGGATGGATGAAATAAGGAAGTATGTGGGGGTGATGTGGAGAAGCTAGAAATTAGAGATGGATTGAACTTGGAGAGACCTTCATCCTGCAGTGGATTGATAGTGGTTGATGATGATGATGTATGGTATTTTTTTCCACCTCTTCAAGTTGTCTCTGCCTTGTTCAAACTTAGATATGTATTTGAATACTCATCACTGTGAACATGAATGAAATATAAAATGTCATGAGAACATCACATGACCACCATTCAAAGTAGCTACTGTTTTAAAATGCCATGAGTTGCAATAATTATTTTAATATAATGACTTTTTTATATTCAGTTTATAAGCTGAAAAATATTTTAATAAATTATATAACAAATTATATCAAATATGTAAAACTTTTTTCAATAAAATTTCATTATTCTCATCGGTATTTTCTGGTGAACTTGAGTAATTATATTATAAAAATTAATTAAAGAACACTTTAAAAGGCAAAATGTTGATTACTTTCATTGAAAAGATAAGACTGAGGACAAATATAAAGAACTGTATTTGAGCAATGACTTGACATCTTGTGGAAAAAAAAGCTTGCAAAAGATGTCAAATAATTTTTGAATTAGGATGTGATATAAGCATATTTGTGATTCTTGATTAATGTGTATAGTCACCACAAAAGTCATCTAACTTTTTCTTCTCTAACTTTCTATTTTTTTATTATTATTAAGGAATTAAAATGGCTATAATTTTTTTCTGATATCTACAAATGAATAAATACTATACATAATATAATGAAAAGCTCAACATAAAATGGTATTTAAATATTGTTTTCTGAACATGATTATTATGTTTTATGTTAACCATATCAATATAGTTATGACCTCTTCTCTAAATTTATTAGGAATACAAAATATTGTAAGAATAGATAGCTGGAATGATAGAATTGTGAACTAGCTATAAAAGATGGAAAATGTCAAAAATGAAAAAGACTAAATATTATAGAATTTTTAACACAATGTAGTTCAGGTAAAAAAAATAAAGAATGAAGGCATACAATTATGTCTGTATGATTTTAGGCTCAAATAGATAAAAGATTTTTATAACCAACATTTCAGTGAATGATGGAGTGATGATTATAAGAATGAAAACATATTCAAGAAATGTGGTTATTTAATATACTTGCCAACTAATAATTGTGATAGTGATAAGGTGGAAAATACCTTTGATAAAACTAAAGAGAAATATAAATATAGTTGTATAATGATAATGGCGAATTATAATGATGTGTTAGGATAGAAGAGAAATTATACATTTATTTAAAATTATAATGTAAAAATTGAGAGATGAAAGATTAATAAGTTTTTGTAGAGAAAATAGTATGATAATAATGAGTGTTTTGAAAATAATATTTTGATTAAATAAAATTCAATTATTGTTGTAATTTAATGTTTAGGAACATTATTAAGAGAACATATCCATATTCTGTATCTGATACATATTTAAATCTTGATTAGAAGCAGTAGTATTGATATTATCTTTTAATGGCTGAAGTCAGAGTAATAGTTTATTGATAAATGAAACTGAGAAAAAATTTTTTTAATAATTGAATAAGTAAGTAAGCATGAATAATAATAGGCTAATTGATAAATTTAAATAAAAAATAGGAATTACACAAGAAAAATTTAAAAGATTTTTGCAATAAAGACAGTAAGAAAGCAGAAAATAAAATAGAAGTGTGTAAAGAGGACTTTACAGCATATTTAGAAGTAAAACAGAGAGGGTCACTAGAAAAGAATATTAATAAATTGAGGTATTACTAAAAAAAAAAAAGTTTTAATTTATAGTAGAAGAAAACAGTTTGTATGCAAAAATGAGTGTTGCGGGAATGAAGTAGAGGTTAAAGAGTAGAATTGGTAAATTAAAAAAATGAAAAAAAAAATATAATTAATTTATATGATAGAAATAATAAGCCATCATTTTTTTATATTAACTGGAATTAAAAAAAAGTGAAAATAAGCACAAAGTTGTAAAAGCTTTATCTGAGATAAAAACTGACAAAGCACAAGGAATTTATGATATTCCATTTGAATTATCAAAGTATGAAAGTAAAATGTTTGAGAGAAATAAATATAATTTAAAAGCAAAACAATACTTGACCTTTTTTTTAATGTATTTGTTATTAAATATAGTGTTTACTCCATTGCCATATATTAGAGTCTTGAATAATCAGTGAACACTAAATTATATTTTATAATCTATATCCATGGAATAATTTCTGGCTTATGATCTTTGTCATTGAATAACTTTGAAATATTTGCTCCAGGAAGCCTCTATTAGATACTTTCAAGCTAATAGTTTGCTGTACTTTACTGACAAAGATAGTTCATCAGAAATTAATTTGAACATGTGAATTGTACCATTGTCATCTATTGTTCATTGTCTTTAAACTTTATGTGCCTTTAGAATGAATTACTATTCTAATAGCATGTGCAATGTAATTTATGATACAGGGGAGTGTTTGGTAAATTTCTTTTTCAGCAGTTATAATTTTATTAAAGAAGCTATAATTTTTTGAAATATTAGGATTTTAAAATAATTGAGTAACACTATCATGGAAATGAAAGTATGGTTGAGGGTTTAGACTAGACAGATTTCTTATAAATTAGTATGTTTCTTTACTAATTGGTACTATATATTTTACACTTGATTGCTCAGCATAATTACTGCCATGCATTTTCGCTAGTAGCTTCTTTTTTTTTTATTCGCATATAGATTATTGCTAATTTCACATTGTCATTCCATCTATGCTTCATTGCATGCTTTTCTATCACTTTTTATCAGTATATGTCATCTGTGTGATAGACTTGAGAGATAAAAGTTCTGGATCATTTATTATCTGAGAAATGTTAAGGAGTAAGGCTGTTTAGTCAGTTACATGGGACTCTGTACTCAATTTATCACTTGGTTGCTTGAATGTCATGTGATCTCTTGAGCAGCTAGCTGATCATATGATTATTATTATTATTAATTTGTTAGTACAAAATCAGTCATTACTCTTTCTCCTGAAAATATAATAATTATATATATGAAGAAATGCAAAGAAAGAAAAAGAGAATAATAATATACTTTTAACACGTGTGCGGCACAACTGTTCCCAAATGCTATAAAGTGTTATTACAAAATAGATAATTAAAAACAAATGAGCTGAGTGCTTTTAAAGGATCTTGCTTTCATAATCTTAGCTTGCTAATATGTTTAATGATATGAAAATATGCTAATTCCATTTCTTCGATAAAGCATAGCACGTGTCCTTCCTGTTTATGGTGTCTGTGTCTCATGAGATGAAGGCCTCTTTGATTTTTCTTTTAAGGTCATGTCTCTCTCAACACACGATTATGGGATTGTCTGGAATACACTCATGGTGACTTGTGCTCTGGTGTTGAAAGAAAACTGAATAGGTGGAAGGATCATTGAGAGCTCTATTGTATGAATATTTATGTTGTGCTAATCACATGGACAAATATGCTCTGCTTTCCCCATAATATGTGCCTTTACAGTTATTGTTGGAGCAAGCAATATTATATACTGTATGGGAGGTCTGTAAAAGTGGAGTTTGGTTTTTAGTATTGTTAATTAAATTGTTGGAGTTTGGAGGGGGTTTTAGAAGCAAAGCTGATATTTGTTGTTGAGGTTGAAATGCAATTTACTGTGTAAATTGGAGATGTATGGTAGCAATAATCTGGGTTTATCCTGTGTGATGTGAGTGTTAACAATACTAAAGGCAAAACTCCACTTTTACAGACCCCCCATACAGTATATAATATTTCTTGCTCCAACAATAACTATAAAGGCACATATTACGGGGACAGCAGAGTATCTTTGTCCATGCAACCAGCATAACATAAATATTCATACAATAGAGCTCTCAATGATCCTTCCACCTATTCAGTTTTCTTTTAGCACCAGAGCACAAGTCACCTTGAGTGTATTCCAGACAATCCCATAATCGTGTGTTGAGATTGACATGACCTTAAAAGAAAAATCAAAGAGACCTTCTTCATCTCATGAGACAAAGACACCATAAACAGGAAGGACACATGCTATGCTTTGTTGAAGAAATGGAATTAGCATATTTGCATATCATTAAACGTATTAGCAAGCTATGATTATGAAGACAAGATCCTTTGAAAGCACTCAGCTCATTTGTTTTTATTTATCTATTTTGTAATAACCCTTTATAGCTTTTGGGAACAATTGTGCCACACACGTGCTAGAATATATATATTTCCCCAAAGTAAAAAATTATTTGACTTAATATACTTCTAAGAAAATGTAATAATTATGGTTAACTGTAAGATTATTTAGAGTTTATCCAAATTAATTTTAATGAACTTTTCTCATAATTTTTTTTTAAATGCTTCACTCTCTGTCTACTTATTATTATAGTCTGAACAACATCATTAATTTTCTGATTTTAAGACTCGTAGTTAATAGTATGGTCTGTTTTGATAAACTTTTTATTTAAATGACTTCCATAAAAATATGAATTTGTAGCTTAAAGGGCTGTATGATAGATACAGTGGTTGTCATATCTACCTATTATATTCATAATCTGGATTTTGAATCCTGATTGGACTTGTAATTATTTTTATGTAACTGATGATTTTCAGCTATGTTTAAGATTTTTCTTTAAGGTAATCATTGTCCAATTATCTTTTATAAATGAGTATCAAGTAATTCTTAATTAGATGATAGAATGAAGAAGAAAAATCATGAAAATTCTCATTAAACATTTCTTGACAAATTTGGTAGTTTTTTTTGACTGTGTCTCTGAGAGAATATTGTTAAAATCTTTTTTCTTAAATAGGGGGTATCTGCAACTGTTTTACCTAAATGTCTAAATTATATGATCTATTATTAAAATAATTTTTTTACTAAAATTACATTTCAGAGATTTCAGATCTTCAAACACATATAATAACTTTAAGAGTGGCTAACATATAACTTTAAATAAATCAGCCTACATGAATAAATATAGAATCTGTTTAATTATTTCACAAGTATTAAAATTAGAAGCAACAATTAAGAGATAAAATCAGTTTTCTGTACAAGTTTGAGATAAATGATATAAAAAGAAGAATTAAAGAATATTATTAAAAATTTATTATTCTGAAGCAATTAACTTATTTAAAAGTTGGGAGATAAGTGGAATTGTGGGTAATGTTTAGTATAAGTTTGTTGTTATTTTGTAGGATTGTTTATATTTAAAATTATTTGTTAGATATATGGATGATTGTTTGATTATAGTTGAGAATGATAAATTGAATAAATGAGTTGATTATTTTGAGCCTTCTATAAAATATGTAGTAGAAGGAGGGGGAGGGGGTTAATCTTGTCAAAATAAAAATTTTAGATCTATTGATGATTAGAATTGTAAAGAATAATTCTTTGGTATGTAGTCATTCTGCTAAGAATAAAGAATTAAGGTCTATAATTAAACTTTATTCATTCTGCTAAGAATAAAGAATTAAGGTCTATAATTAAACTTTATAGCTATCAATCTGTATCACATAAAGTAGCTGTTTTAAGAAAATATTGTTATAGAAATAAGAGATATAATTCTAGTGAGGTAGCTTTGTTTCAAAAAGGTCAATTTTATAAAGATTATTTGAGTGCTCGCTACTCTGATAAATTTGTTTAAAATATTTTTACTTCTGTGCCATTTAAATTGTCTTATAAAATTGTTATGTAAAAATAGTAATTTGTTTGAAATAAGAAAATTGCTTGGAAAGGAGGTATTACTTTGAATAATTTATTAAATAATACAAAGAAAATTTTTGATAGAAAGACTATTTCTGAAGTAATGTATATTATCCTGTATTTTTGTAAGAAGGTAGGTCAGAGTAGTTTGAGCTTAAATAAAAGAATAAAGGTATGTAAAAATAGGGTTAGAAATATCTTAGTTCTGCTTTGGTTACACTATTAATTATGATGAAGCTAAGGTTGTCTTCTTTGAGAGAAATGAAATAAAAAGAATTAAAGAATCTTCATTATTAAAAATGTATGATTCTTAAGCAATTAACTTATTTAAAAATTCTATTAATATTAAGGGTGTACGAGAGATAAGTGGTATTGTGGGTAATGTTTAATATATATATATATGTTATTATTTTGTAGTTTTTTACACTTGAGAAGTCTGCTTGTAGCAGTGAAACCATTAGTAGGATTTTAGAGTTTGTTTTCTTGGCTAGTCTGGTTGATTTCTGAATTTGGGATAATTTTGATTATTTATTGATTAGTTTAGCTTTATGCTTATAAAGTTATATATATATTTGAATAAACGAAATCCCATATACCAAACTAAATTACATTCTGTTTTTGAGATCTGCTCTATTTTTGAAAAATTCACAGATATTTCACTGCTTAAGATTATCATTCACTTCATTTCTTATTCTATCTCTGGTTCAATCCCAATGTTTTTCATAACTCTTGTATGTGTTTATTTCACTTTT
The DNA here is from genome assembly GCA_028023455.1 of Epiperipatus broadwayi. NCBI lineage: Eukaryota > Metazoa > Onychophora > Udeonychophora > Euonychophora > Peripatidae > Epiperipatus > Epiperipatus broadwayi. The sequence goes on along the minus strand of JAQFVV010006214.1, from coordinate 6,560,264 downwards.
TCCCCCCTCTTCATAATTTTTTTTTAAAAAAACTTTTTCAGCACTATATTTCTGTTGTCTTTCAATTTTATCTTTTTTATTTTTTAAATGTATATTTCTAGTTTTCCATTTTCTTTTTGATTCTTATAAAACTATATAGTGGAGCCCAAAATCACATGACCTTAATTAAATGCTGTCCAAAGACAAATGTAAACAAATAAACAAAAATACCAATAAACAAACAAAAAACATTAAAATTTGCAAGTTTTATGATATTCTGCAGCCATTTTTTTCTTTGAGTGCCATTGTTTAAAAAATAACAAGTACAATTTGTAAATAAATTTTACAATATACCAGTAGTCATTTTTAAATCCAGGAGTACTATACATGATTATATACATTAATAAAATTTCTTTTGGTTTATGTAAGTACATAGTTTTTCTTTCTTTTATTATTCTTTCTTAATTTGATATGCAGTACTTTGTGTAATAAAATATTTTCTGAGCATAATGCTAAAAATTTTACAAAACTTTAGAACTTTAAAATAAAGAGATTGAAATTTCTTGATAAAGAGACTAGTTTATTATGTTCCTATAAGAGAAAAAAGTTATTGAAAAAAAAAAAAAAAGAATATCGCCCACATTGTTCAGACATTTCACTATATTTTAAAAATAATCTTCAAAACTATATTGTCTATCCAGTAGTTAGTTTTTTCTTTTTATTCTTATTGCTTTAGTGAATGCATGAGTGAATATACTGTAAAATATGTCTTCTCAATTTATTATTAATAACTGTATTATTATTTTTTAAAATTTTGTTTATACTATAATTTTATTTATATATGAGCTTATTGAAAAATATTGGACTGTTACAATATAATAAATATTACATATTCTATTCTAATCAATGTTTATCAGCAAAACTTGAGTTATGATATGCTATATATATTTGAATGCAAGGCAACTTAGAACAAAACGTAGCATAGATTGCAACTCCACTATACTCAAAATAATTCATTTTAACAAGTTTCTTTCTTAGATATAATTTTGTTTGACTATTTCAGTTCTCACTAATTATTTGTCATTACTTTCCTTGTCAATTATTTAACTTAGAAAATATTTAAAAATCTAACCTATTCTAATTTCAGAATAATCTTTTATCTTTCAAATCCTGTTCAGCCATTGCAGTTCTCACTAATTGTTTATCATTCTCACTAATTGTTTGTTATTACTTTTGTTGTCAATTATTCAATATAGCAAATATTTGAAAGAGAGGCAAAATTTTCCTTACAATAGTGCCACTCAGTACAAGGCAGAATAATCAATGGATGCAGGAAGGTTTGTGCATAAAATCCCTATCTAGTGCCTATCCATCCAATATCCCCAGACTAGTTTATAGCTTGTGTCATCAATGAAAAGCCTTGGGATCTGATAGCACTGCATCTAGATCTTAGGATCTAATGCAATCTTCCAGCAGCCACTTTTTACCCTATTAGCTAACTATAAATAAATAGGATTTATGCACAAACCTTCCTGCACATATTGATTATTGTGGCTTGCACTGAATGACGGTACTGTATGAAGAGTTTGCCTCTGTGTTAAACAGCTTGTGTAAACATAAAGAATGATGATTATGTGATGTTTAATGACATATATTTAAGTCTAACCTGCTGTATAACTTCATGTCTATTGATTTCTTTTATTCTCCCCACCTCCTCTACTTTGATTATTTTAGTTTTATTTGCATTTGTTTCATTCTAAATTTGCTGCAGTCTCCATCAATCATTTATTTTATTATGTTAATTTTCAATGCTAATTGCAGTTATATTAAAACAATATTCATTTAACAATTCATCCAAATATATATTATCTAAAACTGAAGATGGATACTATTTCTATCTTACACTCTCTATCTCTTCAGTAAGAAAGTCATTTAACTTAACATATATCTTTTTATGTATACATTTCTTTACATCTTTATTTTTTTTTTCAATGTATCCAATAAATACCAATTCAAATGCCTTTTAAATATTAATCCTTTTTTCCTTTTTCTGTATCTCTCAATAAGAGTTTTTATTACTTTAATTATATATTATTCCTCTAATTTTAAACATGATTGTACGTTTTTGAAATTATTATAAATCTTTTGTTATACTAAACTTTATATACATTTACAATCGAAAGTTGTTATGTTTGTCGTTTTTTTTTAAAAAAAGATATTTAAAATACAAGGTTAAACTTACAGTTCACCATTTTAGATACATTGTCAGAGTAGAAGGAATAATGCCAAAGTAGTTAATAATGTGTGCAATCAAGTTTTACATTTTTTGGTTTAAAAATATATATATGATAGGTTTGTGTCTGGATATTTTTTGAGTAGAAAAATATTTATATACAATAGATTATTTATAAAACAGGATATCTTAAAAAAATTAGCTAAGCAGATTATAAAATAGAATTTGTTTTTGTTCCAGAAATATAAATTACTAGATAACTAATAATTAATTAGATTGTTATCAGGCTTCAAATTCCTTTAGTATGTAAAAGTAACTTAAGAGGATTATAATGGTGCTACCTGGGAATGATAGGAGCAGATAAAAGGCAAAACTAGAGAGTAAATGTATTCACACTACTGAAGATGCTGCAAGATGGAAACAAGCAAATGCCAGAAGATTGAAATTTTGGGTGCATTAGAAGATGAAGTCTTACCCAGTGAATATTCACTGAAAGTAGCAAAGTTAACCTAAAGACTTGTGCAGGCCACATCAATCTTATTCTTTTGCTAAATCTTAAGGTCAGAGAATGTAATTACTATTGTTATAGTACTTTTATGTTACTTATATTCTTTGTTAACTTGTTGACTATAATAAACATGCTTATATATTTAATTTAGGTCTATTTTGTGTATCTATTTTATTGACTGCTCAGCTACTCACCTTGCCATGATTGCAGTATTTGCGATGTCTGAACGCATCATCTTTACAAAAAAATATACTCTTTTTACTTTTATTTTAACTAATTGATGTTTATTAAAAATATTCTATTGTGAATTAGTATTAATTAAAGCTAGGGAAAAGTAACAATGGGTCAGCATTAATACAAAACATAATATTGTAATAATGAAGAGGAAAAATAATGAGATTAAGATAAAAAAGAAAACAGGATGTTTACGATGAAATATTGCATGATTTAAAAATAATGCATTTTGTTTGGGAATTATCATGATGGGAAAGACAAAGTGCATTAATATTCAAACTATCCATTGCCAAAATAAGACGGAAGAGAACTGTGAGATAAAATTATTTTTGGTGCAAAATAGTGCAATGACTAATGCTAAGAATTCGAAGTGTAACAAATTCCTATAAAATACAGAATGTTAAATGAACAGTTACAGTCATTTATAGATAGTTGATATTTCTTGGTCTGATTATGAAATCGAAAGTAAAATATCTGTATATATGATAATACAAAGAATGATGTACTGTATATGGGTTATAATTGTGTTGATGGTGATTTAATTTTTTCACTTCATTATGAAAATATGAATAAATAAAAAAAGCCATATTGTTTCTCATGGATAAAGATCTATAAAGTGGAGAGACCACTACAAAAAGTTGCTCTAATATAAAATTTGATTTGCTTATATATAGTACTATTTTGGTTTCCTGGTTTTTTTCTGGAAAGTTTGAATTACATTAATTTATAACTGTATAATATTTTACTAATTAATATTTTGATTTTTTCTCATTATCAACAAACATCTATATTATGTGATTTTAAAAAATAATTTATCTGTTTTAATACTAATACATTTCATTATGATTGATTAAAATGTATATTTTATTGTGGATATAAATATTAAGTTTAATAGAAAGTTTAATGAAGATTGATTAGGATAAATATTTGATTTAATGGGCAATATATTTTACTCTGCAATCTCTTTATCTTGAATTTACTACAAGTGAAATGTTCACGTGTTTTTTTCAAACTGAAAATACTAAAGCAATCAGAGTAGTGGTTAACACATTTTGCATATGTAAAGCACAAGGTACAAAACTATTATATAACAAATAATATCCTTGACCGATTTTAAATATAGGCAGGAGAATTTGCTGAGCAAATTGGCACAGGGAAGTAATGAACACTCTTTTATATTTATAAATAGAATTTAAGAAATGTAAGTTTGAAGATAGTAATAATGAATATTTTAAATTTTTTCTGAAGCATTTAAAACATTACTCACCTAAGCTAATCTGGATGAATGAATGTGATTACTAGTATTATAACATAAACTAAGAAAGAAAGTGAAATGAATTTTTCAGAAAGTAATGAAATTCTGTCATTATAATTTTTTTTCTACAATTGACTAAAGTTCAAATCAAGAAATAAAAAAGTGATGCTAAATTTGGGCAGCTGAGAAGAACAATAAGAAGTTGTTAGTCACTTCAATAAAAGGGTTGGAATTGAGCTGCTGATTAGAAAATGAAACGGTTAATATAGTCCAACCAAAAATTTATCATAACTTTTTTGACATGACTCTAACATGGAATCTGATAAAAATATTGAAAGTTGGTTCCCAGAAATGTGAGAGGATACTGAAAATGCCTTTTTTGTTTGCTGACAGAGTGCTCAGAAGTGCTTCAAAACTAGCCATTAAATAAATACAGAGGTGAGATAATGAAGATGATCTAATGATGATAAAACTTTAATTAAAAGAAATAAACATTAGTGTAATATCTCTAATAAGGGATTTAATTAAAGAAACATGTCTATAAAATATATTGTTTGGAAGAGCATAAAGTGGACTGTTAGACAAAATGCTGTAGATGTGAAAATAGTTGTTATAAAAATTGATATCAGTTAAAAAATAAATAAAGAGGGGTCATTAAGTTTAAAAACTAATGGGTCCTGGAAAATAAATAATAGATACATATTAAATGTTTGCCAAAAGATTGTCCTATATTTTGATAAATCAAATTTCTAAGGTAAAGTTGAAAAGTTGATATTTTGAAAAAATAGGTTTGCACACATATATTAATCCATAGATGCCTAATTCAGTGATCCTAAGATTCAAACCCAGATTTTAATGGTAGGATGAGAAAATATTAAAATTAAAATATTAATTTTATTATAAATCTAAATTTAAGTAATCATATTTATATTTATTGAAATATAGAGTAAGTATAGTTTATTACAAAAGTACTAAAATTAAAACTGACGAATGGAGATAATTTTTTATTTTTTTTTAAAAAGTATTTTTAATGATTTCGTTCTTTGGAAAATTAATTAATTCAGTTTGATTATATAGATATATATTTAATTACTGTTCTCTAATCTCGAAGAAAATTAATGGATTAATTATATTTTTTAAACTAATAAGTGTTTATCTTTGAGTGAAATGTAGTAAAACAATTACAAATCAGTTTCAGAAAGAATATTCTTCTGAAAATAATGGAGGGAAAATAAGGGAGATTAATAACAAAAAAGAATGAGATCATCCACAATGTTTTATTTGTGTAATATTTGGATTGGATTGAATTGATCTACTGCAATAATGTTCTTCAAACCCATCTACAAGAAAGTAGAAGGTTATTATCTATGCTGTATAATAACATACTATGTTGGAAAATGCAAAGAATTTAATAGAATATAAAAGTTTAATGGATGATATAATTGACACTTTTTTGAATGATTATGAAATTGAAAGTGAAGTTATCACTTGTGCTATATAATAATGTTGTGGCTAGCACAAAGAGTTCAGAAAGTAAAAAAAAAAATTTAAATGGATGGATAACAACTAAAACCAGACTATAATTCGAAATATTGATGAGTAATGCTTTTACTGTTTTTGGAGGGCAGTTCTAGTTCTCTTTATCATTTACTGGATTATTTAAAGTCTGTTTTATTTTAATCTGTACATGAAGTATCTTTGATCATTGATGTATACTTGAATATTAGATACTACAATATTTTTATTGAATTCTTTCAGTTGCAAGTTATCAGGTATGCTTAGATTTTTTGTTTTTCTGTATACTCTTCAAACATATGAATAATATTTGAAAAAGATAAATGACTCCAAGATGTACTTCTATTTGAACTAGCATTTGTCAATTGATTCAGGTCATAATCTCGCATATTTGTCATGTGTATTCAGCATTTATCAATATCAAATTACTATTATTTAATCTATAAGTGCCACATTTTTTGCACTCATATCTTTGACCAGTATCATCTTCAGTTAAGTACTTTTATAAGAAATTTAATCTTTATAGATTAAGTTAATTTGGTATTGGTAAAATGATAAACATAGATGTTGAAGATATGTAAGAAATTGTGTTAAGAGATAAATGAAAAATGCTGATTTAGCAGAAATGCTTCTTAGGGATCATTTATTCCTTTCAGATATTTTTATTTATATGTTTGACATATGTATAGAAAAATAAATGTTTTATGCTATAGTAAGATATTACACATGGAGAAAAGAGGGAAGGAATTGGATTAATGATAATATATGATTGTATTTGATGAGAGTAATTATTAATCTTTAATTAAATTTAAAGTTTATATCTTGACTAAAAAGATATGATAATCTTGATCTAATAAATGATTTTCACATTAATACTGAAACAGTAAGATTCGTATTCGAATCTTAAGTTTCACCTTTTTCTGTCGTCTCTCACTGACCGGTCTATCCCACCCAAATTTAAACTTTTTGGTATCGAATTGTGTGTGTAGCAATATTAAAAATGTATAAATATATGTAGAATTCAGCATAAACACGCACACATTTCGATCTCATATTAAAGGCAATAAATAGGGATAAAATAGTATAATTTAGATTTCTTTTAGTTATATAATTTTGTATAATTTTAATCATTTATTTTGGATTATAAAGTTCGTATTTATTGCTTTGTTTAAATTTCGTTTAATAATAATTCTAAAAAAATCTGATGTAATATTTAATTAAAAGTTAAAATAATCTTATGTTCCCTTTTTGTCTTTGAAATTGAAAAGCATCGGTCAGTGATAGATAATAGATTAATTAAAGAAAAATTCCCCAAAATATAATTAGTAAATGTAAAATGTAAACAATAGAATGGCAGCTTTCTTTAATTAAAAACCAACAAAATGCATTGATTATCCTCAGGGCAGATTAAGTAGAACCTAAAATATCTTAACAAAAATGTGAAAGATCAAGATAAAAAAAAAGAGGCCATCTTAGACTTGCTGGAGACATTCACTAAAACTTTAGCTTTGCTCTCGATCACTGAGAGTCTCCAAAAATATAAAAAATAATTTGTTCCTGCCAAGGTATGACCGAGTAAAGCACCTAGATTATTCTCCATCGGGAGATGGCCTGTCGGATGCCGAACTTTCCATTGCCAGTCATAAATTCACCATGAAGATCTGCTGCCTGAAATGAATGAGAAAGCTGCTGCTGCTGTGAAAGAAAATGAAATATCTAAATACAAGAAAGAATTGCCACTCGTGAACTTTTTGCTGCTAAACTAATGGAATCAGAAAACTTCTTATAAAACAGGTACCTGTCTGTGTTCAAACTCTAGAGTACTCTAATAATATGCTATAGCTCTTCTTCATACTACTTATCTAAATTATAAAATGTAAAAACTACCATATGTATAACTAAACTGAATAATTAACTTAATGTGTAAATTTCTCTACTAATCTAGCATACCTCATTCTATCTTGGGTGCGTATTTTTAAAATCTACATTTTATCTATATTTATTATTTAATTATTGCATGCTCATAATTATCTCAATTTTCAAAGTTTAAATCTATGATCGTTTGAAACAGTGAATGCGTGTCACATTTTCATTAATATGTACTTCGTCGGGCTGAGGCAGAGACCAGCCCGACTTTCTTATTTCCTTAATAACTTCACTTTCATATAAATCGACATGCATTCAGTGCATCATTTATTGTAATGCAGGGTCTACTACTTTGCAAATGGCTGGCATATTAGTTGTAATAACTCCCAGTTTATATATGTTTTGTATTTATTAAATCTAATGAATAATTCTAGAAAATCACATTTCTTTGAGAGTCGCCAGAGTTCTTGAATAAACGTTGGTAATGTAGGGCCGAGTCAGAAATCTATTTAAATCTCATCATAATCGTTTATACAGTATACATGTGTTACGTTTTAGAGACGCGATGACCCATTCCGCCGTGAAATTTCCGGATTCTTCAGGGTTGAAATTAACCCAGTCATCCTATACAAGCGGGCATAATGGGTGCTCCTGTAGGACTTGACAACGTCATGCAGCCAGCCGGCAAAACTGCGACACGGACCGCTTGTCCCTGGTTATGCTTATGTGACACCTTACTTCGTCGGGCCGAGGCAGAGACCAGCCCGACATTCTTATAAACCCATTCGCGGCATTGCAGTTTCAATATACTGCCATTCCGTATCGCCTTTCTAAAGCGTACCACGTGTTCCTTTACTCAATTCTATTATTCTATATATCACTCTGCCTCTGCATTATCTTCATAATTCACTCTCAAATAAATATTTGCCCTTAGTATAAATAAATATTTTAATTAAATAAATATATGTCTGCCGTTACTCTTATAACCTATACTTTAGACTCTTGCATTGCAAAGGTATAAATCCCTCCAGGCATTTATTAGAAATACTCGAGAATTTTAGGTAGCTAGATTGCGCCATCAAATAAATGAATTCCTTTTGTAAACAAATAAATAATGTATTCTTTGAAATATAATCATGTTGCAAATCCCGCTACTGAAGCTGTTAGTCCATAAAATATTATTAGTAAATGTTTTATTAAAATGTGTGAATAAATAATTTTGAACTATACGTCTGCAGTTACGTTTCATTTATTCAATACCCATTCTATATAATATTTCCTCAATTATGTAAATATGAATGTTTAATTAATATTAGTTTGATTATTGGGTAACTCGAGAATAAAATTATGAGTCTCTTGCATATCCCTGACCACCGTGCCTAAGGAAATATTTACTAATGTCGCATCAGATGCGTTGTTTCGTGGATTGTATTGTGGAACCGATAAACTATGTTCGAACTCAGTACCACGGGTGGCTTCGCTACTCGATGGTGCTGCTGTTCTGTATGGTGGTCGAATTCTGCACTATGTTTACGAGTCACACGTTTTCTGACCGTTACAATACTTAGAATGGCAGAGTATGGAAATGTGATGAGTACAAGAAATTTAGCAATTGTAGATTAAATTATAGTAATTCGCAAATTGAATTTATTAATTTTTAGCAGTGTTCATCATTAAAAGATTTTTTGGAAATAATATATTTTTCTAGATTATTCACATATATATTTACATTGTCCTTTTTTTAAAAATTAGAATAGTTTTGCTCATATATAGTCAGCTGCTGCTGCTGATTATTTATGCTAATAAAGATATATTTGAAAGAAATATATAAATATAATTTATGAAAAAATATTTTTGAAAAAATTAGAACATTTTCACTGAATCTGATATATGCAGTTATTTAGTTATTATTAAATTAGAACTTTTGACCAATGATTTATAACAATGAATACATTTAAATCCTATTTTTGAACAACATAATGGGAACACTAGTTGTATTAGCATTATATTTTTGATAGCATTTAGTATAAAAATGGAAATAGATATCAGAGTGACTTTTCTCTATTTATTTATAACTTCTAAGGAAGCTGTAAAATGTATTTAAAAACGCTGAAATTGTTTTCATAAGCTTAGAATGAAAAATATTGGAATTCAGTTTAAAAACAATTTAAGTTTTAATATTGTGTTAGTGAACACTAACTGCTAAATTGTTTAGTTTTTTTTATTATTATTAAAATAAATTAAAATTTATTAGATACAATTGAACATGTTTATCTATACATAGCAATATTCTTTTTACACTGTTGCAAAGCATTCACTCTGTAGAACTTGTTGTGGTCCGAGATTGGGGGCCATTGCCCTCCATCACTCCTCCAGGAGGGTGACCTTAGCCCAGGTTTCATGGAAAAGCCAATCCGGAGCCAGCAATCTATCTCTGTTCCTGACCCGCTTGAGTAATTTGATATAGATGTTGCAGATACCGCGATTGGCATTTTCAAATATACATTTGCATCTGGATAGCCAGATTGCAAAGATTAGAATAATGGCGATGCTGATTTTCGAGAATATGCCACTCTTTATAGCCTTTTGAATGACTAAAACTTCTCTAATATCGAGCAACACGCTTTTAATAATAAAGGATCTGATCGGCTTGAGAAAAGGGCAGAATTACAGGAGGTGATGAATTGTCTCATCTGCTGTGGCATGAAGTTGGCATTGATTGTTGATCTTGCTAAAGCCTGTTTTCCACACCAGAAAATCATTTGTTGGCAGGGAGGAGAGGTTAATCTTTAGCAGAAAGTCAATGTATTTTGGTTCTAAGAACCAATTTTTCGATTTTGCTATGAGTTGTTTATTGTTTAACCCTAGATCATTCTGTAAAATGGTTTGATTGGTGTATTTGAGTTTGTATGTTTGCCAATAGATCTTTTTTCCCTCTATTGTTTAGTTTTAAGTTCAGTGTCAAGTGTTGCTAGCCGAGAGGTCAATGCAGTCACCTTGCAAGCAAGTAGTTAGTTGAAGACGGTTGTGGGTTCGCCTCCCGGTCAATGATGGGCATTGTTAAGGATTGTATTAAAAATAAAACAAAACCTAGAGGCAATTGTAATCAGAAATCTGTATTTATTGAATGAGAATGATGGGCATTGTTAAGGATTGTAGTCTAAAAAAGAAAGCAATGGAATAAATTGTGTAAAGAGAAAGTTACATTTGCCATAACCCATCTTCACAAGCAGTACAATCGTAGTTAAGTTACCATTTCCAAACTATTGATTTCTAACGCAGAAACAGTAATAATATCAGTAGTATGATGTCTCAGGAAGCAGAAAAAAAACCTGTTTGCTGTTATTATAATTATATCTTTTTTTTTTAAACAACATTTTTATTTATCATATTTTATAAGTATTCTTAAATTCTTTTTTTTCATAATAAATGAATTAAAGCATAATCATTGCGTCTGAAATAGAGTGGTTTCTATCATATGTATAACTGTTAATGGAAGCCTTTGCAATTAAATGTACACAGGAAGTTACACAATGTTTGCCAGTATGGTGTTATAGTGGTTCAAAGATATTCATAATAGCCTGTATAGTATTTTACCCTATGTTGAAGTGATGTATAAATTCTTTTTAATTTGTATTTTGCTAATTAACAAAATAAATTAATAACTTATTCAAAAATACAATCCATATTGCATTTAAGTATGTACATGTAAAAAAAAAAAAATATGAAATATACATAAAAAAATATCTAAATAAATTTTTGTGTTGTACAGTATTTTATTTTTTGTTGAATTAATAATGAATAAAAATGTTATTTTTTATTTTTAAATGTTATAATATACTTCTATGATAATTATAGATATTTTAAAATATTTAATTTCTTTTAATTTATATTTGATAAGTATTTAACAAATATTAATATATTGTATTTAAACATTGACAAGTATGCAATTAAATAGGCAATTGACTTCTATTAATTTTCTACTATAATTGACATAAATGGTTATTTAGTTCCATTTAATTAAATTATTTTTTAAATCATCAGAATTAAGAGGTATTTATAATTCAGATGATTTAAAAAGGAATGATGCTATTGAATATATAAATATTATAGATTTAAATTTTATCTTTTCACAAGTAGTATATTGTTTGCACCTTAACTTTAACTATATCTTCTAATCAATGTATCTGCAGAAAGAATCTTTTCAACGCTAAATAGAATTAAAAATTATACCTGAAATACTACTAGTCAAGGAAACATTTGTAAAAAAAATAGTGATTTTATAGAACTAGAAAGACTGATCTATTTTTGAAATAAACAAATTTATAAATACTATTTTACAAATAAATATTTAATTAATTACAAAACAAAAATTGAATTGTTTATTTTTCTCTAATCTCATGACACACCAGTGAGTATCATGAACATAGAACAGGACAGTGAATAACATCAACCATGCCACAGATAATAATTTACATGTTTTACAGCCACTGAGTTTATTTCTGGAACTCATTAAATAAAGCCTAGTAGCTAGTTTTACTTCTCACAACTATGAAATGTGATGGTTTGTCTACTATAATTTGGAAAAGATTGTCATGATTCTCTTGATCCAATATTTGAATTTGTTTTTGGGATGGGTGGGGGACGGAGGACGGAAGACTTATGCAGTCAAATATTGATTTGAGAAACATATGAATGATATTACAAATTTTCCAACTCTTCTCAATTGGCTGGTTTAAATATTATCGAGACCAGAGGATCATTTTTTCTACATTGAATGAAAAGTCTTAGAGAAGTTAAACTTTTCTTCATGTGAGAATTGTCTTATCTCCACTTCATATAGATTACAAGCACTTCTGATGTAAATGATAAATAATAGCTCTGATAATAAATTAAAGTATTACATGTTGGTCCAACTTCTATATATTTGCCTAGCATTAGCATAGAATCAGTTATTCTTCAATTAAATCAGAATAGTGATGCAGAAAGATACACATAACTCGTGGATTATAATCTTAGAAGGAATTTTCCAATCCATTGATTGTACCTTGACATTTCCTGAATTTTTTGTTATAAAATTAATTTTATTTATGCATAATGATAATATTAAATAATTTTTTTTAAGTTATTATATTTCAAGATCCCATTAAATCTAATTATCTCTGCTTTTCAATGAATGTTTTTCTGAAACTTGTATAAATCATAACACTGAATCACTCTCTACTATTGTGAAAGACAGTAAGTGGTTGACATATTAGCCAACTTGTAAATTGACAAATACAAGACTCCTAGATCTTGTTTTATGGAAGCATCCATTTTTAACTATGCTGGGTCCTATACACCATTAATGACAGTTGAAAATAGGTAATCAGCAATATTATTATTTTTGGTTATAATTATAGCACAAATGTTACTATCATTGATTTTATTTTTTATAAACCATCTCGCAAATATATATAAAGATATCACTTGCCTGATAAGGCAATGAATGTATGTGTAAATGATAAATATTTTTCCAATAGATATATGCAATCATGACAGACAAAAATAAATCATGGCCTTTATTCCTAGGAGGTTGTAAAGTCGCCAATCAAGGTAGCGGTTGTGGCCGAAGGCGGAGGGTGCTAAGAATCCCTTGATTTTGGACCCAGGCTGTCATTTGATGACGACTTTTTATTTAGGTACTTAAAATTGCAGATCACTTTCAAGTGAAAGAAGATTGCAAGAATTAGAAGAACTGTCTTATATTAAATGGGACATTGTGAAGTTAGAAGAAAAGGTGAAGAGACGATTTAAAAAGTGGACATGGACTCTACTATAAAGGCATAAGTATTGGAAATGCAAGTGGACTAGGATTCATTATAAATAAAAAGTGGAAGAATAACATTGTGGAGATTGATGGTGTATCGGGCAGAATGGCAAAATTAGTTATACAACTTAATAGCAGATACCAAATGCAGATAATTCAGGTTTATATCCCAACAAGTTCTCATAGTGATGAAGTAGTAGAAGATTTTTATATGGATGTACAAAAGGCTTTTGATCAGATTAAACAACATTTTAAAATTGTTATGGGAGACTTTAATGCTAGAATTGGTAAACAAATGAAATATGAAAGTGTTGTAGGTAATTTTGGTTATGGTATTAGAAATGAGAGAGGACATAGACTTGTGGAGTTTGCAGAAAAAGAAAAGTTTTATATTATGAATTCTTTTTTTGAGAAAAATGTTAAAAGGAAATGGACATGGAAGCATCCAAATGAAGATACAGCAGAATTGGATTATATTTTGATTAACAGAAAATACATATTTCAAGATTGTAATGTTCTTAATAAATTTAACACTGGAAGTGATCATCGATTAGTAAGATGTAAGATACGTGTTAATGCAAAACTAGAGACAAAAATTATTAAGAAAAACAATATTTATGGTTGATATTCATATTGCTTATAACATTTCTTTCATATACACTTTAATGCAGCAAATTTTCTTAAAAACCTCTTTATTTTCCTTACAGTTTCGACTGTCCAGCAGTCTTCATCAGAGCTACAAGATTTGAATAATATAAATACATAACCATCATTTCACATATATATAAAAATACATAACCATCTTACATATATATATATATAAAATACACACCTCTTTTAAATATATATATATACAGATATACATATACCCATAGACATATACATTCCTCATATACCTTTATAAATACACATCTATATGTATACTCTACTTACATATAAATTACATATATATAAAAAATACAAAACATATCCAATACACCGTTTTTTCAAAAAAAATTTTACCTTTTGAAACTATTTTATTTTTACTTTTTTATATAATTTTATAAATCCTTTTAATTTTTATTCTTTATTAATATTATTTTATAATTTTCCTTTTATCGTTTCTTATTGATATTCCTAATCTTCAGAAACATTCTAATGAATTTAAATTAGAACTTGCAAATCAGTTTCAAGTATTAGTAGATTTTGAACATGATTCAGATTTGAATGAAATTAATAAGAAAATAACTGATACACTTATCAAAACTGCAACAAAGATAGCTGGTAGAAAGAAGCAGCAATTGATCAATAAAATTTCTGAGACTAGAGAATTTATGAAGAAAAGAAGGAATATGAAAATATTAAAAAATGATGCATTAAAAAGGATTGAATACCTCGAATTTTGTAAAATCGTGCGGAAAAGAGTTGAAAATGATATAAGAAAGTATAACTGTGAACTAGCAAGAAAACCTATAGAAGAGAATAAAAGTCTCAAGAGTGTAAAACAACATTTTGGTATTGGTAGAAAATTTATATCTGCAATAAGGAAAAAAGATGGAATTATTATTAAAAAGAGAGATGACATCATGAAATGGGTAGAACTTCTAACAAGAATTATATAATAATAAAGAACAAGTACCTCCTATTTCTATTATATTTTCCGAATTGCCCAGAATTTTTAATGATTTAGTGAGACATGCAATTAAATTTATAAAGAAAGGAAAGGCTCCAGGTAATGATGGAATTATAATTTATATATTAAAAGCAGGTGAAGAAATAGAATTTTTTTTTTAGAAAAGTTATATACCAAATGTCTAAATGATAAAGATGTACCAGATGATTGGAAGAATGCAGTATTAATATTAATATTTAAAAAAGGTGATAAAGAAGATACTAAAAATTACAGACCTATCAGCCTTTTATCAGTTTTATTCAAATTTTTTACCAAGATAATTACAACTTGTCTACAGAGAACATTGGATTTCTACCAACCAAGAGAACAAGCTGGATTTAAAAGTGGTTTTAGTACAGTAGATCATATTCAGGTATTGAGAACAAATAAATATAATTTGCTATTTATGCTTTGGATTTGTAGATTATGAAAAGGCATTTGATTCTATAAACATTTCTTCAGTGATTAAAGCATTGGATCACCAAGATATAGATCCAAGATGTTGCCATATTTTGAAAAATATTTATAAAAATGCAACAGTAACAATTAGATTACATAATGATACTAGGAAAGTCAACATTGAGAAGGGTATAAGACAGGGTGACTACATATCTCCAAAACTTTTTACAGCAGTGTTGTAAGAAGTATTTTGTGGATTAAAATGGGAAGCTAAAGGAGTGAAAATAAATGGAGATTATTTAAGTCATTTAGATTTTGCAGATGATGTAGTTTTTGAAAATAATGCTTTAGAGTTGCAGGAAATGTTGCAGGAGTTATCAGATGAAAGTAGGACTAAAGATAAATGTTAAAAAGACTAAAGTAATGCTCAATGGATTTTCTCAAAATATGAAAATAAAGATTGATTATGATGAGTTAGAAGAAGTTAACAGCTACAAATACCTTGGTCAAATTAGTAATACAGATGGAAACATAATGGATGAAATTAATGATAGAATTAAACTTGGAGTGCTTTTGGTAGAAATAACTTGATATTAAAAGAAAATATGCCTTTGTGTTTGAAAAGTAAGGTTTTTAATAAATGTGTTTTACCAGTTCTTACTTATGGATCTGAGACTTGGACACTTAATAGAAGAGCAATACAGAGACTTCAGACTATTCAAAGAAGTATGGAGAGATGCATGTTAGGAGTAACAAGAAGAGATTGAAAACACAATATATGGGTAAGAGAACAAACAGGTGTTGCTGACCTCATTGAAAAAATTAAAAGACTGAAGTGGAGTTGGGCTAGACATATTGCTAGAAGAGATGATAATAGATAGACAATTGAAATCTTAAACTGGATTCCAAGAGATTGTAAAAGACTCAGAAAGAAATCACATGTGAGATGGATGGATGAAATAAGAAAGTATGTTGGGGTGATACGGAGAAGAGAAGCTAAAGATCGGAGATGGATTGAACTTTATCCTGCAGTGGATTGATAATGGTTGATGATGATGATGACAAAAGCTAAAAATAATGATGTTAGCTAAGCTCATTGGGTTTATAAAATATAAATGCCATATTCCACAATAAGAAGAAATACAGGGGCAAGTAATTACAATAAAATATTAAAATACAAAGCAATATTATCAATAACTTAAGAGAAATCACAACTCGCTCTAGTACAAATACAAGTTGGTATTGCAAGCATATACCATTGAGGTTACATTTAAAATCCTTTTCTTACAACATCTACTACTACCATATTTCTTATCCATTTCTTAAGTATCTTTTAAGTATTTCATTGCTATGATCAGATGAAATCTTATATTGAATTTTTAAAAAATTTATCTTCTAAAATTAATTTCTTCTTTAGCAAAATAATTTAAGTAATGTGGTTCATAAAATAAACTAAGATATATGATTGCTTTTAATCATAAAATAAATTCTCTTTGATGTTTAAGATCTATTCAACATAGAATGAAATCCTTAATAAATAAAATTAAGACATATGCTTACTCCTAAGTTAATGTCTTATCACAATTATAATAATAATAATTTAAAATGAAACACAACATGATCTCTTAATTTAGAATAAGATAAATAATAAACTCCTAGGATGACATTTCGATATTAAGGATGGGTAAGAAATTTTATAGCCTTCTAAATACCATAGAATAAATCTACTTCAATATCTTAAGTATGAACTAAATCATTTCATAATCTAAATTTATTATGGAATTATGTTTTCCATATTTATGGAAAGTAATTTTTTATTTTATTACACTTTATACATCTTCCAACCTCACACATTGCAGCTATGTGATCTATTCTGTTACACCTGAAATAGAATGCTAGTCTATTTTTAATGATAACAGAAATAGGCATTTGATCTTTTATAATCCTATGAGGCAATTGTTCTTTTAATACACCTTTTTTTAATCTTAGCATTATTTTCTATGTGTTTGAGGGAATTTGAAATTGAATATCTGGCACCATTCTTTGTAAATTATACTAAAAGCAACATACAATATTGTAAATTTTTATCTAATTTCCAGTAAGAAAATAACATCTTGTAGTATATAATTCCTACATGACCAGGGTTACAATATTGAGAATAAAAAGTAACACAGTCTGATTTTTTAGCATTAATTAATATTACTATTCTATCCCAATTTTAATGATTGTACTAATTATTAATCTTTATTTTTAGATTCATTTAATTTTTTTATATGTCTAAACTAACAAAATCTTTATCCAATTCTTTGCCATATTTCTTGTCCTTTCCTTAAACCCACTTAATTATATTGACTGTTTTATTACTATCTATAAATTGCAATCTTAAAAAAAAATTTTTTTTCATCCCTTGTACAAAATTAGACTGTACAATTACCTCTTGAATAACTTTATTTGCTGTACATTTTCCATATCCAAAACGTCTTTATATATATATTTTAATTTTCTTCCAAATAGCTAATTTTTTAATTAATTCACATCATTGCTATATGTTAAACTAGATAGTCTAACTTTTTTCCATACAATTCTTGTTACATTGTATTTGTTATATTGGAAACATTGTTAATTTCTTAATTTTTTTCTCAGCCCCCCGCCCCCATCATTTATTCAATTTTATTTCTCAATCACCTAAATAATTTTTTTTTTTAGTTATTCAATGATTCTTAAATAATTACATTTATCTATTTTATATTAATCTCTTTTTTTAAAAACTTTTTTTTCCCATGGTAGTTATCATTATTTTTTACTTTTCTTCACTAAAATTTAATCTCTATTTTCATATTTACTTTTGCCAGTATTTCAAAAGTATTTCCGTTTTTATTAGTTTTTGCACATTAGTAACAAAGAAAAGCTCTAATAAAATGTATAATTCTTTATCATCCATTAAAGATTTTAACATGCCTTTCTAATTCTACTATTTCCAATGCTTAAATATAATAACAATTATAAGGCATGTAGAGTATCATTATACTACTTTTGTCTCTGGTTGTACATTTTCTATTTGATAAAAATAATAATTATTTTTATATAATTTTTCAATCAAATTCATTAATGCTCCATCTATAAGCAAATTAAGAAGCCTTTTTACAATTTATTTCTATTCACTCTGTCATAAGCTTTTTCTATAAAAAAAACCCATGTATAAATCTTTGCCTGGTCTTTTATTTATCTCTATCATTTGTGCTATTATAAAAAAAAATCACTTATATGCTGATTAGACTTAAATCCTCTTAGCATCTTTCCTATATGTTATTCTTTCCATCTATTTAATTATTTTTCCAATGATTATGTAAGCAAATTCATTGTAAATTGCTGAAGTTACCACAACTGATTTATAATTAATCAGAATTCTATTATCACTTATCTTAAAATAAGAATTGTTTTAGTAATAAGAATTACTGTTGCTACCCATACAAATTTGTTACCTTTATACATTTTTTACTGTTTAAATCAATTCATTTCTATAAATTTAATATTTCCATTATTATATGTTTTTATAATACTATCTCATATTCCCTCAATCTATTTTTGCTATTCATTATGTAATTGTTTTTTCTCAGTTAAATTCTCTTTCCTCATTGCCAAATAATAGGATTTCTTTTTCCATTATATTATCATTTATATGTATATTTTCAATCTTCTTTTCCAGTTTTATTGACATTCTTATTCTCTCTATAATTATCCAACTTAGCTAATTTTATTTTATTTAAGTAATTTGCCATTTAATCTTCATTTTTATTATTCTTATACATTTATCCAAAATCATATTTTCATTTTTTTAATATGTCCAAGAAAAGTTTCCATATTTTTTTTTCGAAGCCATGAAATATCATTTATATTTTGTATACATCGTACTCTATCTTTGTTATATTTAATATTATTCTCTATTGTATTTGTAATTATTTCGTATTTCTTCTTAATCAAAACCTTTAATTGGCCACAAACTGTACTATATAACTTAAATAATTTCAAGAATAAGTATCTGGAAATATACACCGATAAATTCTCAATGTTTAACTTTAGTTATTATCAAAGATTTTAATAATTAATCATTTTTATTATTATAGTTGTAGTATTTGTAATATGTCTCTGCAATCTTTTTTTTTTAAAAAAAAATCTGTATATCTACTCAAATATTCCACGAATTCTGCATTTCCATTCTGTTAGAATTTAATTATCTCATGTAGCTACAATTTATCCTTGAATTGTTCATCCTACATATCTGTCCCACTTTTTTATGTCTTGTATTTATCCTCTTACAATATTAATTTCCTATGAAAGATTGTTTATTCTCTTTAAATGTATCGCTACTACAGTTATGATTTCAAGCTGTTCATTATTAATCGCTAAATTCAACCTTTTCTGGTCTTCTACCTCATCATATATTTATATAATCAGTTGGTATCATTTTCTCCTTTTTTACTATCCTTATATGGGTTTTCTTAATTCTATCTTTTTATAACAGTCAAATATCAGCCTTTCACGCTAATTGTGCATACGCTTTGCGAGTGTTAATAATAAATGAATACTTTCTCACCAATACAAGATATAGTATTTATACAGGAATAAAAGGAATCCTCTTATTCCTACGACTCAAACGCTTATATATGTGCAAATCTGAAGTACTGGCAAAGAAAGCATGACAATGGAACAGTCACTTTAAATTATTATATATGTTGTCTGAATGAATGACGTCGGTGAAATTATCTAGAATTTACTAAACGTCACTCCAACTGAAACTTAATAATATGTAAATAAGCATTTATTTTATATAGCGTATGTAAACAATTGTATTACAGTCAAATATCAGCATTTCACGCTAATTGTGCATACGCGTTGCGAGTGTTAATAATAAATGAATACTTTTTCACCAATACAAGATATAGTATTTATGCAGGAATAAAAGGAATCATTTTATTCCTACGATATCATTCATTCAGACAACATATATAGTAATTTAAAGTGACTGTTCCATTGTCATGCTTTCTTTGCCAGTACTTCAGATTTGCTCATATATAAGCGTTTGAGTCGTAGGAATAAGAGGATTCCTTTTATTCCTGCATAAATACTATATCTTGTATTGGTGAGAAAGTATTCATTTATTATTAACACTCACAAAGCGTATGCACAATTAGCGGGAAAGGTTGATATTTGACTGTAATACAATTGTTTACATACGCTATATAAAATAAATGCTTATTTACTATTATTAAGTTTCAGTTGGAGTGACGTTTAGTAAATTCTAGATAATTTCACCGATGTCATTCATTCAGACAACATATATAGTAATTTAAAGTGACTGTTCCATTGTCACGCTTTCTTTGCCAGTACTTCAGATTTGCTCATATATAAGCATTTGAGTTGTAGGAATAAGAGGATTCCTTTTATTCCTGCATAAATACTATATCTTGTATTGGTGAGAAAGTATTCATTTATTATTAACACTCGCAAAGCGTATGCACAATTAGCGTGAAAGGATGATATTTGACTGTAATACAATTGTTTACATACACTATATAAAATAAATGCTTTTTATAACATATTTTTATGGTGTAAACAAGAGTTGAAAATTAGATTAAAATTTAGAAGTTTTAATAATCATAACTGAATACTGTGATGCAAGCAAAATGTAAATTTATTTAAATTATGACTATTTAATAAATGAAGTAATTGGTATGTACTATTATATATATCTACTTTTTTTTATTTTTATGTAATTAGTTTTTTTGTTGGATTATAATATATATATATGTTGACATTAAATTTAATTATTTTTTAACTATTATATTCAGCTTCAATTTTTTTATTCTTTTTATTTTAGCTTATGAAGTTCTTTCAGATCCCAGTAAACGAGAGCAATACAATCATTACGGAGAAGCAGCATTTGAAAATGGAAATAATGGTGGAGCGGATTCTTTCCATTTTAATTTTAATGATTTTTTTAGAAATTTTGATTCTCATCAAAATGGAAAAAAAGATCAAGGATTTAATTTTTTTTCGGGTGGAAGCAATTTTTTTAATTTCGATGACTTTTGGAATGATAATGATGATGAAGGAGATAGTTTTTTTCATTCTTTTGGAGATGATGATTTTAATCCCTTCAGTGCTGGAAATTTTGGATTTGCTGATAGCTTTAGTCAAATGAGTGGTCGTAACATGCATAGTGGGACATTTAGCACTTCTAGAAGTGGTTAGTTTCTCTTAAAATATTATTTTTAATGACATGTATCATATGCTGTTGTATGAATACTTTTATTTACTGTGTAAATTATATTAATATATATACTTTGAAAATGTTCAAAAACAATAACAACCAACAACAAAACAATTTTTATATAAAAAAGCTATTCTTTTGTAATTTTATTCACAAAGTTATAAATGTTTTGTTTGATATTGGCCCAGAAATTTACTACAAAATTTATTTGTAATTTTCAGAAAGCAGATAAAAAGAGAGTGCAAAGTAATTTTTTTGGTACAAACAGAATGATTTGAAAAGAACAGACATCAATTTGCTAAATAACAATCATAAGTTCTTGATTTACAAAAGGACTATCAAATGATTTCTTTAAAATTGATAATAATCATACAAAATAAAAAAATAATTGAATAGCATTAATTGATATACTAATCAAGCTATTTTTCAACACTTTTATTGCAAATTTAATTTATAATAATAAACTAATGTTAACTTCTATCAGATTTTTATTCTCATCTTAGTTTTATTTATATAAGAAAAAAAAAAAAATTACATTCCATATGTACTATCATTTCTGTGCTTGTAGATTTAAAATTGTAGTCTTATGTATCAAAAGCTTTTATTATTTTGTTCACTTCTATATATATATAAGCTCTCTTAAAATTTTTAGAAATATAATTATTTTTCTAACACATATTTACTTACAATATTTTCTATCATTTTATCCATTAAATATATTTCAATTTTTTAGTAATTTTCAGTTTAGTAAAAAAATAATTAATAATAATAAACATTACTCTCCATGTTTAACACAAACAATAAAAGGGTAGATTTTTAATTGAAGTTTATTGATTTGCAGTTGGAGGGAAGGTCTTAGTTTGGTCTATTAATTGGATTTTGTGTTCAACCTGTTATTTTCATGTATGTTATATGACCTGAGCCATAGATTATATGATTATTTATATATACAAAAATAATAAGTAATAGAATGGTATTTATTTGGGAATTCATGTAACATTTAAACACTTGACAAATGGCAAAGTTGAGCTTTAAATGCTTGAACCTATTATTTTATCACTATTTTAAACCATACATGCATAATATATATATCATAATGTGAATTGAAGTATATGTGTTTAGAACATGCGTATTAAAGCTAGGATTTGGTAAAATGATAAACTGTATTTTAGCCTAAGGAAAAATCTCACTTTAAGAGACTGAAGTTGATTTTTTTAAAATATTCAAAGTTTGTTCAATAATATTTAATTAATTAATATATATATATAGCAAGTTAATGATTGTATTTGGAATATGGTTATACTAAAAACAGAAATTTTGGATAATTGGGGTTCTTATTACGGATCCTGTTATATTTTTGTTTTTGGTAACCACTGATTTTCTTGTCTAATTATTAGTTGATCATCTTCCAAAATATTTTTAATAGAGCTGATTATTATTTGTAAAAACTTAGTAGCTTTAATGATCTCTGGTAGCCAGAAATTAAACACTATACTCTAAAAAATGTATGGTACTTTTAAATTTGAATCTGAAGTTATAATAAAGTTTATTCTAAGGTTATTTTATTGATGATCATTTAAAAAATATACTTTGATAAAATACTGAAAATGTAGTATGTGCATATGTAAATAGAAAATGTGGAGTCTTAAATCTTCAGATTGATTCTAGTTCTGGTGCTCAAACTTCTTATAAATTCTTGAGCTATAAAGTTGTTCAATTGTTTAATTTTTTATTTAATAGAAAAATTAAAGCAATAGGAAAAAAAGAATATCATTAATATTTCACCATTGGATTATGCAATCCATTGAAAGTATAATTGGTGCCTATAATTATTTCATATTTTTTGCAAGATTTTTTATAAAGTCAAAATATATAAAAAATATATTTTTCTATGCTTAAAACTGATGTCATTGCTGCCATTTTTAATTCATCACACTATTATATTATATTTATTCTAGTGGCATCTTGAAAAATGCATGAGCATGCATACACACATGGTATAGATTAAGTATATTTTAGTATTGGTTTACTATAAAAGTTTGACTAAGAAAAGTATGGAACTCTAAAGAAATGTTGTATGCTCAATTTTGAGGTTTATATATATATAAATAGAAGAGATTACAGTTCTGTGTGTACATATATATGAGTATGTTTATATATATAAATTCTTAAAATTTCTTTTTTTAATTTAGGTAGCCGAACATGTAAAACTGTTACCCAGAAAGTTGGCAATATGGTAACAACATACACCCAGTGCAGCTGAAAATAATGTGATTAACAAAATAATGGTGATCAAAAAAAAAAAAAGTAAATCTTTTTTAAAGAGCCAAATTGTCTTACTTAAAGACAAAAAAAAAATTCTGTATATTGTGCTTTACTTACCTTCTAATAATTTTATAACAATACTGATAAAGGTTTTAAATATGAATTGGCAATAATATTTTTTTTTTTAAATAATAGGAACTCACTTTGACAAATTATTTTTTCTTAATTTTTTTTTTTTTAAATATATATTTATTATATATTGCGATTCCTTTCTATCTATAATTATGGAGATTTTATGTATTGTTGCAAGAGTTAGAAAGAGGACATTGTTTTGGCAGATGTATATAAATTTCTGTAAATTGTATCTCAGTAATTTCTTATAATATGTACAGTAAAATAAGTTATTTTCTTATTAAATGAAGTATTTTGTAAATATTTTCCAAAAATATTATTAAAACATATACAAATAAATTTGTTTATTTTCTGATAAAAATGTTTGTTTATTTTTAATAGAAAATATAATGTGTTGTGTCTATCATAAATTAATAATGTTTAAATTAATAACTGTATATCCAGAAATATGGCTTTGACTTCTTTAGGATATGTTTTCTCTGAAAAAAACAAAAAAAACAATCAAATATTATATATATAGATGCATTTAATTTCTAATATTTGTAATAATAAAAATATTTATTCAATAACAATAAAAAATTACATGAATAATATTTTGATTAGGAGAGAGTCATTTTTCATAGACAATCCCAAGTTGTTTACATTGGAATTTATTTTTATATAAATAACAGTGCAATGTTTGTGATTATGACATTTGACCTGTAATTCTAAGATAAACTATTTCTATTATCTAATTGAATTACTTGAATATTTTTTTGAAAAATTCAATCTTTATTTATACTTTTCCAAATATATTCAAATATTACTGATAATACATTGGTTAATATAGAACATAATATTTCAAATAGTATTATTTGCCTATCTTTGGATATTGCTTACCTGACCAATGACACCACTAGCATAGGAAATGAACCAGTGATCTATGGATTTGTAATTATTGAATTTAAAGTGACACTAACTAATTAGGCTTTTTTGCTTAGTGTTTATCTTAAATTTAATGTTTTTGAATCTAAAGATTACTAGTGAAAGTACTAGCATAGAAACAGAACCTATGCACTTGTCTGGCTAGCAACATCTGAAGAAAAGATTAGAGTAATATTACTATTACTAACAATTAAATGTATTTGGAAAAGTATAAAGATCAAATTTAACTAATAATATCTAACAATTTAAATAAATGACGAAAATAGTCCAATATATATTTATATAATTGTCAGTATGTTCAAACAGAAAATTACATTCTTATTTGTGCAGCCAAATGAATTGCTATATTTTTATGAAGAATAAATTATTTTTGATATAATACAAGTAATATGGAAAAAACATTTTTTGAAGTAAAAATAAATTTACATTGTTTGAATTTAATATGTGACTGATACATATTGTTGCAACTAATGTAAATTAAAATCATTGTTTCTTCTAAAAACGTTTTCAATAATTCAGTTTTTATAAATTTATTTAACGCATATTGATTACGTAAGTAATATTTACTAAGGCAATAAATCTCAAGAATATGCGCTTGAAAATGCGAAGGTAGGGACCTCTACAGGTCTTAACCACAGACCTGTAGAGGTCCCTACCTTCGCATTTTCAAGCACATATTCTTGAGGTTTATTGCCTTAGTAAATATTAATTCAGTTTTTATAAACGTAAAAGAGTTTAAAGCTAATGGATTGTACTTTTAATCATGATTTGTGTTTTTTATAGTTAATTTTTTTTTCTCTATATAAAATAATCTATACAGTTATGGTATTATTTGAAACATCAAGCATTTTAAATAGATTGCTCTTGCAATTTAAGAAAAATATAAAAGATTTAGGAAATAATTGAATCATAAAAACAGGACATTTTGGTAAATCTATATTGTCCCGGGTTTGCAGGTTCGCTTCCCAACTGATGCTTTGACAAATGGAAAGAAAAAAAAATAAAGATGTATTTGATGCTATTCTTCCATAAAATAATAATAAATTCTTTATAACAACTATATAATTATCAATAATAATTTTATACATAAAAAGCCTTTTTCAGCACCTGGTTTGGTGCCCTTTTCAAATGTTTATAATCTGTTTAATGTTAATGAATTATTTCAGATATAAAATCCATCTAGTGTTTAATAATGGAAGTAAAACAAGCAATAACTATATAAATCATTAAAATAAATCAAAACACCCTCACATATTAATCCAGTAATTATAAAATAATTGACTATATCATAAAAATATATTAAATAAATATTACATCCATTTTTTTACAATTACATATATATCTTATATAACTTTCCATTCATTTTTAATTAACAAATTTATAGAAGTCCTATAAATATTCATACAATTATTCAAATTATCTCTTTTTGGATCTTTGATGTTTTGATATTTGTAAGAAGACAAATATATGAAACATACTATATTAAAAATAATTTGACTAATTGTATAAATATTTACAGGACTTCTATAAACTTGGTTAACAATTGGTTAATTAAAAATGAATGGAAAATTATATAAGATGATATGTATATAATTGTAAAAAATGCATATAATATTTATTTAATATATTGTTATGATATAGTCAATTATTTTATAATTAGTGGATTTATATATGAGAGTTTTGATTTATTTTAATGATGTATATTGTTATTGCTTGTTTTAATTCCATTATTGAACACTTTATGTATAAAATTATTATTGATATTTATATAGCTGTTATAAAGAATTTATTATTTTTGATTATTATTTGATGACATTGATATTTAAAAAAGTTGAAGAATATGTAAATATATCTACTATATAAGATATTTCCTAAATTTATTAGAAATTCAATCAAAAGAATAAATTGAATTTACAAGTAATTATAACAATATTTGAACTGTCTTTGCATTAATCCATGCAGAATGATGGATTTTTTTAAATGCATTCCATTAATAATTAATTTATAAGTAAAAAGTAGAAAAGATTTTAAATATCAGTTTATTTCTTTTAATTACTATCAATATTTGAAATACTAAAATTTCATGGTGCATCATTCTATTAACATTTTTTTATATTAACAATAGCATATTCTTTGAATAGATAAAGAAGCAAAGACTATTAAATATTTTTGTCAAATTAATAATATATAGAAAATAGTCAAAAATTAAAGACTGCAAGATAAAAATTAATAGTGCTTAATATTTATTTAATTGAAAAATTTGAATAAGCTTACTGAAGTATATCATGAATATATTATCAACATTAATTCAGAGATATATTTTGTAATTGAAACTTGGATGAATATGAAAGTAAAACAATGGAAATATATATAGAGAATAAAAGATTTAAGGCAAGCTATTGTACAATCATGTTCTTGTTTTTGGATGTTTGATAGCTTTAATACAAAATCAAAATAGAAAAAGACATTAAATTGAGATTTGCAATGATTAGGCATGATTTTAATAAAGATACTATTTTGTAGCCCATTTGTTTGAAATATTATTTGTAATGGAGCAAAGTTTAAACAACCACTAAAAATTAGAAATGTACATTTTGTAGGATAATAGAAAGATTGAGTTATAAGGATAATATTAACAATGTATAAATCTTTAAAAAAAAAAAAATTAATTAAAAAAAAATACAATTAATCCAAGATATAGAAGATATGCTGAGATTGTAAAGTTATAAGAATAGTTAGGAGAAGCAAGAGATTAAATACATTTGGAAAATCTGATTTATGTGGAATGTTTTTTGTTAGATTAATGGTAATCTTACAATTTATTATAGTTTTATATTTACAAAGTGTTAGAAGATAATGGATCAAATTTGATTAAGTTAAACGTAAAATAATAAGTACTTTATTATTTATATGGTTGATAAGTTACTATGTTTATAGACAGTCTAATACATCAAAAATCTTCATTTTTCAGCTTTATGAAAAATATTTTACGTTTAAATTGGTTGTTTAATTATGTGAAAGTAAGTTATCATTATGAAAAAGATGATTATGAATGACAAGTCTACAGCTGATTTAAAAATTGGTAATGAGAGCACAGAAATAGTTGACAGTTTTTATTTTTTTAAATCATTCATCAGTAATAAAGGCATCACAAATTGGTACTGGATAAACTTGCAATACAAAGTTTACAAGAATGTTTGAATATAGGAGATATTTCTGAGAATGAAGATCAGAATTGTTAAAGTTAAGTATGGTTTCATTAAATAATTAAGTTGGAAACTAAAAAACAATAGATTCAGTACTAATACTTTTGAATTGTGATGATAAAGGTTTTCAAAAATTTCATGGATGGCAAAGAAAATAAGTGGATACATCAAATCAGACAACAATTCTTGCTTGAAGAGCACATCAGATTGAAATTGTTCTGCTTTGGTTAGATTATAAAATGATCTAATTCATTGAAACAGTATATGATGCTCAGACTGTTAGTGTGAAAGAAGACAATTAGCATAGAGATTATATATGTGGACTCCATCACAAATAAATGTATCTTTGAGCAGTCTGAAAAACCAAACAATGAGAAATTTTGAATATTTATAATTATTTAATCACGAGAAATTGATATAATTACTTAATAATAAAGTCTAGATAGTAAAATGTAGATATTCATATGCTAACCAAAAATGAATGGTTAGTTGAATTAATTATGGGCTGACTATCCTGGGAAATATCTAAGTTAGTGAGATAGATTTTTACTTTTCTTAAATTAGTTAATATTCTTTTTTAGTTCACAAATTTATAATTTGATTTCAAATTCTACTTTGAATCAAGTTTCTAGAATTTATATCATGCCACAATTATCATCCTACAACTCATTTCAGACTATTTCATAAAGAATACTTTTTCTGTCTATTAACTATCTATATATCTATGTGTGTGACATATATATATTTAAAATTAAATACTGCCTACTGCTATACTAGTAATATTGAAATACAACTATGTTGTCTATACTGAACTTAATGTAATTAGAAGAGATTTGAACTCAAACTTTCAAGCTCCCTTTAGTTATCAACTCCATTTTATACAACTGATGCACATTACTACATACATGTGAAAAAGATAAATGATCTCTACACATTTAGTATTATATATTGGAGTACATTTATCTTTTTCATATGTATGTGGTCATGTGTGTCAGTTGCATAAGATAGAGTGGATAGCTAAAGGAAACTTGAAAGTCTGAGTTTAAATCCCATCCATTTTATATTAGTAATAAAAATCATATAACATGACAATATTAGTCAAAAACAACAACAATAAAAGTTTACTAAAATTCTTTCACAACCATGGTTTCATCTATCCCCCCCCCCCCCCCCCCCCCCCTCCCCCCTCCATCCACTATAAATCCTGAAACCCCCCAACCAAAAAACGAAAGAATTAAACTTCAACTCTATATATAATATGTAGATCCATAAAATGACATTAAAATTTAGGAAATTTTAGAATAAGTGATATTAAAAAGATGATAGTAATGATAAACTATCAAAAGACAACAAAAAGAATCAAGGAAAAAACTATTGTATCCATACATATCAAAAATAGCAGACAAAGGAAAAATCTGAAATCAGTAGAACAGCTTTCCAGAGCCATTCCACATTATGAGGAATTCTAACAACTATAAAGTCTAAATTTGAAATGCTGAAAAACAAAAACTGCATTTGTGAAATATGTGAATGTGGAAAAATGTATATTGGTGAGATGAGTTGCCCCATTGAAAATTGAATGTGAGAGCACAAATTGATGATTAGAATAGAGAAAACATGTCTAAAGTAGCAGACCATGTATGTATAAATAAACATGTTCAATGGGGGAAATACAAAAATATTGAATAGAAAGGAAAAGCTGCAAAAAGAAAATTCAAAGAAGCTGCTAACATGACAATGGTGAATAAGTCAACTAGTGTGACCACACATAATGTATAAAAAAACCCTAATTAACTTTGCTCTTAGGTAAAAGTGGAAAAGTCAAGAGAAACCTTATAGTTAAGTATACAAAATTTCTGATTGTTGCCTTTGGCAGGATGGCTCAGTTGGTTAAAGCATTATTTTAAAATTCAATATTCAAGAATGTAAGAGTCTAGGGTTGATTGCCATGCTAGTACTGTCACTGGTTAGGGTAGCGACACCTGAAGAAGAAAGAATAATACCACTTAAAACATTGTGCATGTGCTAACTTGTGTACTATTACTAACAGTTGAATGAAATTGTAAAATTTAAATACATTTTTTCAAAGATATTAGATGATGTAAATAGTTCAATGTATCAATACAAACATTTATAATTGTCTAGTCATCTTGATCTTAAGTAAAAACATATATAAACATAATGTACACTTAGTATAATGTGTTTTAATTCAGTACCATAATATTTGTTCTTAGAAATTGTGATTATTCTGAGGACGAATAGGTTTCTTGTTGCATTCTTCAGTTCAGCAAAAGGTTTATGTATTACAAATTTTCTATACCAAGTTTTTATATATTCAAATTTGAACTTTTTACTAACATAATTTTCAAGAGAAGTTTCTTTTAGGAAACTACTCATAACTTTTGCTGTTTAATTAATTATGTATGATCTAGCACATCAATGCTATGTTATTAACCAATTAATGTGTTTTTTACCCCACAATTAGACAATTGAACCACAATTTTTTGTTCACCAGAATAAAATCAGATTGTCTATGGTACTGTAGATTGTGATTAATAATATTAAAGGTTAAAATTGCATTAGAAAGCAATAAAATTCACACGTCATTTATTACAAGTATATATTCGATTTAGCATTCATAGTAATCCTCTATTTAAATAAAAGTTGAACTAAGTTTATAATTCTCTCTGCTTTGCAGAATGGATGTTTAATATTACTTAATGAATATGAAATAGAACACAAAAAGAATAAATATATATTTCATGAATCACTATCTAATATCTAACCATCATTTTGTTTGATAAGGGTTTGGAGCTTATAATAAGGTTAGGTTAGTCAGTTTATTTAAATATCATTATATATAAACATTCATTTATTACAATTTACATTTATTTATTTAAATTATAGTCTTGCATAATGCATGCTTAATATTATTTGATAAAATTTAAACAAAACTGAAAAAGTATGACAGTTCACTAATATATTCATACTTTAAAAAATAAAAAGTTTTGCATGAATCTATATAAAAAGTGTTGTCTGCTATTCTGATTGACAAATGCTTAAATCTTCTATCATATCTGACAAGACTTAGTTGTAGTTACAATAAGTATAGTATGAGAGATCAATCAATATAGTGATTAACAATATTAACCACTAAACATCACATGATCACCATCTCTTATGCTAGTACATAACTTTATTAAACAGGCAAAACTCTCCATATAGTAGTGCCACCTTGTGCCAAACAGAGGAATCAATGGATATCAAAAGGCTTGTGCATAACATCCCCATCTAGTGCCTACTTATCCAATATCTCCAGACTAATTTCTGGCTTGTGACCTTTGTCAGTGAGTTAAGTAGAGATAAAAGATGGCTGCTGGAAGGTTGCATTAGATCCTAAGATCTAGGTGCAATACTCTCAGATCCAAGGTTCCTCACTGACGAAAGCCACAAGTGAGAAACTAGTCTGGGGATATTGGATGAGTAGGCACTAGATGGGAATGTTATGCACAAGCCTTCTGGCATCCATTGATTACTCTGGTTGGCACAGGGTGGCACTACTGTATGGAGAGTTTTGCTTAAGGTATTAGCAGTACTGGAAACACATCTAAGAGAAGAAGAACCTATTTTGATACAGTTGGTATGGCAGGGTATAAATAGAAAAGTAAAAAAAAGGGGTGGGGGTGGTATAGGTGTTATATCAAAAAAATATTTAAATATTGTTAAATGTCAAGAACATTTGTGGTTTGAAATAAGGTTGGGTAGTCAAGAATGGATGGATGGTGGCTATAGTTTATATAGCCACTGGAGATAGTCAAATTATAATGGCATGGAATAGTAATATATATCAGGCATGTCAAACTGGGGCCCCAGGGGCATGCCCCTCGAAAGGATTTTTCATGGCCCTCGTCTAAGATGCTATGTAATAAAATGAAAACAGAACGATATGTTGCAAACAATAAATTAATTTTTTTAAAAGCTCTTATATTTAATTACATGAACTAAAATATATACAGTAATTGTTGTCTCATACATAGCTAATTTATAATTCTCGTTACACGCATAGCTTATGCCTTTATGATGATGAAGCATTTGAGATATGTGAATACCAAAGCTGGCAACGTTAATAATGTGCTGCTGTGCTCTCGAGAACATAAATACATTAGTCAGCTATTCGCGCCACCAACGTAGCAATCCTATCTGCAGATATTGTTTTTTTCTTTGAATTGTAACAAAAGGCAGTTGCGCTAGTTTCTTTATCCGGATTGGTGTGTTAAAAATTTGCGGGTTGTTTCCTTTTATAACTCATTCAAAAAATATAAGTAAACTGCTATATCCAAGAGTTTATATCTTTCTGAAACTAGTCAGACAGCATAAGAAATAACGAGCATGCATTTTGTTATATAATATTTTAATTATAATCAAACATGAGAAACAATAATATTTTACATATAAGTTAGTAACGATTACATTTCAGTTTGGAAAACACTAAAAGTTCTACAATTTTACCAGTGTATGTTCGGCCTTGGGAAACTTTAGTGGCTTCGACCATTTCTAACCTACGGCCTTATGCACAGCTTTCTTCTTTGTCACATCTCTATCTTAATTGCTCTGTGCTGGGAAGTCAGGACTGAGAGAGAGAGAAAAAACGTAATCCGTACCTTTTATAGCTACCTCCATTTATCGAGCATAATTCCAGGAGCGAGAATCGATAGCAGCGCTCTCTTTACATTTAAATACTAGAGTAGCGTTAAATTTTTACGAAGCGTATTTTGCATAAACGTAGTTGCAATTTTTTAAATTTTAAAAATTTAAATCTAAAGCTCTATTTTTATTACAGAAAATGCCACTTCCAACGCTAAATAAAAAACGAAAGATTGATGACGAGGGAAGAAAATTTCAAGAAAGGTGGGAACTGAATTATTTTTGTGTGGAAGTGAACAATACGATTACGTGCTTAATTTGCAAAGAAACTATTAGTGTTGCTAAAGAATACAATATTAAGCGACATTATAGCACTAATCACGAAAAACAATTTTCGTGTTTTGAAGCTAAAATAAGAGAAGAAAAATTAAAAACAATGAAGAATTCATTAAGTAGCCAGCAAGGAGTGCTTACAAAATTTATAAAAAGTAATGAATCAGTAACAAGAGCTAGTTATGAAATAAGCTATTTATTAGCAAAACATTCAAAAGCATTCACCGATGGTTCTTTAATCAAGGAATGTATAATAAAGCTGCCGAATTTGTCTGTCCAGAAAAAGTACAAGCGTTTCGAGACATCTCATTATCAAGAAATACAGTGGCAGATAGAATTACTGAAATGGCAGATGACATCACTTCGCAATTACAGAAAATATCTACCAAAATCCAGTTCTTTTCAATTGCTATTGATGAAAGTACGGATATAAGAGATGTTGCACAAGTTGCTGTTTTTTTTCGTGGTTGCGATAATAACATGAGGATCACCGAAGAATTGTTGGAATTCATCCCTCTTCACGGAACAACAACTGGTGAAGATATTTTTGATGCCGTATGGAGCATTTTAGAAA